>OZ059835.1:37120972-37716030 GCA_964057195.1 Orthosia cruda | reverse complement strand
AATCTCCATTCCGAAATCGTTTTTCCTTTTTAAGTCTCATTTTTCGCGAATAAAAGCCTACAATTGGTTTGTAGAATTTAAAAAAAAATACGATTTTTAAAATTTATTTTAAAACTTTACATGTCATACATTATATTGTCGTTGCAAAAATCTCTTAAATATTTTTTTTCAATTTATTATAAGCATTTGAAAATAGATAAAATTTTCAAAAAAACCACCTGTCTACGAACGGGCCATGATTGGTCGCCATGTTGGTGACGTCATAACGTTCAAGGAATTTTGTACTACAGTGTGCTACACGTGAATTGACTAAAATATCCGAAAATTTGTGCAAAAATATTATTTATAACAGCAAATTTTATTTGGTCATGTGTGATAAAGGATTCTTAATATAAAGGCTGATTGACCCACCTGGATGGACGATTTGGCAGTTCTGAGCATAAATAAAGTAGTAGTAATGAATATTACGTGTTAGTGGACCGGTGTTTGTTATTGTTCTTTACCAGGTACATTTAGAAACAGAATTGTCATAACGTAATCGTTTTCACATATGGGTAGTTGATATTGGTGTAAAATAAAAAGTAAACAAACACGATTGGCGCGAAACTTCGACTTTGGTTATCAAAAATCTTCATTAGATACCACTAAATATGATACAACCCGAAATCTGTGCAGCCTTTATTTATATTTATTTGTTACACAAAATCCTTAAAATGTTCGGTAATTACCTTTATTTACATCTCTTAATAATATTAAACACTATTATCCAAATTATATATTTACAAACACTAAAATACTTTGTAGAACAAAAACGTGAAAATATTAACTTGGTAGATTTTTTTACACTAATTCTTCAGTAAATATCTCTTATATGCGTTTACCGATTTTCACAATTCAAACAGAAATATTAGTTTTACGGCTATATCTATCATTTAAGAATAAAATAATGAATATATCTCCATAAACAAAAAATCATGTTTTCAAGTTACGTAATTATACAACAATGTCATCTTTGCACGAAAGTTCCCATAAAAATGTACTAATCTCAGTCTGTAATGATCAAAGTAATATATTAATACGAATCTAATACTAAATTAGAACAAGATAACATAATAATTAACACATTCTATTTGGAATCTAGTAAGACATAGAACACATTTCTCAAAAATTTTGTAGGTATAGATTGCTAGGTACTTGGCTATTGGCTTGGCTTCGCTATATTTTTGATTTTCATCAATATATTGACGATAATAACAAGATTGAATCGGTTAGAAGTCAAAACACCGTATCAGCTATGTGCTACAATGAGTAAAAATGAACGTTGTTACGTCACACGGGCTCGGGTTCGTTCGGGAACTGTCGAGGTGTTTTCGGTACTGGATTCAAGAAAAACTTTTCAATTTGATATTACTTTGTAATTACAGCGAATAAAAAAAAACTAAAAATAGTTTTGTATGTAAACTTATGTATGATCTTTCCATTTTTAACAAAAAAAAAATTGGTTCAACAAACCAATTGGAGCAAATTTTATTCTTGCTATTTTCAGTGCTTTGCATTTTCAGGAGAATATGTTTTCAGGCTCTCCAAATGGTTGGTTGGTTGGATTGAAAGTGCAAGTATCGTTGGAATGGGGGTAGGATTGTTCTGTTCAGTGTTCCTACAGCTAAATCAAATGTTGTGGTGATTTAAATGTGTTGTGGTGTGTGTGCTGTATAATGTTATTGTAATTCTTGACTCTCCCACATACCTGGAGAATAGGGAATGGGCTGGGATCCTAAAGTTATATGCCTCGGAGCTACAACTTTGATGAACAGCTGTAGATTTTTTGGTAAGAGTGTCTGAGCTTTAAAAAGGGTAGTTACGCAACGCACATGTGTTACCTCTGGTGGTTCCTGTGCCATATCCCACGGAAATAAAATCGATGGTAATTATATTTATTATTATTTATTTATTATATACTTTATTGTACACCACTTAAATAATTACAGGACAAAACATTTATATAGATAAGTGTACAATGGGTGGTCTTATCGCACAGGGCAATCTCTTACAGACAACCTTTGGATGGACTGAACGAGAGAAGATAGACATAGGGCTGTCAGTGTACAAAAACTATACTAAATAATATTACTTAGATATAACATAAAATACATACATACAAATAAAATAATATACTAATAAATATCAAATATAGAACAGAGAAAGGCGAAGAATAGTTGAGTGATAGTATAGTATTAGTATTATAGTGGAGAGGGGGGGGGTGTAAAGACGGTAGTGCATGAATGAAGGCATGCATTCTTAAAACAATTTTTAGTCGTGTGATGAGTTAATGGTTCGGTAAAACTTTACTGCAATAGGTAGTGTACTTATTTCTATTGCCAAGCAGCATCGCAATTCCCAATAGTCAAGTTTGCTGATAAAATCATAGTCACATGAGACAATGAAATTCAATTACAGGTTGGCAGCGCATCGGCTAACCCCTTGGGGGTACGGGAACAACGTTTGTTACAAGTACACCTACCTAGACCTACAATATATGGGTCGATGCAAAACACTATCGAATGGTGGGTAGATTTTCTGCTTTGCTCTCATTTTTAACCGACTTCCCAAAAAGGAGGAGGTTCTATGTTCGACTTCAAGATTGTTTTTTTTTTTTTTTTTTTTTTTTGTGTATTTTCACCGATTACTCCGTCAATTGTGGACCGATTTTGAAAATTCTTTTTTTGTTTGAAAAGGTATGTTCCGAAATTGGTCCCATTTTAATTTGGTGAAGATCTGATGAAGAACTTCGGAGATATACAACAGAACTCTTCAATAAATAACGGCAAATCTCTCGGGATCGCTGCAATCGCATGTCTGTTTGTTGTTTATAACATTTCATAACATAACATCACGTCAGTTCGCTCTTAAGGGGTAAGCAGACCTCTCATTTCACCGGTTATTTTCAAGTTTCATGAAATCTATTCTGGCGAAATAGTTCCCTTACTAACTTGCCTATTAGGTACGTACAACTAAAAAGTGAAAAATAAAAAAACTTTTTGCAAAAAAATACTACCGACTTCCAAATAAAAAACTACAAAGTGAAAAATAACTTAATTTTTTGAAGTCGGTGTCCATAACGCAAAAAAATGGTACCTACGAAAGACACCGACTTCAATAAATTAAGTTATTTTTCACTTTGTAGTTTTTTATTTGGAAGTCGGTAGTATTTTTTTGCAAAAAGTTTTCTATTGTGAGTTCTATGTTGAAAATCTTTAAAATATTGTTTTGTAAATATTTTGTTTTAAATAAATAAGATTTTCGTCATAAATCTTTCACAGTCTCCAAGGTTTTCGTCCCATACAAAGTTTTCACAGCAAACTTTTTTCCCGCGAGGAAGAAAATACATAATTTCCCTATTAAAGATAAAAAAACTTTTTGCAAAAAAATACTACCGACTTCCAAATACAAAACTATAAAGTGAAAAATAACTTAATTTTTTGAAGTCGGTGTCTTTCGTAGGTACCATTTTTTTGCGTTATGGACACCGACTTCAAAAAATTAAGTTATTTTTCACTTTGTAGTTTTGTATTTGGAAGTCGGTAGTATTTTTTTGCAAAAAGTTTTTTTATTTTTCACTTTTTAGTTGTACGTACCTAATAGGCAAGTTAGTAAGGGAACTATTTCGCCAGAAAAGATTTCATGAAACTTGAACATAACCGGTGAAATGAGAGATCTGCTTACCCCTTAAGAGCGAACTGGCGTGATGTTATGTTATGAAATGTTATAAACAACAAACAGACATGCGATTGCAGCAATCCCGAGAGATTTGCCGTTATTTATTGAAGAGTTCTGTTGTATATCTCCGAAGTTCTTCATCAGATCTTCACCAAATTAAAATGGGACCAATTTCGGAACATACTTTATCAAACAAAAAAAGAATTTTCAAAATCGGTACACAATTGACGGAGTAATCGGTGGACATACACAAAAAAAAAAAAAAAAAAAACAAACATGAAGTCGAACATAGAACCTCCTCCTTTTTGGGAAGTCGGTTAAAAATTACGAAAAAGATACCGGACTTCTGACATAACATCCTTATTTGTTGAGCATCAATACCCTGGGGCAATAAATTACTTAAATCATGGAGCTGGTCCATTACTGACGTCATCAGACAGAGGGGTTCCCAGAGGAAATTACAATACCATGTCGGCTTGAACTTTGAGTGATAAAAAAGAAGACTGTTTGGTCGGTATGGCAGAAATTTTTAAATTTTTGTTTCGTCGTGATGATGCGCAGTTTATTAAGGAAAACAGTAACGTTGAGTGGGGCTTATGGGGTATATTTTGAGATTAAAAATGTGTGCGGGGATGTGTGTATGTGCCTTGAGAACTTGATTGAGTCAATCAGTTTATTTTCCTGATGTACGCACCGCGACTTACTGCTTTGTATGGCCATTATTCCAAATGCGTACACAGTGTGGCTATGTTCATAACAATTGAGCCTGGTACCTATGGGTTACCTAAGACCCTAACGATGACTATAAGCCTAGCCCTATAGCAATTACCTAGCACCCTAGTTATCCTAAAGCCCTAACCTATCATACAAACCACATCAAATGTAAGTTACTTTGGTTTTACGTGCTGTTATAAGAAGACATACGGTAACAGACAGGATTTGGGTAGGAATAGGGGTTTGTGCACGTCATGCAATGTACACAGGAAATGGTTTTCTCACTACCGATCCCAAAGACTCACAGGATCAATGATGGCTAAAGGTCAGGCCACAGTGAGATGAGTTATGCAGAGTTGAATCAAACTCGACTCCAGCTTGATGACAAATTTATAACAATAATGAACTTAATTATATACAAATGTTCTGGTCAATAGTTACCTACCACCATATCGTTACCAGAATACATATGTAAATAGGTCAAAACTGAGCCTATGAAGCGTATGTCTTAGTAGGTCACTTCTTAGCGCTGACGGTGTGCCGGTGATGCCGGTGCGTGGAACGATTTTTGCCGCTGACGCTGGACTGCTGTTATTGCCGTGTGTAACTAACGCCTGTTCACGGCTGAACACCTAAAAATAAACTTCTTCTTAATCATTCGACTTTACACTGACTTATTGTTTACATTGATTAACCATTTATTTGAGTATTAACTTTTTGAACTTATGAATGCCTTGTTGGGCTCGGCAGTGTTGATTGCAGAGCATGAGAACACAGGTTGGATGCCCGGATCGGGCAAAGTGTTGCTGGGATTTTCCCATTAATTTATTAGTTTCCATCTGCGTTGATAGCGCTTGTCTCGACCTTTCTATCATTTCATGGGACTTCAACTTAACTAACCAAAGGTGGGTGAGGATACTATACTCTGATTTTTATTTCGTAGACGAAACTGAAATTTGGGAGTTGTCACTTTATCGTTATTTAAAAATAGTGTCGTATCCCGACTATCCTGAGTGATCGAAAGTTGATCGAAAATTTAACTATTTCACGGCAAAAAATATACATTTGTATCGGACTTCATTTTATCGATCGCGTTTATTTTATCGTTGATTTCATATTTAACACAATACAGGTTTATGTACTATGTGTATGAATTCTATACTAATATATTTAAATATATTTTGTTTATATTCACAAAACTTGTTTGTACACCAATTACTAAAATTAAATTGAGGAGTCATGTCACATCTATTCGATGAATCTCTTATGATTGAGCCTAACACAACACTATGCTCTAGGCTTGCAACATTTAAAAACATAAGGTCATTGGCAGCTGTTAAGAAGTAGTTAGTAGCACATAATAGGTCGCTCCTGGCTAATCCATCAAATAATACAGACGTCTTGTTCGTATTTTTTTTCTTGAAGAAATCTTTGCCCCACACTAGGAATTTCTGCCTTTATCGTGGGTGCATTTACAAACATTTATACTCACATACACAAGACAACCAGATCCGGAACAATTATCTGTGGGCCATACAAATACTTGTTCCGTGCGGGAATGGAACCCGCGGCACGCAGCGCAGCAGTCGATCGTTCAACCACTACGCCAAAAGTGTCGTCAAGATCTTAGAATTAATCATAGTTTTATTTTAGCTGTTTTATTTATCATATTTTAGAATAAAGATTATAAAGAAAGCTTGCTCCTGATTTTACTAAAAACACTCCAGAAATTACATTTTTTTTCTTTAAAAATCGATGCTCGATTTACAATCATGAAGTATCTCCACACTTATAAACTCCAGCGACAATGTTATAAAATTTCCATTTCTCTTTGAAGCTCAATTAAAATTTCTACGACTCATCGACTTTCTCAAGTCTTTATACGGCTTCCTGTTTTCAATAGGATCGAATTTCAGCCGATCGTATAACGTCGACGGCTTTCTTTGATAGATGTTGAACGAAACAAGGAAAGCTGGTCTTAAATTGCAAGTCAGGCTTGTCGTGCCCAGGTTCTGTAGTAATAGAAATCATTATTATAACGATACTATAATAAAGTGACTCATTTATATTTAGTGAATAGGTTTCTTCTTGGTAAGCGTGCTACATCGTCGACCACATCGTCGCTTACCATCAGGTAAGATAATGGTCAAGCGCGAACCCATAGCGCGAGTCTATCTCACTAATATTATAAAGGCGAACGTTTGTGAGTGTGTGTGTGTTTGTATGTTTGTTACTTCTTCACGCTCAAACGGCTGCATTGATCTGGATGAAATTTGGCTCAAAGATAGATTTTAGTCAGGAATAGTTCAAAGGATACTTTTTATCTCAGGAATATGTGTACGATATAATTTTCGACGTTCACATGGGCGAAGCTGCTAGCAGAAGCTAGTCAATAATGAAAAATAAAAAAATACTTCAAACGCGTGCATGATGTATGGGGTTGGAGGGCTTAGTTTGAGTTTTTACTCACGCTCATTCGCGTTAACGTAAACATCAGAGGCCTTAGTGCGAGTTTTTACTCACGCTCACTCGTGATACGTAAACGATCTCATATGTCAAAACGTATATAAAAAAAGTGGTTTCTCCTTACCGACACCAGACGGCGCTTATCCAGTTTTAATACAAAACTATGTTTACGGTAACGCGATTGAGCGTGAGTAAAAACTCGCACTAAGGCCTCAGTTTGTATTGAAACTGGATAAGCGCCGTCTTGTGACAGAAAGGAGAAACCTCTTTTTTTGCAAACAAATTGACATATCAGATCGTTTACTTTATCACGATCAAGTGCGTTAAAAAACTCGGGATAAGCACACTGGGTTTAGTTCACAGTTTGACCAAAGTGTTAATAAGTTTTCACTTCAGTTTCACATTTCACCCGAAAGACGTCCACTGTTGCGGATGAACATGAGTACTTAACAAAGGACCTACATAGGTAAGTTGGTGACAGTTGACTGTCTTAATTCAGCAGCGCCATAATAGCCCTTTGTCTGAAACTTGTGTGGCACAACAAGAGGCGGATAATTACCGTCTTCGTGAGAGTATCAGTAGAGACGGTAACGGTAGTATGGGTTTATCTTGCGGATTAATAGTAAGTATAATGTATAAGGGAATTATGTGTTAGGAATAGTTAGGTACAGTCAAGGGTCAAAAGTGCAGTCTTACATTCCCATAATTCAAATGACTAGTTTTTGTAGGGTAAGTTATATTATCCACAACTGGTTTAGTTGTATATAAATTAAAGTATAGATTATACCTACTAAACGTGACAAGTGGAAATTCTTCTGCCTAAAAAAAAATGTTTCGGTAGTGTTTGACTGCACTTTTGACCCTTAGCTGTACCTAACTTAAATGCAGTTTTTGGCAAATTTGCTTGTGTGACAGTTTCAGTAGAGACGACTAAGTACGGTAAGGGTTACTCTTTTGGATTAATGGTATAATGTAGAAGGTGTTGTAAAGATTACCTAGGTACTGTGAGGAGGTAGCTCAGAAAGCTTTAAATAATAATCAGTAATTACTTTCATACGTTATATTTTGATCAAGAACGTGCCTGCCTTCAGGCGGGTTCAATCATCGACACGATGAAGAAGAAGAAGAAGAATGTCAAAAATGTATGGGAATGTCAAACGCTATCGAAATGTCACGTGATTAATTACTTTCATTTAGGCATTAGGACCATCGCCATCGCTGATGTCGAATGACCCTTGTCTAGAGCCCCAGATGCAACTGAATACCAGTATTTTATAGTTGGCATAAATACAACGGCCGATCTTACTTCTACTTCTTGTGATCTTCATAGAATCGATGCGACCTCATCCTGCTGCAGTTAGATACATACATCGAACCATCATCAGTTTGATAAATTTCTCATCAGGTCTGATAAATGTTTACGAAAACATAAATTCCATATGCTCTAATATCGCTCATGTAGGTGACATAAACATCAATATAAAACAAAGTAATATGAATGAGCGAACCTTGGATTATCTCACGCTAAATGTATCTCATGGTCTGAGATGAGAAGTGTTTATACCATATATTTTTAAAATCTAATCTAACTTCTACTACATTGGTTTTAGAGGCACACGTAACGGACCACAAACCCCTTCTGTTAAGTATGGAAAATGCAAATGATAATAATGATGATGCAAAGATTTACAAATGATACACGACTGTCTGTGTACTGTGATTTTTAATTTCGTAGACTAAACTGACAGCTGCCAATGACCTTATTTTTTTAATTGTTGCAAGCGTGGAGCATACTGTTGTAGGTAAGGCTCAATCATAAGTGATTCATCGAATCGATGTGATATGACTCCTCAATTTAATTTTTCTAATTGGTGAAAATAAATGTTTTATGAATATAAACATATATTTAAATATTACGTTATTCATATACATAGTACAATAACTTTATTGTGTTATTTATGAAACCGACAGTAAAATAAATGCGATCGATAAAATTAAGTCTGACATAAATGAGTGGAAACTAAATAAGGGTCGCTAGTTTCTTAATAAATGTATTTTTTGCCGTGACATAGTTCCATTTTCGATCAACTTTCGATCACTCAGATAGGACACTATTTTTATGTAACGATAAAGTGACAATCCCCCAAACGTCAGTATAACCTACGAAATTAAAAATCAGAGTATAGAACGGCTTAAGGACCTTCCACCGCTTAAGTGCCGTAAAACTGTTATTTTCTAAAGCATACTCCTTAGTAACGGCTAGGTAGAAAGGTTTAAAAAAACAAATATATTATTGATTCATAATGTACATTATTTGTGTAATAGTTTTGCTTTAAAAAGATATTTTTTCGCTACTTTTGGATACGCCTCTAAAACGACTTTGATGTTTAAAAATATTTTTACACAGAAAAATTGATAGCTAGAATTTCTTTACAACTGAAATAGCTTATGTAAATCAAAGAATATTTTGCAAACAAAACTGTTGAAAAGGAGGTTCAATATTGATATTCTGACTTCAAGTGGGCTCACGGCCAGTACTGCGTTAACACTGGGGAATATCCCTCAACTGTCGCGCCTATTTGGCGCCTATTGAGACCATAACGTGAAGTCTGGGGCACTTATGAATCTAAGCGTGTAACGGATGGTTACCTAACCACGGACCGACTCGGCAAGCGTACTTAGCTTGATCAGTATTATAAACAATACCACAGAGTAAATAATACAATACACAAAGGCCTACCTATCGTTTCCCCTCTTGCGAAAGAGACTTAGATTGACTTTCTCTGATCAAATAGAAATACAAATTTTCAGATCAAAGTTTCATAACTATAACCGAGTTTGTAAATAATAAATATGTCAAGTAAAGCCGTGGGCGGCAGTTTGTTCGTGACGTAAACGGCTTACAATGCCAACCACTGTTACCAAGTTTTTAACAAGTAATACATAAAATTATTCCTTCTGTTGTTGGGTATTTTGAATTTAAAGTTATAGAAGGTATTCGAATACATCAGATAAGTAATGGACAGACCAGAAATATAATGGACAGGGAACAGATTAAAATCCATTAATTTCAAACAAACAGTAAAACATAAATGCGAATTTATAAAACGGTCGAAGAAGAAAAAATAATTCTTTCCATAGGACACAATCATAGTTGAAGGTAGGGCACGTAGAAGAGGTTACTACTTTTTTAATATTTCATATATCAGGTTTGAGAGGACAGTGTAGGCCAGACATCAAGTACGGAAAGCAAAAACCGACAGGAACGGGGAAATTTCTGGGGTAGGACCAATAATTTAAACTCAACTACCACTGAGTAATTCCTAGTGGAAAAACCAAATACTTTTAGCCCGATCTGGGCATTGAACTCAGGGCCCCACGCCAACACCAATCTTAATAAAAGAGTATTTCAGAGTATTTAAGACTCTGCGATAGGCACATCCGTGATGGGCCTCTCCGGGTAAAACCACTTCACAAACAGCAGCATGCGTACTCCACAGGCAAATCGACAGAATCTGCGTTTCACAACGTGGTTTCTAAAATTGAATGCAGTTACGCGCGAGACGCTAGCGTGAGCGCACGCACAGATAGCGAGTCCCGCGTTTATAGCTACATACTTTTTTTACATCTACCTACAATTATAATAATTTATTACATGTTTACATGTGATGAATAACGAAGAGGAGAATTTGCAGTTTTGTGACTCCAGTGGGAGTGATTTTATGGAAGAGGAGATTTTAATAAGCGAGCAACAAGTAAATGTAGAAATACACAAAGGAAATGAAGATGATACAAATCTAAGTAAAAAAACCCCTGTAAAAAGGGCAAGAGAAGAAAGTGAAGAGATAATAGAGGAAGATGAGGGCTTTATCACAGTCAGAAAAGGCAAAAAACGGTTGACAAAGAGGCTGTCTAACAACACAGACAGAAAAAATTTAGAGTTGGAAGTGCAAAAAGAAATAGCAATGGTTATGGTTATATCAAAAGAAATTTTACCCAAACAATTTGGAATGGCAAAACTGTTGAGAGCCGAAAATATCCTAAATATTTTAAGAATTCAATACAAAAGCCCACATAAGGTACTGATTCAGTTTAAAAATAAAGAAAGTGCAAGGAAATTAGTTAGCTGTGAAAAAATGACTACTTTAGGGTTCAGGTGTCAACTGGTTGATGAATTAAATTTAACATATGGTGTTTTGCGAGATATAGATTTAGAAATTGAAGATAAGGAGATTGTTGACAATTTGAAGTGTGATCATGAGATAATATCGGTGAAAAGATTAAAACGATTAGATGATTCAAACAAATGGACAGATAGCAGTACTATACGGCTATGTTTTAAAAGTTCCACTTTACCCTCATACGTATATGGGTATGGGTGTCGGTTTAAAGTGGAACCATATACATTTCCTGTAACGCAATGCTCAGGATGCTGGAGGTTCGGTCACCTAATAAGTTATTGTCCTACCAAAAAAATAGTATGTCCAAAATGTAATGGCCCTCACGATAACTGTGATGTAACGGAATTTAAATGCGCTAACTGTAAGGGCGCTCATATGGCCCTCGATAAATCCTGCCCTTTTTTCGTCAAAGAAAAGTCAATCAGGAAAATTATGTCTTCTGAAAACTGTATGTATCGAAAAGCCCTATCAGTATGGTTGGAGAATAGAAAATTGCAGATGGAGGAAGCGGAAATGACTGAGACGATGGATTTTATGACTAATACAACTACAAGGGAGAACAAAACGTTAGGTCAATCAAAATCGTACAGGGATGCGGTAGCAAACAATTCATTTGAAGCATTAGTATTGGATGATGAAGCACATGAAACTGAAACTTCAGAAGTCGAAGAAAAGCGCACAGACTACCTACAATCACAATTTAAAAAGAAAAAGAAGAAAAAGTGTCACAACAATCAGAACAATATTGATATTGGGGCAATAAAAAGTACTTTTAGAGCAGAACCTGACTTTGAAACGAGCAATAGCAAACCTTATAGGAGAAGACAAGAAAATACTAATTTTAGGAGTTTTATGAGTAAAATAAAAGATATTTACTTTTTAAATATCGATTTCGGAGACAAAATAAAAATGTTCTGTAGTTGTGTAGTGAAATATTGAGTGCATAGAATTTATTTTGATTTAGTGCAAAAACAAGAAGTATTTACGAAATTAATATCGTTATTTACCAATGTCTAATGTACAAAAAGTTTTTGGCTTAAATACAATGCAGTGGAATGCTCAAAGCTTAAGACCAAAACTAATGGACTTAAAACTTTTGTTGTCTTACAATAAAATTCACATAGCTCTGATATGTGAAACTTGGTTGGAACCTGATTCTAGTTTACACGTAAGTGGTTACCATCTACATCGCAAAGACCGAGATGATGGATACGGAGGTGTTGTTATCATGGTACATAAGTCTATTAAAGTTCAAGAGTGTAGTTTAAATTTGGTTAACCGTGGCATAGAAGTGGTATGTATTAGATTATTAAACTGTGGTCAAATTAAGTTTTTAATGCTGGTGTATTGTCCCCCGTCAGTGAACACTATCCAATCAGACTGGGATAACCTTTTTTCAACTTTTAAAAACAATAGCTTAATAGCAGGTGACTTTAATGCTCACCATACCAATTGATCAAATAGAAATGACTCAGGGGGACAAATATATGACGCAACTTTAGAACATTTTGTTTCGTTGAATAATGGACAGTCAACTAGAGTGAAATTGGTTAACAATGTTGTTCAACAAACCTCGCCAGATGTTTAATTTATGTCGAGTGACATAGCTATGTGTTGTGATTGGCAAGTTACAAATGACAGTCTTGGAAGTGATCACCTAATTATTAAAATTCAATTCAACTTTAAAGATATACATAGAGTACGTAAAAAACGTAATTTTAAAATTGCAAACTGGAATGATTATAATAAATACTTAGAAAATTATTACTGTACAACCTCTATAGAAGTTAGTAACGTCCAAATGGAGTATAATAAATTTATTAAAAATATTAATAGTGCAGCGGATCTTTACATTCCGATGACCAAAGGATTTAATAATCCTAGTAAGAATTTTCGGCCCCAGCCGTATTGGAATCAATCACTCTCTAAAGTTATTGCTCAACGTAGGTTAGCTCTTAGCCAATTTAGGAGTAATCCTACTCCATCTAATGTAAATACACTAGAACACATTAGCTTTAACACCAAATTGGCTATTCAACGAGCTAGGAGTCAAAATTGGCATAAATACTGTGACGACATTAATGAAACAACATCTATATCAGCTATGTGGAAGCGACTAGGATGGTTAAAAGGACGTCGGTCACCTGTAACGTATATTTCTGATGATAAAAAAGAAGCTCTTTTAAATAGTCTAGCTCCTGATTATGTGAATCCATGCTCACCAGAGATACGATCAGTTAATGATATATTGGAAAACCCCTTTACTATTCAAGAAATGTATAATTGTTTTAAAAAAAAAGATACTGCTACAGGTGACGATGGAATCACATACTCGATGATTTACTACATACCGCATTGTGCTAAACTATATTTGTTAAAATTATATAACATTATTTTTGTAACCGGAGATATCCCTGTCCAATGGCGTGACATCCGAGTTGTGCCAATACCAAAGAGAGAAAACCCTTCAAACAATGATCTTAAGCTACGTCCAATCTCTTTGATATCATGTGTTTGCAAAATTTTACACGGTATGATAACGAAGCGTTTGGAGTCGTATGTAGAAAAAAATAAACTACTAACACCTTTTACGACTGGTTTTAGGAAGGGGCAGTCATGTTATGATAATTTAGTTCACCTTGTCACACAAATACAAATAGGTTTTTCGGATAATTCCCCCACACTAGCATGTTTTTTGGATATTGAGAATGCATATAATAATATATTGATTAATGAACTAATAGTAAATCTAGATGAAATAGGGGTGGGTAAAAAGATATGTTTATATTTATGGAACTTTTTGACGGAGAGACATTTAAAAATTAAGGATGACCTTGACGAGAACAAATTCATTATGCGATATGCCAGCAGGGGCCTCGCACAAGGTGATCCTATGTCTCCCATCCTTTTTAATATAGCTACAATTAAAGTCAGTAAATAAATAAATAATATCTATATCTGCCAGTACGCTGACGATTTTGTTTGTATACTTGTAACAAAAACATGACAGAGAGTGTAAATAATATTCAAAATGCACTCAACGCTATAGTTATTATATTAAATCAATTGGGGTTGACACTGTCGACTACAAAAACCAAGTTATGTTTATTTAGCAGAGGACGGAAAAGTCTCCAGTTACCGATCTTTCTTAATAACAATACTCTAGATTTAGTCATAACGTATAAGTATTTAGGTTTCTGGCTTGATAGTTGTTTAAGATGGGGTAAACATATAAATGAATGTTACCAAAAGACACAAAAGCATCTTAATTTGCTTAAAGTTTTGGCGGGGTCAACATGGGGTGTACATCCAAAACATTTGCGTAAAGTTTACATATCTGTAATTAGAAGCAGAGTAGATTATAATTCCTTTTTGTTTGATAATAGTTGTAAGATCAATACTTATAAGTTGGACAAAGTTCAAAACCAAGCATTACGGATTATAGGTGGTTTCATAAGAAGCACACCCATACATGTAATGGAGTCGGAGCTTTGCGTTCCTCCTCTGCATTTACGTAGGAAATATTTAGCATGCAAATTTTGTTTGAAAGCTTTCTCTCAGTCTGACAATATTACTATTAATTTACTATCTGAACTAAGTTCTCTTTGTAATAATAGCTATTGGATCAGGAATAAAACACCTCAACTTGTAGACATTTATAATTTGATGAAAAACGAGATCATGACATCGTCATCACCGTTAAAAATGTTTTCTCTTACAACATGGGTGACTAACATCAATGTTAACAATGTAATCAGATTTCACTTAGACTGTATAGTTCACGCAAAAAAAAACCATGATTATAACATTTTAAAACACAATGTTATATCCGAGTTAAGAGAAAGGTATGACGGTTGGTATGTAATATTCACTGACGGCTCAAGAAGTGCAAGTGGTCGGGGTGCTGCTTTTTATGATCCTAATGTAGCAAATCAATCTACTTACAATAATTGTACTTTATGTAGAATGTGTCCGTTACGAGACGGATCGAGAGCTCTTAATAAGAACTTTTTATTTAAGCAGAACTAATGTGGGTATGTTCCACGAGATGTTGTCCTCTCCTTTGTCTGAAGCCGCTAAAGCGATGTATATGTTATTTAGTCGTAAGCCATAATTTAGTAAGTAGATGTATTTTAGTTTAAGTTAGGGTACGATGGAATTGGCATGTACTTTACGTATAAAAATCCTTTAAAAAAGAGAAAAAAAAAAAAAAAAAATTGAATGCGCAGTGGACCATAAATGCTCAGCACTGGCTGCCTTCATTGATATCGAGGGCGCTTTCGATAAGACCACGTTCAACAGCATAAACACGGCCCCCGACAGACACAGCCTAGACCCGACCCTAGAAGGCTGGATCACCAACATGTTCAAACAGCGAGCGGTTCAAGTCACGGTTAACAACACCACAAGAGCCGTCGTCGCGAAGGGTTGTCCACAGGGGGGCGTCCTTTCGCCACTCCTGTGGAACCTAGTAGCAGACAGCCTCATCAAAACACTCAACGACAAAGGTTATTTCACTGTTGGATACGCAGATGATATAACAATAATAATAAACGGGACCTACGAAAACACTATGCAATCTCATGCTTCAAGCCCTAAAACTAGTAGAGAAATGGTGCAGCGAGCACCAACTCTCAGTGAACCCCACAAAAATGGAACTAATACTCTTCACGAAAAAGAGGAAACCGATGACAATGCAACTACCAAGATTCTTTGGAACAACACTAAGCCTTTCAACCAAAACCAAGTACCTGGGTATTTATTTGGACAAACAATTGAATTGGGCGAAACACATGAACTATATCACTACAAAAGCCAGCATATCCCTGTTTCAGTGCAAGAGACTGCTGGGCAGGAATTGGGGGATCAGCCCCATGGTCATCCACTGGCTATACACCACAGTCATCCGACTACTCATTACATACGGCTCGTTAGTCTGGTGGCCCAGGACAGACCTCAGCACAGCCCAAAAAGATCTCGAAAAACTGCAGCAGTTTGTTTGCATTGCAATAACTAGCAGTATGAGAACTACACCCACGGCCGCCCTACAGGCAATGCTGGGACTGCTACCTCTGCAACTTATCGTGTGGGAGGATGCAGCCCTGGCTGCTTTTAGACTCCACCTATCAGGTACCCTAAATAAAGACTCCAGAGTTAAGCACACACGCATAAAGGAGGTCGCGATCAAGCGAAAACCCATATTAGCATCACCATGCGACAAAGCCCCAAAAACACACCAATTTCATAGACACTTCAACATAATACATACAAAAGAACGATGTGACTACTCGGGCCCGAAACAGATGAGGGTATACACTGACGAATCGAAGACGGACTCTGGTACCGGAGTCGGGGCCTTCTCACACGACCTAAACATAAATATATCCAGACCGCTAGGAGGGTTCAACACCGTCTATCAGGCGGAGTGTGTGGGCAGCATACTGGCGGTACACGCCCTAGAAGCCAGGAGGGTTACGGACACTCACATACGTATACTCTTCGACAGCGCCTCAGTACTCCAATCCTTACGGAAAAAATATATTACATCAAAATTCATACTAGAATGCCACAACGCACTGGAACAAATAACCGTATCTAGTCGTAACACGGTGACACTGCAATAGATAAAGGGACACAGCGGATCGTTGGGTAACGACGTGGCTGACGAGCTCGCGAGACGCAGATCCAGCACGACGGTCTATGGACCCGAACCTATTGTGCCCATCCCCTTCAACCAAATACGCATGTGGCTACAGGAATTCACCCAGGCACAAGCGGAAACCTGGTGGACCTCGGCACCAGGCTGCAGGCAGTCCAAAGAGGCTTTGCCATCTTTGGACAGTAGGCTTACCAGGCGTTTGCTACGCCTGGACAGGAATGGCCTGCGCCTGATGACGGGGACCATCACGGGACACTGCTCACTAAACAAACACTTTCACACCATAGGCATAACGGACAGTCCTCTATGCAGGGCATGCATGGGGACTGAGGAAACCGTTGCGCATGTTCTCTTTGAATGCACAGAGGTCACCCTGATAAGAACACAAACCCTTGGGTCGCCCAGATCATACACAGACGTTCTAAGTAAGCCAGGAGCCCTAATTAGCTTCTGGAGGGAGGTGGGCTGGTTGGAATAACCCACCCAACGGCCGCCATCGCCCACGCACAATGGTCCACCGAAGGACTAAGTGCGGAAACCAAACCCATAACATAGATAAGAGTATTTCAGAAACTCAATAATAAATTATTAAAATTCAGGCAAATAAGACGAGTAAAGCACGTAAGCGAAACCACAAAATATGAATAGTTTCAGTACAAATGTTAACAGAAATGGATGCAGGTGTGTTTAAACAAAGTCCTAAGTTTGTTTGTTTGTGTTGAACTTCTGTGTTCGTCTTATAATTATGTTACAGTTTACACTTACCTATGTATTGTATTTGTTTTAGGTTATTTGTTTTGCTCCTTGGGCGTTTCGAATTCTGTTGTAAGTACTCGTAAATTTAAAATAAGCTACAAACTGTTTCAAATTAAAATTATGTTACTATAAACAGGTATTTTACCGACTTTTTTTTATTTTTTATTTATAACTTTTTAGTTTGCATGTTTTTTTTCGAATTAGGTACATTTAAACTTGGAATTTTATATTTTTGAAATCGCCTCTTAAAGCCTATTATTTTAATACCCCACACAATAGGTATGAAGGAAAAAAAAAGGGCCCCTTAAAATGGCGCTCAAAAGCCGCTATTTTTCACCATTTTCCGAATTGATTGACGTAAGAATCATCAAAATCGGCCAACACGTTTGGTCTCTAGAACGCCTCATAGGAACAAACATGTTTATATACTGACTAAACAGATTACCCTCCTTTGGAAGTCGGGTAATAACAAGAATATTAGCTGCCTCTGTTTAAATTATTATGTTAGCTGCCTTGTTACGCTGACTGCTTGTTCACTACTGCTCAGCAATATCAATACCTAACAGTTGCAATTCAGTTATTCTCACAAAACTACATCAAAACGTGCCAAACGCACTGTGTAGTAGTTCAATTTATGGTTCACGGTGGAACTCACAATAGTTGAATATTTGGGTACCCCGCGAAACAAATGATATTTCAATAATTATGTATTGCCAAAAATTATTGCACTCTTTCGTTAAGAGTATCTTCACCAATGAAAGCGTCCAATATTTTTTGGCAGTACCTAATCATTTAAAGTGAATTTGTCATACTCTTTATTGGGGTCTAACCCTTTGCCTTGCCGCATTCACTTACGCCATTAGGGTGCTGGTTTCTGTACGGAGTTAAGAACGTGTCAAGCCTCACTTAAAGCCAAAGATTTTCGGCTTAATGTAGAGTCTTCAAACATATAACCCATAATTAAGTCGAGTACGAGAAAAGATTAAAAACAGAGAGCGAGAGAATGAGATCACAGTACGACTACGATATCTTCCTTAGGAATTGAAGTAAGTCGCAGAACCAGAAACGGTGAAATAGAGAGAGAGATGGAGAGAGGCTCTTGCCCAGCGGTGGGGTAAAGGCTACCTGTGAATAAATAAGAGAAAATGGTTAAACATATCATCATTATTAGATAGTAACTCACTGTGTGGTCTGGCCTCTAGGAGGGGGGCAAGGGAAGGGAAATTCCTAACCAAAACTTATGTTAAAAAAAGTTACCCCGCATAATCTATTTAAAGAACAAGTACCTAATTGACCACTTACAAATAACTATAAGACAGACCGAGGTTAAATAAAATCAAACTAAAACACTATAGAACCAACTGGCACGTTTTTATTCCCATCGAAAATCCGCGAATTCCATCCACGGCCTACGGCCTAGGTTCCGTAGTGTCACTGAAGCATTAATGTTTTATAGTGTGTTATTTTCCAGCGGCCATCGTGGATATGTGCCAGATTTATGGCAGGGCAAAAGCGGTCAAAACATGTCCTAGGGTTGGCACAAATGTGTGTTGAATTACAGTGGTAGCTATATTATAGCTCATACCCATTTTTCAAAAAGTTTTAATTTGTTGAAAGAGCTTTAAATATGAGCTGAATGAGTGTTATAAATTGTGGTGCTCACTGTGCAAATCGAAGGACCAAACGACCCAATCTTCTAAATACTATTTATACGACAAGACAAAGACTATCAGAATACTCAATTTCGTTAAACAGTGTAATTGAAGGTATTACCTGACATAATGTATAATATTTTGACGTAAAGTGAGTTGCTTACATCAATATGCAATCAGTTTTATTCATCATATGCCAAGTTTGCGATAAGTACAAGAAAAAATAGAAAATTAATTGCTTTCTTGTCTTAACTGATTGTTACGTCGTTGTCTTATAATGTAGAAATAAGTCATGTAACTTCGGCACGTTTTAATCTATTTCTAGATTCAAATGAATCTTCACTTTCTTATTAAAGAATAAATCAGAAACATGATGCCTGTAATATAGTACTTCACATTCTAATAACGCTTTCAAGTTCTTGCTAACTTTTTCTCATCACTCCCGTCTAATGTCAGCTATGTACGGGATTATTTTCACGTTTCGATCAAAGTATGCGTTTAATCATCTCGACACCTATTCCATGTTCAAACTTAATGAAGCGGCCAAAGCGTTACGTCACGCGAAGTCTCGCTTGCCAGTTACAAAAAAGGACCTTCGATGCACACCATATCCCCGCTTTGTCCGTTCCTGACTCGCGCTTGACCGTTTTTTGCTCTCATATATCGGGCGAAGTAAATGGCATGGAAAAATGTTTGTGTAATTGAATACCATTCCTGATTTTTGTTGTTATTTTTTTTGTATTACGTACCGTGACGTTATGGCCGGGTTTCGGCATTTCTCACGGTTGAAAAATCTTTCATTAGTGGCTACAAAGGGTTAAAAATTCTGTTAGGACATTGTTGTGTTCTGTTTTAACTGTTCAATTAAGTTTTCCGATTCGAAGGGCCATAATTGATGGTGATAAAAGACGAATAAAGGCAAATAAAACTATTTAAGTTAACGTAATTTCGTTATTACAACTTGATGCACTAAAAAGAAAGTTCTTATATATATTCGTCGTACCCCAGTATTATACCATAATGACCACTAATGATACCCAAGAGAATGCAGGAAAGCTTAATCGCAAGTGTTCACAAGACCACTGGCCAGTAAAAATTTACAATTCTTAATTCCTGAGCGATTCAACAAAATTCTATAAAGCTTAAAAATATATATTTGCGGTCAGTACTAACGATGCTGACCGTACATCGCTTTCAGCACTAAGAAAGACGTTAGTACAACATATTAACGCTTGTGTTTTGTTTTGTTTTGCAGCGGATTAAAATGGAGTGTCATTCTGAATGTCGACAGTTAATTATTTTGACACAGTCTCAATTTCGAATAACAATAGTTCGACTACTCATTGCTCCGACAGAACATATATTCGACTAGAGAACGCCTCGCGGTTTCACCCGCGTAGTTCCCGTTCTCGTGGGAATACAGGGATAAAAAGTAGCCTATGTCACCCGGGGATAGAGTAGCTTCCCAACGGTAAAATAATTTTTGAAATCGGTCCAGTATTTTTGGAGCCTATTCGGTACAAACAAACAAACAAAAAAATCTTTCCTCTTTATAATATTGGTATAGACTAGCAATAGCTCGACAGATTTTACTTCGACAACACACATCTTCGAATAACACTACTTCGACAGAACGCTTCTTCGATATGCACTTGTTCGGCAGATCTCTATTTCGACAGCACATACCTTGGACATAATACTGCTCTGAAATGTGACAATAATAATTGAATTTCGCTTTATATGAGGCTATCAAAAAGTTGTAGGCAGCCAATGACCAATCTAAAAGAAAGAAAACAAAAACGATGTGGCAGGGCCGTCTTTAACCAATTGGAGGACCCTGGGCACATTAGGATAGGGAGGTCCCTATAGATTTACTGCCGAAAAACATATTTCTTTCAAAAAAAATCAAGTATGACTGACTACAATACCTTCTTGCCAATTAGTTATTGCATGCGCGAAGCTTTCCGATTTCAGCATGTACAATTTATGTAATGGTAACACTGCTTTAAGGCTGAGTTATTCGGGCCTGTAGGAGTCAAAAAATCTACCAACGCCAGCGAGACATAAAAAAAAACCGGTCAGGTTCGAGTCAGACTATGAATACCGATCCAGAAAATGATCCTTGATTTTCCTCTTGGAGACATTCAGAGTAGAGCTGTCGCGTAGGGAATGTGGTAGAGACGACACGGTTGGCGTAGTGGTTGAGCGATCGGCTGCTGCGCTGCGTGTCGCGGGTTCGATTCCTGCACGGAACAAATATTTGTATGGCCTACAGATAATTTTTCCGGATCTGGGTGTCTTATGTAAGTGAGTTTAAATGTTTGTAATCGCACCCACGTGTGGGGCAAAGATTTTTTTATAAAGAAAGAAAAAGGTTCCACAGACGCAATGCAATAACAGAGAAGGAGCCATCATAGCGGATGGAAGTGTTACGTGAGGTACGAAGGAGAAGAGAAGTGGAAATGCGACAAGGTTTACCCCTCGGGACAAAGTACCCAAAGCGTTCATTAAGATATTGAGGAGAATTAGAATTGTGTAGGATAGTATAGAGAAGAAATAGGATATGGGTATCTCGACGACTCCGAATCGGCAGCCACTTCAATTTAGTCCGAAACTCCGAAACGTGATCGTATTGTCACATTTCAGAGCAGTATTATGTCAAAGGTATGTTCCTTCGAATTATTACGTCGAATATATGTTCTGTCAAAGCAATGAGTAGTCGAACTATTGTTTTTCGAAATTGAGACTGTGTCGAAATAATTAACTGTCGACGGCACTAATCCAGACTCCAGAATGTGTGTTCTTTTACCTGACTGCCGAAGGAGGGTAATGTGATTATCAGTCTATGTATGTATGTTTGTTCCTATGTGGCATTCTAGAGATCAAAAGAGTTGGTTGATTAATATGATTCTTACGTCAATCGATTCGTATTAACCTTGCAAGCGTCACTGGCTAACTTAAAATTGGGAAATAGAAAAATGGCGGCTTTTGGGCGCCATATTGTGGGGGCCCAATTTTTTTTCTTCCAAGCCCATCCTGTGGGGTATTAAAATTAATAGTTTTAAGAGGTGATAAAACTATATAACACTTATGTGTTTAAATATAACTACTACGAAAAAAATAAAAAGATATACAAAAATTAAACAAAAAGCCCGACTGCTTGAGAAGCAAACTATCATAAAATCAAGCTGTGCAGTTGGTGAATACATATTCGCGAGCTGGCTGACTAAAACCAGATGTATCCTCCGACTGAACAGCTTGATTTTCTTCTTGTTTACATATTTCTAGTTCACTTCTTAAGCAGCCGGGTTTTTTGATTTTATGAATTTTTATTTTCTTTAGTTCGCTTCGTCAGCTAAAAGTGAGACCCACCATGTCTCAGAAAGCATGTGATGTGAGTTTTAGACTTTTGACTGCCGTTAGGGATAGAAAGTTTGACAAGTTTGAGTGAATAGGTTATTTCTAGGCAAGCGTGTCTCACCGTCGACCTCTTCATCGCTTACCAAAAGGTGAGATAGTGGTCAAGCGCGAGCCTATAGTATATAAAATAAAATAAAAAAACAGTCTTACCAAGGGGTATTGTAGTATCTAGGTTGTAGAAGTCAGACAGGCAATCGGTAATACTGGTATTCAGGTGCACATGGTTTGACTGGAATCCGATCCCAGCATAGTAGGGAAATGCCTATGTAGATCATATCATCATCATTTCAGCCGAAAGACGTCTACTGCTGGACATCGGCCTCCCCCAAGCGTCGCCACACTGATCGGTCCTGTGCGTTTCGCATCCACCGGGCTCCTGCAGCCTTGACCAGGTCGTCGCTCCACCTAGAGGGAGGCCTTCCAACGCTGCGTCTTCGGGTACGCCGTCGCCACTCTAGAACTGTTCAGCCCAAAGGCCATCCGGTCTGCGAACAATGTGCCCTGCCCACTGCCCCTTAAGTTTGGCAATTTTTCGGGTTATGACGGTAACCTTGGTTCTTTTGCGGATGTCTTCATTTCTGATTCGATCACGCAAGAAACTCCCAGCATAGATCTCTCCATTGCCCTTCGGGTGACTTTAAGCCTTCTGATGAGGGCCATTGTGAGCGACCACGTCTCTGTCCCTTAAGAAATCACTGGCAACACATACTGGTCATATACTTTCGTCATGAGACACCGTGGTAAGTTGGACGAGAAAATACCACACAATTTCCCAAACGCTGTCCAGCTGAGTCCTATGCAGATAGTGATGACCTAATCAAAGCCCGGATTCAACCAGGAACCAGTCTAGAAAGTTAGACTCCTTTAAAAACAATTGTCTGTCTACAAGAACTCAGCGTCAAAGACCCAAGTTAGTTCTCATTTCCCCCGTTACTATTAGTGCTTTCTTATGCATGTGTGTAGTTCGGGACCAATTAATGCCAGAACTTTACTTGAACAGTTTGCTGAAAATACGTGCGTTTTGGTAGTAGTTTGAGATGATATTTTGGTTACCAATCTATTAAGTGTTTTTTTTTTACTTTTAAAGAAATTTAACTACAGTCTTAGACTTATGTGGTGTACATTAAAGTATGTTATATTCTATACTAAAGAGAAAAATAATGTAATACTAGCTTTGGGGGTGTAGTAGGGTGTTAGCGTCGAATTCCAGCCAGTCGGCCTTTTCTAAGGTGGCGGAATGTTTAGTTAAAATCGTTGATAGCCTACAAACTCTCACCAGTGGCTCCAAGTAGCTGTTTTGCACGCAGCGGCCACACCCCGGTAAACACGTCGACTCGTGGGCTAAACCTGGTAGGGAGGGGCTTAAGTGTTTTGGCACTTAAGTCTTGCAGTTGCTTCCTGCTATGCGCACAGGATCTGTCTCGGCTGCAATGGCAATCTCCCTTCGGTGACGAGGCAGTCAGGCATTGTGAAAGGCCTTAAGGGCGACGTTGGAAGACATAGTTATCGTTCGGCCAGACACTTCGTGGCGGGTAAACCACCAACAACGGCATTCCCAAGGAGGGTTGGTGTCAGGCTGGCGGCCGACCGTAAAATATTTGCCAAACCCTCTGCAACATGATTGGCATAAATGGAATGCGCGATAGGATTAGGGCGTACCCCAGAGGCGACGCGCAGGGGCAGCACCCGGCTCCGGTGGGAAATGGACTAGGGTTGTTGCACCACCCCGGGCGGGGGCAACGTAAGAAGCGAGCTCGGGAAATAAGATTGAGGTATGCAAGTTGGAATGTTGGGACTATGACTGGAAGGGCCAGAGAGTTAGCGGATGTATCAAAAAGAAGACGAATAAATGTAGCCTGCTTACAAGAAACTAAATGGAGGGGAACCAAGGCGAGGGAAATAGGTGAAGGATACAAGTTTTTCTACTGTGGAAGTGACGGAAAAAGAAATGGTGTGGGAATAGTGTTAGACAGTAATTTAAAAGAAAACGTGATGGAGGTAAAAAGGATTAATGATAGATTGATAGTTGTGAAAGTTATGTTAGAGAATGTGATGTTGAATGTAGTTAGTGTGTATGCACCGCAGGTAGGATGTGATGAAACGGTGAAAGAGAAGTTTTGGGAGAATTTTGACACAGCCTTGATGACCATCCCTGTGCATGAGGAATTGATAGTTGGAGGGGATTTTAATGGACATGTGGGCAGAATGAAAGGGATTTATGAAAGAATTCACGGCGGATGGGGTTTTGGGAGTACCAACAACGAGGGAGAGTCACTGCTACAATCCGCAACTGCATTTGACCTGGCAGTAGCTAACACTTGGTTCCAAAAAAGAGACGAACATCTGATAACTTACAAAAGCGGTAACCACAAAACTCAAATAGATTACTTTCTCGTCTGATGCAACAGCATACATCAAGTCAAGAATTGCAAGGTATTGCCAGGAGAAGTCTTGGTTGCCCAGCATAGACTACTGATTATGGTACAAGAGGTAAAAGTGCAGAGCATAAAAAGCAAAGAACGTCCTCCTCCTAAAATAAAATGGCATATGCTAGAGAAGAATGATTGTGCGAAGAAGTTTCGAGAGCGAGTAGTAGACAAAATGATAGAGATGGGAGACATGGAAGATCGAAGTGTAAATGAAAGTTGGAAGGAGATTGCTGGTTGTATAAGGAGTGCAGCGAAGGATATTTTGGGAGAAACGAAAGGAAGGGGCACGATAGATAGGGATACATGGTGGTGGTCAAGTGAAATACAAAATGTGTTAAAGGAAAAGAAGAAAAAATTCAAGGAATGGCAAGGTGTAAAACAGGAAAACGCTATTTTGAAAGCTGAAAAAAAGAGAGAGTATGAAGCTGTGAAGATAAAAGCCAAGAAAACCGTGGCTATAGCGAGAGCAAAAGCTCTCGATAAAATATACGACACGCTGGATAGTCCAGCAGGCCAAAAAGACCTGTACCGGCTTGCTAGAGCTAGGGAGAAAAAGGCGAGAGATATTCGTAAGATAAGATGTATAAAAGATGAAATTGGAATGATTCTGTCTGATGATGAAAAAAATTAAGGATAGGTGGAAGGACTACTTTGAAAAACTGATGAATGAGAAAAATGACTGGAGTGGTGTGTTTGAAAGTAAATCTGTGAATGAGGGGTTAGTGAGAATGGTTAGTAGGGATGAAGTAAAAATAGCAGTAGATGGAATGAAGAATGGAAAGGCAGTTGGTCCGGACGGAATACCAGTTGAAGTATGGAAGGTATTGCGCGTAGATGGATGGACGTGGTTAGCTTTGTTCTTCAATAAGTTGCTGCGGGAAGAAGCCATACCTGATGAATGGTGCAATAGTTCACTAGTGCCCATCTTTAAAAACAAAGGTGATGTGCTGGAGTGCAACAACTATAGAGGAATAAAGCTAATGTCACATAGTATGAAAGTTTGGGAGAAAGTTATTGAAAGGCGGCTGAGAGAAGAGAGTAAAATATCCCAGAACCAATTTGGCTTTATCGTCGAGGTCGAGGTACAGCGGATGCCATTTTCGCAATCCGCCAGTTGTGCGAGAAATACAGAGGTGCACATAAAAACTTGCACATGGTGTTCGTTGACCTCGAAAAGGCATACGACCGGGTTCCTCGTGAGGTTTTGTGGTGGGCCCTTAAGAACAAAGGAGTGCCTGGCAAGTACGTTGAGTTGATCAGAGCGATGTACAGTCGATGCAGTACCGAAGTTAGGTCTACAGTGGGCAATACTGGCAGATTCAGTGTGGCGGTCGGCTTGCACCAAGGGTCGGCCCTCAGTCCCTACCTCTTCCTGTTGATAATGGACGCTTTGACGTCGGACATACAGGAAGAGGCACCCCGGTGTCTCCTGTTTGCCGATGACATTGTGCTGGTTGCCGAGAGAGGCCTAGAGGTCCAAATCAGATTGGAGGTATGGTGGCGCAGACTGGAGGGTGTTAGTCTGAAATTGAGCAGAAGCAAAACTGAACACTTGTTTTGCGATTTTGGCGGTCTCTCCAGTTCCGTGCCCATAACTCTCGCTGGAGCGCCCATACCAATCTGCTCCGACTTCCGGTACCTAGGGTCGCTTGTCCAAGGTGATGGCGATATAGACCGAGACGTAACGCACCGGATCAACTCAGGATGGATGAAATGGCGACAGGTCACTGGAACAACTTGCGATCCACGGATGCCCCTCAAGTTAAAGGGTAAAATATACAAGTCCGTGATTAGACCTGTCATACTGTATGGATCAGAATGTTGGGCTGTGAAAAAGTTGGATGAAAGGAGATTGCATGTAGCAGAGATGAGAATGTTGAGATGGATGTGCGGCGTAACGAGATTGGATAAAGTGAGAAATGAGTATATTAGAGGCAGTTTGAAAGTGGCGCCAGTGACAGAAAAGTTGAAGGGAAACCGTTTGTCCTGGTATGGTCATGTGATGAGGAGGGATGAAACGCATGTTATTAAAAGAGTTATGAATATAAATGTGGATGGATGGAGAGGAAGAGGAAGGCCAAAGAAAAGTCGGATGGACTGTGTGAGGAGTGATATGAAGGAAAAGGGAGTCAGTAATAGCGTGACAGGGACAGAACGGTATGGAAGAAGAAAACGTGTTGCGCCGACCCCAAGCAACATGGGATAAGGGCAGGCAGATGATGAGACATTCAGAGTAGAGCTGTCGCGTAGGGAATGTGGTAGAGACGACACGGTTGGCGTAGTGGTTGAGCGATCGGCTGCTGCGCTGCGTGTCGCGGGTTCGATTCCTGCACGGAACAAATATTTGTATGGCCTACAGATAATTTTTCGGATCTGGGTGTCTTATGTAAGTGAGTTTAAATGTTTGTAATCGCACCCACGTGTGGAGCAAAGATTTTTTTAAAAAGAAAGAAAAATGGTTCCACAGACGCGATGCAATAACAGAGAAGGAGCCATCATAGCGGATGGAAGTGTTACGTGAGGTACGAAGGAGAAGAGAAGTGGAAGTGCGACAAGGTTTACCCCTCGGGACAAAGTACCCAAAGCGTTCATTAAGATATTGAGGAGAATTAGAATTGTGTAGGATAGTATAGAGAAGAAATAGGATATGGGTATCTCGACGACTCCGAATCGGCAGCCACTTCAATTTAGTCCGAAACTCCGAAACGTGATCGTATTGTCACATTTCAGAGCAGTATTATGTCGAAGGTATGTTCCTTCGAATTATTACGTCGAATATATGTTCTGTCAAAGCAATGAGTAGTCGAACTATTGTTTTTCGAAATTGAGACTGTGTCGAAATAATTAACTGTCGACGGCACTAATCCAGACTCCAGAATGTGTGTTCTTTTATCTGACTGCCGAAGGAGGGTAATGTGATTATCAGTCTATGTATGTATGTTTGTTCCTATGTGGCATTCTAGAGATCAAAAGAGTTGGTTGATTAATATGATTCTTACGTCAATCGATTCGTATTAACCTTGCAAGCGTCACTGGCTAACTTAAAATTGGGAAATAGAAAAATGGCGTCTTTTGGGCGCCATATTGTGGGGGCCCAATTTTTTTTCTTCCAAGCCCATCCTGTGGGGTATTAAAATTAAGAGGTGATAAAACTATATAACACTGTGTTTAAATATAACTACTACGAAAAAAAATAAAAAGATATATAAAAATAAAACAAAAAGCCCGACTGCTTGAGAAGCAAACTATCATAAAATCAAGCTGTGCAGTCGGTGAATACATATTCGCAAGCTGGCTGACTAAAACCAGATGTATCCTCCGACTGCACAGCTTGATTTTCTTCTTGTTTACATATTTTTAGTTCACTTCTTAAGCAGCCGGGTTTTTTGATTTTATGAATATTTTTTTCTTTAGTTCGCTTCGTCAGCTAAAAGTGAGACCCACCATGTCTCAGAAAGCATGTGATGTGATTTTTAGATTTTCGACTGCCGTTAGGGATAGAAAGTTTGACAAGTTTGAGTGAATAGGTTATTTCTAGGCAAGCGTGTCTCACCGCCGTCCTCTTCATCGCTTACCAAAAGGTGAGATAGTGGTCAAGCGCGAGCCTATAATATATACTAAAACAAAATAAAACAGTCTTACCAAGGGGTATTGTAGTATCTAGGTTGTAGAAGTCAGACAGGCAATCGGTAATACTGGTATTCAGGTGCACCTGGTTTGACTGGAATCCGATCCCAGCATAGTAGGGAAATGCCTATGTAGATCATATCATCATCATTTCAGCCGAAAGACGTCTACTGCTGGACATCGGCCTCCCCCAAGCGTCGCCACACTGATCGGTCCTGTGCGTTTCGCATCCACCGGGCTCCTGCAGCCATGACCAGATCGTCGCTCCACCTAGAGGGAGGCCTTCCAACGCTGCGTCTTCGGGTACGCCGTCGCCACTCTAGAACTGTTCAGCCCAAAGGCCATCCGGTCTGCGAGCAATGTGCCCTGCCCACTGCCCCTTAAGTTTGGCAATTTTTCGGGCTATGACGGTAACCTTGGTTCTTTTGCGGATGTCTTCATTTCTGATTCGATCACGCAAGAAACTCCGAGCATAGATCTCTCCATTGCCCTTCGGGTGACTTTAAGCCTTCTGATGAGGGCCATTGTGAGCGACCACGTCTCTGTCCCTTAAGAAATCACTGGCAACACATACTGGTCATATACTTTCGTCATTAGACACCGTGGTAAGTTGGACGAGAAAATACCGCACAATTTCCCAAACGCTGTCCAGCCGAGTCCTATGCAGATAGTGATGACCTAATCAAAGCCCGGCTTCAACCAGGAACCAGTCTAGAAAGTTAGACTCCTTTAAAAACAATTGTCTGTCTACAAGAACTCATCGTCAAAGACCCAAGTTAGTTCTCATTTCCCCCGTTACTATTAGTGCTTTCGTATGCGTGTGTGTAGTTCGGGACCAATTAATGCCAGAACTTTACTCGAACAGTTTGCTGAAAATACGTGCGTTTTGATAATAGTTTGAGATGATATTTTGGTTACCAATCTATTAAGTGTTTTTTTTTTTACTTTTAAAGAAATGTAACTACAGTCTTAGACTTTTGTGGTGTACATTAAAGTATGTTATATTCTATACTAAAGAGAAAAATAATGTAATACTAGCTTTTGCCTGCGATTTCACCAGCGTGAAAGTCGAGAATTATCCAACGGGTAAGTTGTACGGCTGATTAATAAACATCCAAGCATACAAACTTCATAAACCAAAATCATATCCTGTTTTATTTCAATTAGAGCATTTAAAGGTACTTTTGAATTGTCATCAAAAATATCTTACTAAAATGAAGCTAGTTGCGCATTGGCAAGCGTCAGTATGATCTCTACGGAAAAGAACGTGCAAGCAACTCCACGGACATTCTTATCCATCAATTTATTTTTAATAGCAAGTATTTGGTTACATCATTCTTGTTGAAAAAAATACAAATAATAATGTGAGAACGATGTAAAAAGATGTGCACGTAAAAGCGTCTAGAGTCGAACAAATAAACCCAAAGTACAATAATTAAGTAAAAACAGTCCGCCGAGTTATGACCAATCCCAACTATTAGCGGTCGTTCACGAACATGGCGCATGGATTGGCACCACTCGGCTCAACCATCATGAAGGGAACCGAATGATCCAACACATGCGCCACCAGTTAGACTTGAGAGAGCATGGCACACGGTTAACTACCGAGGCACATTCAAGTCAACGAATGATATAATAGGTACAGTAAATGGTAGATTTAAAGTTGGTACACAGTATTCACATATTATTATGTGTATCACAAGTATAATATTACTAAGAAGTAGGATAGGATGGCTCTGACATAAATATTATTTGCATACCTATACTAGACCAAAAAGGTCTTGTCTTTACAAGCGTAACTCATGAATATGTGATCCTGAACTCAATCTTGGTCGTGCAAAGCTTTTTCGGGTTAATTTATTAGTTACAATATCCCATTAGCAGCCTAGCGGTTGGAACACGTGTCCAACGGATGGGAAATACTCGCTCCTTGCCAGAAATAAAATGGGACTCAATCATATCTACTTGTAGCTAAATAAGATATAGACCACTACCTACACCTTTGAGAATTACAGTCATGACCGTTATTATCTACGTGTTCTACACAACTACAACTACATGAACCCATTTCACAGAAAACACGCAGAAGGCGTCACTGGAAAATCAGATTACGCTATAAGCACCAAACGCCGAACTATAGATCCCCAGAGCATGCTAGTTACAAACTCTGACGAAAATTAACCACTAACTTTCATGAATAATTCAGTTATTTCAAAACGTTTCGATCAATTCTTGCTATAAATTTTGCTAGGAGCTACGCGGTGACCTATATACATAGCTGACTTTGATAGAGGCATGGTTTGAAATTCTTGACGGAAAACTAACAGGATGTGAACGAATTTGGGTAAACTTGTTTTAAATTCTACTTCCATAGGTAAATGGACCTTTTTTTAATTGTTACCCTCCTCCTTATACGGGTTCTTAAACTGGACTAACATGGGGTACTTAGTTCGTTCAATCCAACCAAACGTTTTCTGGTAAAGGCCACCCTTGTACCCATACAATAAGTAATATTATAAAAGACTTGTTACAATTTTGGTGTATCGAATTTCTATCAAGTATAATTATTAAATAGTGTCACACACATGATATATTAGACTTAAGCTAAATTTAAAAAAAAATAAGATTTCCTGACACATTTTTCTTTCATGCCATATAATTTATTTATTAGTAGGCAGACACGCTTCAATCGACAATCTATTGAACACGTAACACACCCATAAATTTTGAATGGCTGAAAGAGTTTTCCTCAAACATAGTTAAGAACACTCTCGATACCTTTTTCATCTTTCAAACAAAATCAATATCGGTTCATCCATTTAGGAGCTATAATGCCACAGAAAGATACACAAATACACAGGAACACACTTCAAACTTATAACACTCCTCTTTTTCGGTCGGGGGTTGAAAATAGAGAATTTACATGAAATATTCCACTGACATCGAAAACAATGCCAACATGTCATTTTTTCAATCCCAAATTATAAATATTACAAATTGTAAGCGGTGATTAATGTAAATATATCTGGAGCAAATGACTCTACGATAGGTTTTGTTGCAGTGCATTCACTGAGATCATTATTATTTGAGAAACACGGCAGTGGTGGCCCAGTGGTATCGACCGTGACTTACAATTTGTAGTTAGTGGGTTTAAACCCAATCTGGCACTTTACTTTGTTTAAATTATTTTATTACCACTGCTCTCAAAACGGTGAAGGAAAACATCGTTAGGAAACCGGCATGTCCTAAAACCAAAGATTAGAATACATGTGACATCTACCAACCTGCACTGGGCCCGCAAGGTGGTTTACGGCCCATTCCCTCTCACAGAGAGGAGGCCTGTGTCCCAGCAGTGGAAACATTAAAAGGTTGATTATGATGATGATGATAAAATCTAGACCTGGAAAACAAAATAGTCAAAGATTCTCTACACATTATAAAGTTCTAGGAAATACAAAAAGTCGCCGAACCTATACCTAACTACAGAAATGCAGGTAGACTATACAGAAATTTATTTTCCGAGAGAGACTTTTAGTTTTCAAACTTAATTATTGTCTCTGCGCTTCTCGAGTTGTAGAGGCAGATATAATCAGCTAAGAGCTACTCTTATAAAACTTGTTTTATACGTAATCGTGAGTTGGCAACTTCGTATTTTACTTTCAGTTTTCAAAAACAAGTAAGTTTTATTTGGAAATATTAGGAAATTTTACAGAAAATTCTGATTTATCAATTTATTGGTATTTCTTAGTGAAATATACGTAAAAATAAACATTATCACCAAATTTGAAGTTCATAATATGTCATGGCGAAATTAAAAAAGTCTTCGCAACAAAATTTTGTAATAAAGCTGGCATATGTGACTTCTCATTCAAATTTTTTCAAACAAAAACTAATGGATTTATCTTCTCAACGAGTTCTAAACAACGATGAGATAGGTAAACCTTTATTTTTCGCGATCCCCTTTTGCTGTATGGGAGCACCGCTTAAAAAACTTTCAAAATATTTTTTGATAATTTGTATGGTTTTGGATCAACAAGAAAAAAAATGAAAATTTGAAGACTGTAGCTCCAACCGTTTGGTTGTTAAACCTGTGTGACAGACGACGGACAGTCAGATGACCATACCATTTGATCCCTTCGGATACGGAACCCTGAAATTAAGTTTTTTTTTTATTATAGATAGACTTGCACTTGACCAATATCTCACATGATTGTAAGCGATGAAGTGGACGACGCGTCGTGACGCCGCGACGGTGTAGCACGTGAAAGATGATGATGACTTTGAGACAAATTATGTCTTGTTCTCTTTACTTAAAACAAATATCAGTACTTATTTCATACAAATATTAAACGAGACACATTGCGCAAAAAAAAAAAAAACTTGTTTAGTAACTAAAATGAACAGATCACCCAAACCCTGCACCAAGCCTGACCGATCTTACCCGAAGTAAAATACGCGTACCAGTTTCAAACTTCAGAAACCATTTTCCCAAAGACTCCACCAGACTGCAAAATTGCCCACCACCCACCAAGAAAAACTTGGCAAACTTCAAGCTATCACAAATATTTTAATGAAATAAAGTTTTAAGCCTCTTTTGTAAACACTGATGCACTTCATTCTACTTCCATCAAGCGGTAAACTAACGAAGTTGCTGCTTAAAATGCTGCCAAGGAAATGGTTTAAGTCACAAGCTTTTATAATAGCTAAATAAAGTCAGGTTTAGCCTTCGCCGTACCTAATCTACCTGAGGGGCAGGGGGAAGCTTCCTCTTAGGGCATAGGTTAGGTATGCCAATGCACTTGGCATCCCTGCTAAGGATGTAACCGGCGCTGGCTATCTTAGGTGCTCTAGATTTCTGAAAAATCATCAAGTTTAGAAGCTATGTAGCTGGAAATAAAATAAACGTGCGTGTCGAACTTCGCACATTTAGGTTTCCGTACCAAAAAAAATCTGATTTATATATGTATTTGTTGCGTAATAATAAAAATTATCCCCAAAGGACATGGCCGATTTCTACCCTCCAAATCAATTCAAAATATATAAATGGGGAATACATCGGCAATATAATCCAGAGTGTGTATCCGAACGTCCTAGTTATGTTGACGTTTCTAGATGTGCTGGTCTTGTGTTGATCTTACCACATATTATTGTGTTGTCATTTTTGTTAACATAAACAATTGCGATAACCATGCCCAAATTCTGAAAGGCGCTTAAAAATCTTACTTTCACTGTCACTTTAACGAGTTATTGTAGCGACATCATTGCTATTCAAAATGATTAGGTATTTTTGGTTTGTATCCTATTTATAGTGTCTCTCGCTTTTTCTCTGATCATAAAAATTAAACTATTGTAAAGCCAGACCTCTAAGCTTTAATACGACATACTGTATGTCAAAGTACATATTATTTTTTTGTTAGGGCACAGCTCTATACTGATTCCGGCCATGTCTTTTCTAGTTCATAGGTCAATAGGAAGTTGTGTGACAGTCGACGTACAGACAGACATGTTTGTGACATCAATGGGGCTCCGTTTGGACCCTTCGGGTACGAAACCCTAACAAACAATCCAAAGTACACTGAACTATTCATTAGACATGTTTTGATAAAATCTGCTTTGTGATACAAAAATTAAAAGTGCTACAGTTTGATAAGTTATCATGCTCGAGTAGAATGTAACGAGTTTTCAACTTCAAATTTTCTCCTTTAAAATCTTTTGCACTGCTGAAAAAGAGAAGAGTCGAAAATGCAAAATTTTCCAAATGTTCATAACTCAGACCATAAAAATCCAACCCAACCAAGTTGTGAGCTGATAAACGAATAGTTTTGTCTCAGTTTCGCATACTTAACTGCCGTCTCCACGTTTAAATGCCGGATGAGTTTAAATAAACTTTATCTACTTTTTTATTTTTGAATAAAACATGAGAGGAGCTTATGAATTTGGAATGCCATCTCTTATTCAACATGTGAAGTAAACTCGGCAGTTTGGGCCACAGATGGCGGTAAATAAATTTGAATTTCTTATTTGTGTTTCAAGAGCAAGGTGATTTTAGTATTTCGTGATATTGTGTTTTTGTTGAAGTAGTTGTTTATACCCAACTTTAAAAGAAGGATGTTCTTCATCATCTACTTTCGACCTTACGTTCGTCAACTTTTCATTTTTAATGATGCCAAAACATATAAAAAATAACATTGTTTTAAAAGCTATAGGAAGTATAATGAAAGACGTTAATTGCTACTGCTTGCTGTTAAAAATGTTTGAATTTAAGAACCAAGATAAATAATGTTCCCACTGCTGGGACACAGGCATCATCTCTGTGAGAGATGTAATGGCCACAGCGGGTTGGTGGATGTCACACGTCGGGAATATCAACTGTGTATGTCAAAAGCTTGAGTATCTCGATAGATTTAGGTATCTGGGTCTGTGGGTGGACCGCTACATAAACTGGAAGACAAAAATTGACATAGTGTGTGCAAGGCTCAGATCAGTTTTGGGTAAGTTTTATGTCTTGCAGGCGCCGTTGAGTAAAAAAATTGTTGCTTGTAATTTTTAAAGCCCTAGCCGAGTCTTTGATTAGCTATGGACTAAATATGTATGGCCGTACATTTAAAACATGTTTAAATAGTATCAGATCACTGCAAACTCGTTTCATAAAGTATCTAGTTAACCCACTGACCTCTATCATACAAGTACGCTGGACCTACGATAAGCCGGGCCATAGAGAGGCAATTTGATTTTCGCCATTTTGGCGCTGATGGCAGAAGTGGGTGGGAACGGAACTAAAAATAGAGATGGGACAATGAGATAAATACATCGATAAAACACATTTCCTATAGACAGATATTTCCGACGGGTTTAAATATATATTATATATACTTAATAAAGCTGATGAGTTTGTTTAGTTGAACGCGCAAATCTCAGGAACTACAAGACCGATTTCATAAGTTCTTTCACCGTTGGATTTGTTTTATCCCTGAGTGACATAGGCTATTTATGTACCACGGAAGTAGCCGGGGCAGACTGCTAGTCTTAGAATAAGCTTAAGCCGGACAAAGGGGTACTTAGTATGTGGCTAGCTTAATCCAAAAATAAATAGGGAACGTTTTTAAATAGAAATGAGTTTTTTTTGGGATGGAGTGGAATAGGTAAGGTATTTGTAGAAAATAAAAATATATGTACAATCTTTTAACAGTTTTTATTAGAAACTTATTTTGTACATCACGACAAAATTAGACTAAACGCATCATTGAATAAAAGAATTATTTTTGTAGGACAGTGTGCCCAAATAACATAATCTTATAATAACAAAATAAGAGAAAAATTTCACCTATTTCATCTTGCAGTGTTGTTGATTCTGTTTCATCTAAACGATATTTTTTTATTGTATGTATATTTTCAGCATCGCTATAAATATTTACATCAAATTTATAGTATATTTATAGTTTAATAAAACAGTCATCAGAGAAGTGCTTTGAACAGATGTAATCATATTTTTCCGGCCGCCAACTAGTCTTCCTTTGTCAGTCGGAAACCTGTGAATTATTTTAAAATTATATGTATTTGATAATAAAAACCGGTCATTGGCGATTTCCGTTTTTGAAAGTAAACATATATCGACAGGAAAAATATCGATAAGTTTTATCGACAGTTAACTTTGACAGCACTATTAAATTTTATTGTTTATAAAAAAATTGGTAATGCAAAGACAAATATGTTGTTATTACGTATGATAAGATTAATGATACATTTTTAAGTGTATATAATATAAATAGAAGTTTAATTTGGTGAATATTAGCCGTAAATTCACTTACTTGTGTAATGTAACCCCACTTCCCTTCTGGTAACGAGTTTTGCATAATACACACTCTTGCATAGTTTACCTATGAATGACCACCACTTATTTATGTATCAACTTAATTTATACGACACAACAAACAAGTTTAATAGCGTTAAACCTCCAAAAAACACTTTAAAAACACGGGAGACAATCCGACATTTGCAAGTTACGTCAAATTTAGTTCTCTTCCCACGCATTGGGGGCGCTTCAAATTGGCACATTAAAGACCTGTCATTTCCAAGGGTATCGTAAGTCCAGCGTACTTGTATGATAGAGGTCAGTGAGTTAACCCTAAAATAAAGCGCGAAGCGAATGTGCGGCAGTAGCCCGCGTTGCCACTGAATTGAATTGTGTTGTTTGTATACCTGTATTTTATATTAAAGTGTAAACCAACGGTTATACGAGCGCTAATCCCGCCGATAATCTACCTCGCATATTGGTGGGTTTGTAATTTTAAGAACGAATATATTTTTCAAAATAAACGAATAAAAAATATATATGTCTTCGTATGTTTGGTCTTTTGACATGCCGGTTTCCTCACGATGTTTTCCTTCACCTTTTTAAAAGCAGTGACTGAGTGACTTGAACTTATTGTTAGATATGAATCAAAAAATATTATTTTGGCTTGTATTACAGCGGTCATCAATTGTATATAATAAATCTGTAGAAAAGTCGTTTTTGTTCATTGAAAATATAAAAAAAATAGCCAGGGTGTTAAAGGATAACCAACAGAACCCATTTCCAGCATTTTTGAAATTTTTGTCTGTTTATCTGTTTGTCTATTTAGTTGTGCACGCATCACGTAAAATAATGTAGATAACTTTTAACTACGAAACTAATGTAGATAACTTTTATACATAAAAATTATGCGTAACTTGAAGTATTACTTAGTTTTTGTTTCATCGAATCGTTTCACTCTATTAAAAGTTAGACGAATTTAAAGTGTTCAAGAAGTAAAATATCATAAAACACGCAATTCAGATACTCGGACAGTTGAACTCCATATTCGATGGATGGCGTTGTACATATGACATCAAAAAACCAGCCAAGTGCAAATCGGACTCGCGCACGAAGGTTTCCGTACAACGGCAAAAAAATCACGTTTGTTGTATGGGAGCCCCAGTTAAAAGTTGATTTTTTCGGTTTTTAGTATTTGTTGTTATATCGGCAATATATATATTCTGTGAAAATTTCAACTGTCTAGCTAATACGGTTCAGTAGATACAGCCTGGTGGCTGGTGACAGACAGAAAAACGGTCCGCGGAGTCTTAGTAATAGGGTCCCGTTTCTACCCTTTGGGTACGGAACCCTAAAAATTGATAGATAGGTAGGGTAGGTATCAAGTCAATTATGGTTCCCCCTTTTCCAAAATTAGACTCCCATTTGGTCTATTGTGCGTGTAGGCCTCCTCTCTGTGAGAGGGAATGGGCCGTAATCCGGGCCCGGAGTGGGTTGATGGAAGTTAGTTAGTCTTAGTTTTTTTTTACTTCAGTATTTTAAGAGCAGCGGTGATGAAGTAATTTACACAAGGTGAAGCGCTTGCCTGGGTTCGAACCCACGACCATACTTGTAAGTCGCGTCCGTTAGCAATGGGCCACCACAGCTCTATGTTCTACTATCCACTGCGTGGTGAGCATTGCAATAGGAGGAATGCATTTTTTTATTTGTTAGGCTTGCGCTTGATCACTACCTCAAAAGGTGGTACCTAAGCGATGACGTGTCGAAGATGAAGCACGCTTGCCTAAAAGTAACCTATTATTTATTGAATTAAAGATTTCTAAGTTTTAACCATGTATGAGGATATTTCTAGAGCCATGCATGGTTTTAAATCTCACTTCACCGTTGTCATGGGGGTCTTCAACGCGAAACTGAGCAATCGAGACGATGATGAATTGCAAGTGGGGTAATTTGGAGTTGGACGACGGAACCACCAGGGTCACCTACTGGTCAGTTTTATGGAAAAGAGGGCCTCTTTATAATGAAATCCTTCTTCAAAAACTGGAAGACGATACGTTGGAAGGCCTACCACTAGGTGGACCGATGACCTGGTTAAGGTTGCGGTAAGGCGCTGGATGCGAGACGCACGGGATCGGTCAATGTGGCGACGCCTGGGTGAGGCCTATGTTAAGCAGTGGACGTCTTTCGGCTGAAATGATGATGATGAAGTTGTAGCTATCGGGCAAAACAGACTCCGGCAGGGAATTCCACTCTTTAGCTGTACGCACAATGTACGTTTTCCCAAAACGTTTAGTGCGTATGGGTGGGATCGTGGGATGTCCCCATTTACCGATGGCACATCGCCATACGTCTTGTAGTCCGATGATGGAAAGTGCTAGGCGGAACTAGATCATGTAATTCCATTGCACACTCCCCGAAATGAAACTGATGAAAAACTGATAAGCTGGCAACCCGGAGACGATGTTCAAGGCTCTGGAGCTTTGACTCGACCAGTGCATCATTGCCGATGAGCTTCTTGGACCGTTTTTTTATCAAGTTAAGTGCATCAAGCTGGTATTTAGCAGATCCGTCCCAGAAATGAGAATAATACTCCATACATCATCGAACTTGCGCTTGATACAAATTGAGCAACTGTTTCAAGGCGTGAAGAACCGTCTCACTTTTGCGAGGACCCCCAACTTTTTTGCAGCACTGGTATGGGAAGAGACACTCCTGGTGGTAATCATTAAAGTCCACCTGTATCACTAATTGGGCGGAAGGGTACCACTGTTGTACCTGTACCCCATCAGCCGCTTCACTGAGGTAATCTGTGAGCCTACTTGTCTCCTGATCTCCGCTGTGCAAACGGTAGACACAGGCATAGATAATTTTATCCGGACCTTGGTCCACCAGAGCTCAAAGCGTTGTGATGTGTGCGATATTAATTGAATTACAATAATTATTAAAAATCGAGTTTTATTATCTCTTCCATAGTACTTAATATGTCTTTTTTCCGAATGTAACATTGAGACACATTGTAATTGTTGCTTGTTGTATTTACCAATTTTATATATTATAAGAATTTTTTGTCGGTTTAATTCGTAATCGTACAATGAGATAGAATAATATTCACAGAATATTTTTTCAATTGCTATTGACCCCATTGTAACGGTAGTTACAATGCTTTTCAAATTAAAAATGCCTAAAACCTGATTGTAACACCAAATCATACGTGCAGTGGTGTTCTAAAAACTGAAAGAGCAATTAAAATTAATTACATGAAACCTAAAAGTGTACAGAACAACTTATGCCTGTAGCAGCAAATAAATGATAAATTTCGCAAAAAAAAAAATACTGTGTTGAAAACCATGCCATATCGAGTTACAATGTTATTCATATTGGGTGTCGATATAACACAGTTATTATATTCAACCTCCATTTTAGTCTTTCACAGCTTCATAACTAACTTTTAAGGCCCAATAGCGCAAAAAAAAAAACTCAGTGTTAGTTGATAACACTAGGTTATATTGACAGTTTGTTATACAATATTGTCAATCTAACCTCGCGTTAGCAACTAATTCTGAGTTAAATTTTTCGTGCAATTGGGCCTTAATCAATCAAATAAATCATAAATAACATACGCACTTGTTTTTGCAACTTGCAAAGACCGAAAGTAAACAAATAAATGCTCCACGCGTCTGGCTGGCCGGCCAGTGTTTCTTTCAGGTACTACTCCCGGAGTAGCCTTACTACCCCCCCGGGGCGTTTTGAACTTACTCAATAGCAATAGGTTGTCGCTCGCTCACTTTCGCGCGTCTACGGCAGATTTACGTATATTCACGATGAATATCCTTAAAATTTGGCAAATTATTTAAACCTGGTATCATTTTAGAGCTGGAAACCCTTTATTGACGTGAAGTGGCACTCAATCAGCCAATCAGGAATTGAGTAGTGCATGACATTTTGAAAGTAGTAATCAGAAACCCGAATAGCGCCTATAAAGAACGACACACTTTCGAGAATATCGCCATCCCTTTTCTTCTAACGCTATCCCATAAGGCTCAGCCACTCAAAACAGCTGTTTATGGATAGTAATTTCGCGTGTCCTTATTGTTATGTGTAAGCAAGAAAAAAGTCACAAAGAATAAGATTTTTGTAAAGAATATTATTCTTCGTGGCATTTTACAAAGTTACTTTGACAAATTTGGTTCAGTTTAAAGCATCTTTTATTCATTAAAATATTAATAATAATTGGAATTGATTTTAAATATTACTTTGTTTCCTTTATTTACTGAGCCCCCCCAGATCACTTAACCGCCCCCCCGGAGAATATTGCCTAAAAGAAACACTGTGGCCGGCACCCACCGCTCGCGCCCGCCCTTTTCTCCGCGCTCGCCCTTCGTGCGAAGAAGTCTAGTATTTTTTTAAATAATATGATTTCTTGGATAAAAACAACATAAATTATGTAATAAAAAATTTAATACCTTTTAAAGTCGTGGTAGAATTTGACACAAAATATTTTAAACAACAGATATCAGTACTCTAAAACGCGTTACACCTATTTAACCTATTGTAACATTATTTTAGAGCTAGTTGGGCGACGTGTTAGGTACTGATTAAGTATTAGGCTTCTCGTGGACAGAGAGGACATAAAATGCCTATGTACATCTGTTACTACTTCGTTATTATCATGAAAGTAAAATTTTCATCTCTAATTTTCTTTTCGTCCAATACTGTTTGAAAAGACAAATACCTAAATTTCTAAGGATGACACAAACGAATGTATTAGGTTGGGCAAATGGACCGGCAACTATATGTCGCGAAGTCGCGGGCACAGCTAGTTATCAATAATAATGCGTAAGTTCTCGTACCCAAGCCCAGTGTACATTTATCAATCACTGAAAAGTATTATTATCCTCACAGAACATTATTATTTTAATGAAATTTGTTCAAAGTTCAGATATCTGATTAATTATTCTCTCAATAAACTGGATTCAGGTTTTAACAACTACCTAATTTCTTTTCTATTTAAATAAGAACCTCCTTAGCTTCTTAACTTTGCATATGAAAACAAATTCAAGTGCTTAAAGCGTAATTAGGAACTCCAACTAAATGCACCAATCTTTGCTTTACCAACACCAAAAGGTGCTGGCTTCATCTGTCTTAAAGTGGGTACCACAGAGTGCGGTACCCTCTCACTGGTAGCGTCTAGAGATACCAACCAATCTACCTAGCCTTTTTCTTGCTAAATTGGAGTCGGTTTCTTTTTTTTATACGCTCGCGCTTGACCACTGTCTCACTTGATGGTAAGCGAAGATGTGATCGACGATGAAGCACGCTTGCCTATAGGTTTCATCTAGATGAAACCTATTCACTTTTGACTTAAAGACTCCCAGGTTGTAGCTATCAGGAAATACAGACCCCGGCAGGGAATGCTACTCTTTAGCTTTATGCATATTAAAAGTATTCCCAAAACGTTTGGTGCGTATGGGTGAGATGTCCACCATGTCCACCATGCGTTGCCTAATTTTTCACAGGACATGGTAACTTTAAAAGTAAATTATTTGCCTTCAAGCTTGTTGCCTCGCCTTTATGTCAATGTTCTACATCTGACTGCGAATATGAACAATCTGCACATCATATCTTGTGGGAGTTAATCTTTGGCAGAATGAAAGCAATGTTATGTTGGATAATGTACAAGCTGCATCCGGATTTATTTACTATACGGGCCTTGTGGAAACTAGAACAAATTGCCGAGCGTTCAAGCATTTTTGCCATACCTATTATTGAAATCAAATATAAAAGCTTGCAACCCCATTAACCCATTAATATTATTTTTTATCCATAGTGCTAGCACAGTTTAAATATAATAACAGTTTGGAAACTACCTACAAACGCTACGGCACACTTACACAAAAATACGTGACCACTCGTCGCGACGCGGCATTTAGTACTGACATTACCTAGAAAGTGCACGAACGGTCTCGTCGGTGCGTACGTTTGCATGAGTGTGCCGTTTTGAGCGTTTACAGGTTGTTTCCATACTGTTTGTATATTTATACTGTGGTGCTAGGCAACTGGGCTAATCCCAGTTGTAAACGCCCCTTTTGGCCTTGTATGTTCTGTCTCCTGCTTGATATGGAGGGAAGTGGAAATTATGTTTTTGTTTTCCTACTCCTCCTTTATTCTTCTCTGATTAATTTCGTTGCAGGATCCAAAACAGTTAAATTCATTCTCCGGGACTTCGTCGAACTTCATTGCCTCGGTCTTTTCTTGTGGTCGCCACTGCTGATTCTGGCTTTCAGGAGTTGCAGTGGTTCGGCCAAAGTGCGGTGGGATTATCCAAAAAAATTACCACCATATACGGATGACGCATCATCGTACGTCTTATATTCCGATGGTGGCTTCCAGTCTGATCAGATGAAGCTAAATACTAGTATTTTATATTGAGTGACTATCTATTTGACCTCCGCAACCTTAACTGGATAATAGGTAAAACTGGTTGCCAGATGTTCGGGATTCTGACTATCCGTAACGACTGTCAAGGATCTACAAATGTAAGTTGGTACTGTGATTCTGCTTATCTAGAAGGCAACCTACTTGCCTATATTAACACTGTCAATAAGTATTACTTGAAAGGTAACATGAATGTAGAACATAAAATAAATGAAGATGTTTTGACTAGACTTTTTCCGTGTATATAAGGGCTTCTCTGAGTTTGGATGTGATATAGTCCGATAGAAGTTACATATGGGTAGGCACCTTGCTGCTGAAATATAACTAGAACAGTAAATCCAGAGTTTTATTTAAGTAGCGCTTTCTGGCAAACATTTTATTTTTTTTATTAGAGATGGGTTTTCTCTTGACTCTAGTCTAAGTCATAGGTGACAGAGACAAAGTCGACGATGGAGTGAGCTTACCCAGAAGGAGCCTGTTTACTCTAACTTTGAAGAGATTCGGGTTGAATGCGTTCGGAAACACAGATGCAGGTAGTGAGTTCCATTCATTCGCTGTGCGCATTATGAAGGATGTTTGGAAGCGCTTGGTGCGAATTGGTGGAATGTCAACAAGGTAAGGATGGTAACTTGCAGTGCGTCTAGATGTCCGATGGTAGAAGGGGGCTGGTGGGATGAGGTCGTACGTCCCCACAATTGGTGAAGTTGCGCCGGGTACAGTAAAATATCCCAGTAAAAATAGAAGTAAAAGAAGATACAAAACAAATACGCGTGTATACGGCGTACAGTATACGTATAAGTGAGTAAAAAAAAAAGAAAAAAGTGTTTAAAGACGGAAGTTCTCGTGTGCATGGCGAAATACAGTGCACGAAGCCCTATCGGCGTACATAAGGCGAGATAAGTGATAACAAAGAGGGTTGGTAACTCTCATTCCCTCCCATAAGCGGATGGAAATAAAAGGAAAAGTAATAATAATAATAAAGCTAAGTGGTTTTGTTATTTTGTGTAATTGAGCATAAAGCAAGCATGATGAATAATTATTACTCAAGCACGAACGGGTATTGCTTGGAGGAATTCTTAACCGAATTCAAGTCAGTAGCCGAAATAAATGAATGGAGAGAGAGTGACTACAGCCTGATCTTACGAGGGTTCCTGCAGGGGGCTGCATATTATTTTTACCGGATTATTTTTAATTATCGCTTGAGGAGTAAATTCTCAATATTTCACCGCAGATGTCGTTATTGCGAACAGCGCATCATAATCGCTGAAATAAAAGCAGATAAAAAACAACCTGATGTATTGTGTGAGGATGTTATTGCACATTTATTTTCTAGTCTCGTGATTAACGACGAATAAATACAAAACAAAATACAGTGCAGTGAGAAAAGCATTGACCTCGTTGGCGGAGAAGGCAACACGGTTGATGGCGATGACACCAATAGAGAGAGCTGCATGTTCGAGGACGAAGGTGACCAGACCAGCAGAGATGACGGCCCCGTCGATGTCCAGTTGGAGTTGGAATCGGTGTTCCAAGTAGAGTGCACTCAGTTGGATTCCCTATCCATCAGCGAGTGCGTGGACGAGGGTATTGTAATGTGTCGGTCTTGTCCAATTGACTGCAATGATTCCGTTTATCTTGCAGAGAACCAGGTTGATATTCAGTCAGAACAACTAGTTGTGGTTCCATCTGGACACCAATATGTCTCGGATGTTAACATGCATAAGAATCCCATTGATTTTAACCATAAAATTGAAAATAATATTGAAATTTCTCAATCTGACATAAAACAAAATTTTATAAAAGACATTTTGAAAAGAAAGAAGTTGACAGCCTTTAAGAAAAGTTTTTCTCGAAATAAATCGAAGGAGATCCGTACGAAAATCAAAAGAGTCTGTAGAAAAGGTTCTTACTGCGCCAACATAAATTCGAAAAAAGGCGATCAATAACAAAGTTATGATCCGAATTAAATACAAAAGAATTTATAATAAAACTTCTTGGGGAACAAGGATTATTGTATACTGTATATGTTTTGATGAAATTAAATATTCCTTTGTCTTGTCTTTATTTACTAAATAGGATTAGCTTTTGAAATAGCTGACGAAGTCCAAAACATAAGGACTAAGTCAGAAACAGTCAAAAATTAATAGAAAAGTTTTTAAGCCCCTAAGGCAAATAAATGCTTTGAAAGCATAGATATCATTGTAAGAAATGGTTTGACACGTAGTCCCACAGATAATACAAAAAAAAAGACAGTGTCAAAACCTTGACAAAAGTAAAGCATAGTTTTCATTATAAGAATATGTTTGACATATAGTGCCACAAACCACATAATAAGGCACAGTGTTCACACCATAATTAAATTTAATTATACTCTATGCGCCGTATTAGCCACAGATTAGTTAGGCCGGTCCATAAATAGGAATAGTTATGTAGAGATATACGGTCTATTCTAGAAAGATAGAAAATTGGCGAATAGGAGAGTTAGGCCTAGGATAGATGCATGTAAATAAGTTAAGATCGTTTAATGTAGACATAGGTTTAGAATATATGAGTAGGTTAAGGTTATTAAGGTTTCCATAAAGGAAGAGGCCCGTTGTCAAATAGAAAAATATATAAATGACAACTATCAAATTTGACACATTGAAGTTATTAGGGATGGGAAAGTAGGGAAAAATGTATCGATAGTTTTCTTGTCGACATTTTCAAATAATATGGATATATATAATTAAATTAGTTCTTTCCGTTGCATGTGCTGATGATGTGCTGATGAGTTGTGAGCCGCAGGGGAAAGAAGAGGCTGGTATCATTGGCTACGCATCGAAGAAATGTTTATTGGTTATGCAACTAAGGCATAGGCACATGCCAGGGTATTAGTATAACCCAGTGGGTTTCTTAAAGTAATAGTCATAACTGAAACCGACTTTGCTAACGGGACATAGCCTTTGCAAAGGATGTCGAATTGACATCATTGGTCCAGTTTATGTCTGATGTTTAAAAAAATAAATATATTTATAATAATAAACCCTGGTGCAAGCTCTATGAATAGGATTAAAAATCGATGCGATCCAGCCTTTCCTTCTCTGGCCTGATAAACGCACGAGATCGAAAAATTGTATCATATCTGAATTTTGAGATTAAACCCCATCCGGGTCGATGTGAGTTCACGCATCATTCTTGTTAGTGTTGGGAGGACGCCTTCTTCCTTTTTAAGAGGTTTTGGCCAAGGAGGTTCAAGCATGACGGCGTTGATTTTTTAGTGCGTGTGTGCACGACAGCTGAAGTTAAAAGCACATATCGGAGCGTCCGATAACTCGTTTGTCATGATTAAGCCTTCCCCTTTTAAGTGTCGTACCTCAATTGTAAATGTGATTCCTCTATTAGGTAAATGTTCGGGTTAGGGTAAGGTAGGATTCATGTAACCTTTCAAGAAATAGAATAGAAGCACTTCATATGATTCTGCGCGTCTATTCGTAGGGGTGTAGTTCATGTGAGGACTCTGCTTAACTAGAAGGCAACCTACTTGCCTATATTAACACTGGCAATAAGTATTACTTGAAAGGTAATATGAATGTAGAACATAAAATAAATGAAGATGTTTTCACTAAACTTTTTCCGTGTGTATAAAATATTATTATAGAAATATTCATCCATCCACAGACCAGACACGGCAGTACAAAATAATATTTCTGGTTGGGCCGCCTGCTTTTTATGAATAAAATTCAAAGCCTTCAGTTAAAATACGTCATTTGTGTCGTAGTGCGAATACTCGCAAACCAAAGCATGAAAACAAACAAACCAAGCGTCTATTAGCATACAGTATACGCTCGTAAACGCTTAGTTTCTGTTAGTGGGTTAATTGAAGTCCCACTAACGTGCAGAGTGCGTAGCCAATAGAAATTACAGGAAATATGGTGTACTGGTAGTAGAACGAACAAAGTTTAGATATGTTTTATAAAAACAGTGACAGGTCAAAATAATAGAAAAGTAGAAAATAATAATAATTATACAACAAAAAGAGGTGTATGAAAACTAAATACTCTTTTATTCTAGCATTTTCTATGGAAACTGTTGATCACGGAGCACTGAAACGCCTTAACGGTCACTGCGCTGGTCTAACGCAATATTTTCCTAGGAGGGGCAGCGTTCCATTCTCTGTGGTTCTGAAAATGCTCTAGCAACGTCCCGTATGGCATCTCTATGGTCTGTTCTAGATGAAACCTCAAACATTTGCAGTACAGTCAGCAGAACTTGCTGTAATTCCAGTTCAGTTTACTTATCTACAAGAAGATTTTGCTAACATTTGAATTCGTTTGTTTATCTTCAGTGTGTGTACTTGGCATCTAAAGTAGTTACAGTTGGAATATGAAAATTATTAAACGGTAGGAATAAAAATAAATATTACAGAAGTTGTTGTCTTTGTTGAATACAAACCTGTCTTGAATAAAGTTTTAAAGCCTCGTATCCACTCCACAGGACATTTATTGCGCGACATTATGCACCAAATGTTGTTCATTATGATGAACAGTTACTTTTTTTTTCTTGTCTCTTCGCGTCATCTTGGGCGCCAGTTGGCAACGTCACCAAACATGTGGAGTGTTACGTGTTGCGAGTCAAATTTGTCTTGAAGATACAACGATTGAAGTTCCATTGTCCAATAACATGCAAGATGAAAGACGCGATGTGGATTTCCGTCTACGTGATTGCTCTTTCGTTCATACTAATTAATTTGGTCAAACCTTTTGCCTTGCCGAATTCACTTACGGGATTATTAAACTGTCGTTTTTAAATAATTTAGTTCTGTAGGTTTTCCGTTCATAGAGGAAAACTTTATTTTTAAGGGCTAAAAGTTTATGCCAGCACAACAAACTTCAATAATTCTGTCCATAACTTTAATTATTTTTCCAAATAATGTATGCATGGCATGCATTATGTACAATACGAGTATTATCCGGTTCGGTGCCGTAATTACCGAAACATTTAAAAAGCCATTGTGTCTCGCTTGGATCCACGTTTTAGGCATTCGTGGGTTACTTACTTAGTTTTTAGGGTTCCGTTCCCGTAGGGTCTAAACGTAGTCCTATTGCTGTTATTCACGTATCCGTCTCTCTGTCACACGTGTTTTACAGCTAAACGGTTGAAGCTACAGTCTTCTATTTTCACAGAAGAGAGATGCTTATAGCATCTTGTTAACCCAAAGCCATACAAATTGTCAAAATAATATTTAAAAGTTTGAATGGTGGGCTCCCATAGCCAAATGGGGGAGTAAAAAAAATTTGAACTACCCCATCGAGTGGGGTACTGTTGTTTAGAACTCGTTAAGTAGATAAATACTGAATTGTTTTTTTGTATTGGAAAACAAAGGAATGAGAAGCCAACAAATCAGCTTTTAAAAAAGAATTGTTTCGAATAATGTTTTGATTTCCCATTCGCCTATAAACTTGAAATTTGGTGATAATGTTTATTATTGCATATATTTTACTAAATTAGAATAGAATAGAATAGAATAGAATAGAATAGAATGGAATGGAATAGAATGGAATAGAATAGAATAGAATAGAATAGAATAGAATAGAATAGAATAGAATAGAATAGAATAGAATAGAATAGAATAGAATAGAATAGAATAGAATAGAATAGAATAGAATAGAATAGAATAGAATAGAATAGAATAGAATAGAATAGAATAGAATAGAATAGAATAGAATAGAATAGAATAGAATAGAATAGAATAGAATAGAATAGAATAGAATAGAAAAGAATAGAATAGAATATAATAGAATAGAATAGAATAGAATAGAATAGAATAGAATATAATAGAATAGAATAGAATAGAATAGAATAGAATAGAATAGATTAGATTAGAATAGAATAGAATAGAATAGAATAGAATAGAATAGAATAGAATAGAATAGAATAGAATAGAATAGAATAGAATAGAATAGAATAGAATAGAATAGAATAGAATAGAATAGAATAGAATAGAATAGAATAGAATAGAATAGAATAGAATAGAATAGAATAGAATAGAATAGAATAGAATAGAATAGAATAGAATAGAATAGAATAGAAAAGAATAGAATAGAATAGAATAGAATAGAATAGAATAGAATAGTATAGAATAGAATAGAATAGAATGGAATGGAATAGAATGGAATGGAATGGAATGGAATGAATGGAATGGAATGGAGAATGGAAATGGAATGGAATGGGAATGGAATGGAAATGGAATGGAAATGGAATGGAATGGAATAGAATAGAATAGAATAGAAAAATAGAAGAATAGAATAGAATAGAATAGAATAGAATAGAATAGAATAGAAATAGAATAGAATAGAAGAGAAGAGAAGAGAATAGAATAGAATAGAATAGAATAGAATAGAATAGAATAGAATAGAATAGAATAGAATAGAATAGAATAGAATAGAATAGAATAGAATAGAATAGAATAGAATAGAATAGAATAGAATAGAATAGAATAGAATAGAATAGAATAGAATAGAATAGAATAGAATAGAATAGAATAGAATAGAATAGAATAGAATAGAATAGAATAGAATAGAATAGAATAGAATAGAATAGAATAGAATAGAATAGAATAGAATAGAATAGAATAGAATAGAATAGAATAGAATAGAATAGAATAGAATAGAATAGAATAGAATAGAATAGAATAGAATAGAATAGAATAGAATAGAATAGAATAGAATAGAAGAATTTAATAATTATTTTTTAATTTAATTTTTAGAATAGATTACAATTAATTAAATTTTGCCGTTTGGTAAGGACCCCTAAATATTCTGTATAATGTGTATATATCTTTTTATAATTCAGTACTATGTTAGTGAAGTCTCACGTGCCATTAAATTTTAATATAACCGATCCTGTAAACTCCTTCACCTAAATGTGGGAGCCACAATAATTCGCTTCGAGTGGATTCAAATTCATGGCATTCCATCGAGATACCGCACCCTCAATAGAGAGGTGAAGCCTACATTATATAGGTATATATGATGTATATCTATACGCGAAAATATTGTGTACTAGCTGCCCGCCACGGCTTTGCTCTGGTTAATATAGATTTTGTGATTTTCGATCTACTTCTTCATGAGTCTGATTTCCTGGTAGTTTGAGAGTCTTTACCGCACATAATTCTGTCCTCGGATATACTTCTTTTCTTTATGTTTCTGTTCTCCTGGTAGTTTGAGAGTCATCACTCATGATGCCAGTCTCAATCTTTTTTTACTTCAGGATTGTGGTCTTCTGGTCAGTTGTGGAAAACCTTACTGAGCTTTCAGACGGTTTTAAAGTAAATAAAAATAACCATACATATTTTCACGTTCTATATCACCACTTTAGGGGATGAATTTCATAAAAGCCTCTCTTAAATGACAATTACAGTATAAAATCAATATCCTCTGAAAATTTAAAATTCTAGCATTAGTGGTTTAAGCTGCTTGATATGACAGTCAGGACATTGCATTTTGAGAAGTTTTTATTGAACTTTAAGGTCTATCCACACATATCAGGGCCGTGCCCGGACGGTGCCCCGGCAGGGGCTCAAAAAAATATCGTTGAGTACATTTTATATGAACTCGTTCACACACGTCCGTGCACGGCCAGTGACGAAGCTTCAATGATTGGGCCCGGCCCTGTCACGTCCCGGGCACGGCCCTAATATGTGTGGATAGACCTTTAAGGGATTTTTGTAAAAAGTTGTGTAACTAATTTGGTGTACATAACCTAACATTACGCCGTTATTCCCTGAAGCGTTAGGTAAATATACACGTATTGTACACTCACATTTCGCCATTTTTTGGTAGTACTACATTAAAGTAAATTCTATTACGGGTAACTTTAAACCTGTGATTACTACGGTTTGACTTTAAATTATAAGTTCAAACTTTATATTTAACACAAATAATAATGAAAGAAATGAGTATCATTGAAATAGGAATAAAATAATATAATATTAATAGTATAGATACAAAGGTGTCATAAACTATTACATAAATAAGCAAAATGATATGATAAATCCTTTGTGGGAGACTGGGAATCCTGTCACACAGATTACACCCCAAAATTGTGATTATTAGTTGACTTAATTAAAAATATTGATGCCTTTGGGAATGCACAAGGAAAAGGACGGAATAAATTTATTAATATAAGGTCTACCGGAATCTCATGGCAAATGTGGAAATAAAAATTTGTTGTGTGAAATACTTAGGAAATTGGATTAAACGATCTTGATACTGTTTAATATTTATTTATGTTTTTAGTATTAATGAACATGAAGTACCTATATTATAGAAGTCACAGCGGATCTTCATGTCTCTGAAGTTGGCTCTGCCAACCATTCGGCAAGAAACAGTTTGTCATCGAGTATAAAGCTTATAGTAAGCGAGATAGGACGATGCGACATATGTAAGCGAGTGAAAGAGACAGTTATACAATGCAATCTTCACCTTCAACATTGACACAAAAATAGCTACTACGCAGGGTCTTGCAGCCAATTCAGAGACACAAAGATCCGTTGCGAGTAATATAGGTATGTGTATGATTCATGTTGTTAATCATCGGGTTTATAACATAGGAAAATATTTAATGAAAAATAAATCAGTCATATATAAATTTATGTACATATTTATTATATATCATATATATCATACTAATAACTTGACACCTCGTTCAGAACTAGAAAACGAAATCTTCTTATGTATAAGTCTGTAAAAAACGATAGCTAAGTCATTCATAATCATCATCATCAGTATATAAACGTCCCACTGCAGGGCACAGATTATTACTTAATATTTTTCTTATCTCAAAGATTTTCAACCTCCGTTGAAATCAATATCTTGTCAAAGAATTTGTAACAGTTTCACTGCTGTAAAAGAAAGAAAGAAAACTAGTTTATTTGGCACACACAGATACACACTATGTAGGTACAAGTAAAAGGTGTTTTTTTTTTAATACCTACATAGTGTGCACCGCGGCTGCGCAAAAAAGCCCCCAGAAACCACTATAAAGAAGCTACAATTAAGTAAGACAAATATAAAATAAACTAAAAGTGTCAAAAAAACTCAGTCCAACTTACAGGTCCACTCTACGACGCACTTTAAAATCAAAGATTGAATTTGATTTACGCCTTCTTCTTCCCTTATTGTACGAAAACAATATGTCTCACTTGAGATCGAAGTGGCTTTCTCGACTTTCTCACGATAATAACATCACAAAATCTCATTAGCGGTTGACAAATCTCGTAATTTGATTTGATAGGTGACAATTGACATTGCAATAAAATATATGCCGGTTGACCTATATTAAATTAAATATAAAGTTTTTTCGAACTTATAATTCCAAGTCAAACCGTACCGTTATCACAGTTCACACTAGCCCGTTTAACAAAACAGAGAATTTCGTAGGTAAAGATCTAATATTTTACGGGCAATAATACTTATTATTCCTTTTATTTAACTTTGTACACACTTTATATTTACATTTTTAAATATTTCTTTATAAAAAACAAATCATTAAAAAAAACATTTAAAAATATAACAAAAATGGTTGTCCACCGGTGTCGGGAGCAGGGTCCAAGCTACCGGTGGTTAGGCCTCCAGAGACAGGAACCTCCTCACAATGCGAGCCGTATCGAGGAGTACTGCCTTCTGTATCAGGCCCTTGATCCAACCGTGCAGTGACAGCCTCGACAGATGGTTGTCGAGGCTCTTGGCCATCAGGCCGTTGGCCGTAATGACAATCGGCACAATGATCGCCGAGTCCACATTCCACATGTCGACAACCTCGTGTGCTAAGTCGAGATACTTGATTTGTTTCTCTTTCTCAGCTTTCACGAGGTTCTCGTCATGCGGAATGGTGACATCGATTATCATTGTGCGGCGCGCTAATCGGTCTATCACCACTATATCTGGCTTATTAGCAACAATAGTCCTATCAGTGATGATAGACCGATCCCAGTACAACGTGACATGGTCATTTTCGAGAACTGGGTCAGGCACATACTTGTAATATGGTACCTCCGATTCCACTAGATTGTACTTCAAAGCAAGTTGCTGGTGAATAATCCTGGCAACTTGATTATGCCTGTGCAAGTACTCGCCGTTAGCGAGACGAGAACAACCAGAGATAATATGTCTGATGGATTCACCCGGACGGTGGCATGCCCGACATATGTCAACCGTGCCGTCCTTCATTATATGTCTCCGGTAGTTATTCGTCAGGATAACTTCGTCCATAATTGCACAGACAAAACCTTCAGTTTCCCCGAAAAGGTCACCGAAACGTAGCCAGGATACGGACGCTGGGAAATCTACATCGGACCCATGTAGAGCCCGATAGAAGCGCCCGTGTAGCTCCTTGCCTTGCCATACCTCTTTGCGTTCATCAGTAGTTAGTATGACAGGCTTGCGCCAGTTCTCTTTAGCCATGGTCAACGGGACTCACTCCCTTGTCCACTGCAACCACATCCCGGTGCATACCCACTTCAGCTTTAAAAAAATATTCTCTGAGGCTGCACACTTCGCGGTTGTGAAGAGTCTTGGCGTTTAAAAAGCCTCGACCCCCACACTTCCGCGGGATGTACAGTCTCATCACTGATGATCGCGGGTGATGCATCCGGTTTGCGGTCAGCAGTGTCCGGACCCTCCTATCGAGGGCGTCGAGCTCGGTCTGAGTCCATTTGAGTATACCGAAAGAGTACATCAAAACCGGCATGACCCAACTGTTGAAGGAGCGCACCTTATTTCCGCCTGACAAAAGGCTATTTAATACCTTTTTTAGGCGGCCAAAGAACCGCTCCTTCAGCAGTTGCTTCATGTCAGCACTGTTGATGCCCAACGCTTCCGACATACCCAAATACTTGTAAGTGTCGGTCGAGGAGAGGTGTCTGAGGTGTATGGAATCAGAGAGTTGAATTCCCTCGGATTCCATAATCTCCCCTTGCTTTACATGCATGACTGCACATTTGTCCACACCAAATTCCATCCTGATGGAGTTACTGAAGGTTTCAGTTACCTTCAGTAGCTCCGTCAGTTGGAATTTGTTGGGGGTAAAGAGTTTCAGATCATCCATGTAAAGGAGGTGAGATATGACCTGACCACCTCTTCTCAACCGATAGCCTAGTCCTGAATCCTCCAGCAGTGTACTTAGAGGATTCAGGGCTAAGCAGAACCAAAGTGGACTCAAACTGTCGCCCTGAAATATCCCCCGCTTAATCCATACAGGCTCATCATCCCCCTGAATCGGTCGACATCCTGGATATCGAAGGACTGTCTTCCATTGCCCCATACATGACTCAAGGAAGGTGCATAGAGTTGCATCTATTTTGTACAACTCCAGCACCCTCATGAGCCATGTATGTGGCACAGAGTCGTAGGCCTTCTTGTAGTCTATCCAGCATGTCGAGAGATCCTTGCGGGATCGACGAACCTGCTGGCTTATGGCCATGTCAATGAGGAGTAGCTCCTTAGTGCCGCGGGACCCATTCCTACATCCATTCTGAGAGGTAGACATTATTGAGTTAGCTTCAATGTGTTTATCAATTTTTGCTCTCAGGATGGATGTAAGAAGTTTATAAACCGTCGATAGACAAGTAATTGGTCTATAATTCTTGGGTTCCGCGGGACTACCTGTCTTATGGAGCAGGTGGGTAACGCCTGTTGTTAAAAACCGCGGCAGCGACCCAGTCTCTAAACATGACTGGAATTGAGATGCCAGTAACGCGTGTGAGCTGCTATACCATTTTAGCCAAAAGTTATGCAGTCCGTCCGGTCCCGGAGACTTCCAATTCGGTAGCGGACGAACTGCTTTGGCTACATCAGGTGGACTGATGATTACTTTTTCCATATCTGGTATAGCATCACACACGCGCTCGACATCACGCATCCAGCCACCCTCAGTGTGACAGACGGGCACCGACCAGATGCTTCGCCAGAATGTACTCGTGGCGACATCATCCGGGCGGCACACGTCAGTCACACTGTGCTCAGGTCGCTCCCAAGTTCTGTATACCCACCTCTCATCACTCTGGAACATGCGATTCTGCGAGTACCGGTCAACTCGCCGCCTATACCGCCGAATACGGCTGGCCCATGCACAAACTTTCTGCTTCAGGAAGTCGATGCGCTCCGTGACACGGGACATGGTATTCTCGAGGACTGATTCCAGTCCCCGAAAACGCCCGCCTCACGAAGCGCATCACGCGTGGTCGTGTATTGCCCTCCCTGAAACAGCATAGTTTGCCAATGAGTACCCTGGCCCCATCGATACGCCGTTGGATCCTGCATTGCCAGGCTGGCACGGCAGGCTTTGGCCGAATAGTCTCGTTTGGGAACTTAACATTGGCCAAACGACATGCCGCAACAGCCCCGCAATACAGGATTGAGTGCGTATCAACGAGGCTCTCGCTGCTTTCAAAGATATTCTTAAGCAGCGAGTCCAAAGCACACACCAGCGCCCTATTCTTCTTGTGCATAGGCAACCGTGGCAATCGGGGTCTAAGTTCAGTCGGTGTTGACCTATACTCGCGAAGCGCATCCTCCAGTGCGCTCCTCAATCTTTCATTGCACTGGCTACTTACTGTAACAACCCTATCATCTGCCTCTTCGGTAACATGATTGGACCGCGGCGGGATCACAATAGTGGCTGGCGGTGTCGCGGTCTGTGTCGGGGTTGAGACGATTTGGTTGTTCAGCACTTCTGAGCGCAGCCTATCAAGTGCGGCGTCGTCCAACCTGTGATTACGCTGGATGACCCGCACCTGATCCGACAATCGTTGGGCTGAGACGTTTACAGTTGGTTCAAGGTCCTGAAACAGAGACAGCATCCTAGCACGGTACGCAGTGAGGTTAGTTCCCCCCTCAGTAGACCCGTAATATGCGCGCATGACGTTCTCATTCATATTTTGAGTCCATCTCATGCGCTGCACACAACCACCGGCAGTGGGGACCCGGCTTGGAGCCGGTTGGCTCCTAGGTCCCAAACTCCTCGGCAGCCGGCCTCTCCCCTGCCGACATACAGGTGTTGGCGACGTCGGCGGGGAAAAATACTCATCGCTCGAGCTCGACGCGGCATCAGCCACCGATGTCACAGGTGATCCGAGGTCCGGCGGCGGCGGGGCGGAGCTGAGCGACGAGTCCGGGGGTAGAATACTTATTATTATTATTATAGTACCTACAGGCGACGGTATTGGAGAAGGACCTCAAATCAAGGAATAATAGGAATTAATGTGCCAGATATTGTGGTGTTTAGATTCACAAGCACAATGCTCATCAGGATTTATTATAACTACTGTCATTATAATTATAATTTCGCCGTCACCAGTTTCGCGTTGAGCCAGGACAGTACTTAGCATGCCTGCTTACATAGGACAGAAAATTACGTGACGGGCCGTTGTAACCCGCGACCACGTCGAAATAAATTCATTGAAGGTGTCGTTGAGTTTCATTTCTTCAAAATACAACTCACACGCTTCATTGGCGTCGCATTTAGTGAGGACAGTACCTAGTGCCCTTGCTTACATAGGACAGAAAATTACGTGGTGGCCCGTTTTGACCCGCAACCATGTAGAAATAAATTAATTGAAGGTGATGTTGAGCTTGATTTTTTTCAAAATACAACTCCCCCGCTTCATTGGCCGTTTGTGAGGCCAGTAATTGATGAAAAACGCATTAAAGCGAAATTTGAAATTGGTTAGCATATTTAACCATTGGTTGAGTTAACAACGGGTGAAAAAATTGGCCAAAAAAAAACATGTCGCTGCATCGGACCTTCACCCCCTTTTGACACCGATACAGTTAAGCGAATACCTTCACCTCCAGATCCCAGGGCGGGGACCTGGTCAGTACGCAAGCCGCCCGTAAAGCTCAGTTCAAATTGCCCAATGGATAACGCCAATAAAATAGACTAAAATCAAAAAAATACTTCACCCGTAAAAAGATCTATCTCAATTTCAAATAAGCACTCGGTATTCATCCGATCAGTTTACATAATACGCTAGCTACTTCTATGTCTAACATTTTGCGAATATTGTAAACCGGTTTATTTCTCCCTGCTATAAAGGATGTAACGGAATGGAGTGGTAATATTTGAAAACTGCTTCTACCCACGTAAATGAAAAACTTTCCCCAAGGAAGTAATAGCGAATTTGTTAATTTTTAACAACTTCATGTAATTACCCATATTAGCAAATAAATGATTATGAATTATGAATTTCCACATAAAAAAATGGATTTTCCATACAAAGTTGCCATCGGCTGACCAACATTTTTATGGGAAATACAACTTTTACTTTGATAGTTAACATTGACTTCCTTGAAATAAGTTATACAATAGCTTCTGCCAGCGGCTTCGCCCGCGTGAAAAGTGTTTTTAAGCTAAGGGTACATTATAGTGGGGTGAAGTAGCCTATGAGCTATGCCACCGTTCTGGCTTGATTTAGTGACAAACATACATCCATTCAACCAACCATTTAAACTTTCGTATTTATAATATTATGAGCAGCGGTTGCCCAGTGGTATTGGCCGCGACTTACAAGTTGTAGGTCGTGCATTCGAATCCTTGTAGGCGCTTTCAGCATCATCATCAAAACAGCCGAAAGACGTCTACTGCTGGACATAGGCCTCACCCAAGCGTCGCCACATTGACCATTACCGTGCGTCCCGCATCCAGCGGAACCCCGCAGCCTTCACAAGGTCATCGGTCCACCTGGTGGCAGGCCTTCCAAAGCAACGTCTTCCGGATCGCGGTAGCGACTCTAGAACTTTTCTGCCCCATCGGCCCAATGTCACTTAAGTCTGACAATTCTTCGGCGCTTTACTTTGAGTAAATAATTTCATCACCACTGCTCTCAAAATGGTAAAGAATAAAATCGTGAGGAAACCGGCACGTCCTAGAACCAAAAATTCGAAGACATGTGACATCCACCAACCTACTCTGGACCCGTGTGCAGTGGCGTGCGTAGGGTTTCAAAATAAGGCAAGCCCAATAAAATTTAAAAGGATATCAAAAAAAAAAAAAAATTGTTCACTTTTCGACTGTGTATGTAGGTACCTACGTATGTATCATCGCAATTTTGTCATAGACTACTGGTTAGGTATAATAAATTAAAAGTGAATTCATCCATCTTCTTCTTTCCTCTTCTTTCTTCAATTTCACTCTTGCTTGTTGTGCGGTGAATGAAGTAACCAAAGCACACCGAAGGCATGCTAGTGCTAGATTGAATATAATAAACATATCAGCAATTGCATACCTCCGGTGGCTTTAAAAAAAGCCGTTTGGTTTGCTTCATTGCTTGAGGGAACAAAGTAATGGTAAGTAGTTGCTTGCTTCGTAACAGGACTAACAGGTTACAGACGAAAAAAAAAACAAAACCGAAAGTTAAAAAATAGCTAGATAGAATGTAATAAGGAATTTAAATAAATTATTTATATTCTAATTGGAATCGTCTATCTTTCTTAAGAAATGATTTAATTACATCAGAGTAAAATGTTGGTGATCGTTTTAATTCTACCAACAACTGTTTTTCAATAGCTATCATTGATAATTCGGAAAGACGCTCTTGACCTTGTGTATTTCTCAGATAGGTATGGATACGTTTAAGAGACGAAAAAGCACGTTCCGCGGAAGAACTGGTAGCCGGAATAGTTACAACAAGATACGCTAACTTTAACAGCTCGGGAAAGGCATCTTCGAGGTTATTCTCATGAATGAAATCAATTCGAAAACATAACGATCTTTCAGATCAGGACTAGAATACAAGCAAATCAATTGGCTTTTTAATGTTTGTTTGTCGAAATAGTTTGCATAAATGTCAAATAATGAATCTAATTCCTCTGTAGGAAAATGTGAGTGATAATTGTCAATTTTTTTGTTGTTGAGCAGTTGGAAAAACTTTAATTTATAAATTTCAGAATATCGGTCAGTAATTTCGGTATTAATGTTATCAATTACTTCTACAAAAAGAGAAATAGACAGATTAGGCGTCGGTTTTAATGAAGAAATTAACTGTTTTTTCTGAGCAAAGTTTAAAGATTTTACCTTATCTTCGCCAATCAAAACTTGAACGCATTTTAAATCCTCACAAGGTACAATTACCTCCATTGTTGTAGGTAAGTCACCAAAACAATTGTATCACTGAGAAAATCTAAGAAAACACAAAATACTTTAACAATTCGAAACTTTTCCCACTCAAGCAAATGAAACTGAAGCACAGACTACTAAGAGATATGAACTGAAGTGAGTTGCACTCGGGTCGTTGCAGTGTTGTCATTTGGCAAAAAAAAGTCCCCAGTTATATGAAAAATCTAACTAGATGTCGCATTTTTTTTATTTTTAATATATTGCTTGAATATTTATATTCGTTATTTTCAAAAGTCGCTAGTTTTTATTGTTGCAAAATCTTAAAAAAAGTCTCCAAACTCGTTAAAAATCTCCAAGATCTCACAACGTCGCTAAAACGGCAACACCGCAGAGTTGGCAAGGTGACAAGGTCACGCATACAAGTGCAACTTCACACGCATGCCCTGCTTAAATCTTCAAACTGATCGTCTACAAAGACGCACAAGTTTCTAACTCGTTATACGGCACATCGCTATAAGTGCGAAAGAACCAGATATAGTATTTGAAAGCCCGGTAAAAGCCGGTGCGTGTAAGCGAGATAGCTATATGTAGATACTGCAACTGCAAATGCGAAACTCTGCGCGCGACCAATCGCTATGTGAAGTAGTGTGGCATAGGTAGATACTTTGTGTTATTTTGATAAGAATTAAGCGCGCGAACTTTTAAATAGTTCAGGTTTGATATTTATTCTCTATCGAGCGTTTTAGTAAGGCATGCAGGCTTTTGGGCTTATATGAAGCTACCGCTACTGCCCGTGTGGTGGATAGTCCCAATTCCCTCTCAAAGAGAGGAGGCCTGCGTCCCAGAAGTGAGAATATTAATATGATGATGATTTATAATACTAATAAGAAAAGTAAAATGGCTAGAAGCAGTTTTTAAAATATGATCACATATTCCCGTTACAACCTGTATAAAAATCTTTTATATCCAAATATATATCGTGCACTTGAAAGCAACAATGTTTTAATTCAATACGGAATTTGGTAGCCAAAAGGATGGTATGCACAGAAAGAAAAACTTTGAACGAATTCGGTTTACTCTAAAACGTTAATTTAGGTCGAAAGCAACATTCTTTTTTATTTTATTTTGAACTCTGTAACCTGACGGGAACTAAAATGTGGTTTATCAGGTCAGAGTTCTATAAACCTTTAGCCAGTTCACCATCATTTGGGTATACAGATGTTTGAAGGTGCGCTAATCAACTTTAAGTATTTTGTCTTTTGTAGGGGTTCGGGGTGATGGAAAACATAGTGAGGAATGCCTAAGAACCAAAAATTCGAAGACATGTGACATCCGCCAAACCGCACTGGCCCCGCGTGGTGAATAACGACCCATTCCCTCTCACAGAGAGAAGTGAGAACATTAATAGGCTCATGATGATGAGGGATTTTCCACCAGTCTTGAACAGTATCTGACCTATGTGACTGCCGCGCTAATACGAAACGCAGTAATTTCCCAAACAGCAATCAAAATAAGGATCAAATCTCAATATAGAGCATTATCGGATACATTTTCACTGGCACATAGTTTTATATCCTGAAAATGACACAGTGCACTTTTTGCCGTAGAAAATTAACAAAACTAAATATAAATCAACTCAGTCAGAGCACACAGCAAATTTTATAACCTTCTCCCTGGAATTCTTAACACACATGCTTACTGCATAACCTAATTTGCAGCGAATAGGCAAATTTAAGTGTTGTACTGATATCTAACCGACGACTTGTTGCAATATACTCCATTAAAAACGTACAGTTTTTCGTTGACATATGTGTTTTTACTGCACAAGTGTACCCGTTTGAAATGGGATTTTTCCATTTTTGTTTAACTTCAAAATTGAGTTGCAAATGCGTGCGTTCTTTTTATTGTTGCAGTTGCAGAATTATAATGTCAGTGTGGATGTTGAATGCTGCTGTTGTCCAGTTACATGTCTCTTCATTTTGTTAAAAAAGTTAGGTGTTAAAAGTTTTGTTGAATTAAATAAGTATTGGCATGCATTGGCGACACGGTAGTAATAAACGGGCTTACATTCAGTGGACATGGAAAAAAGAAACAAAGGATATATTTTTTTTTGCAAAGATCATAATTATGATTATTCTCGTGATAAGTCTCACGACATTAAACATAATTATGAGCCTTGGTGGAGGATCCTGGATTCGACCCAAGAATGGTCAAAGTGTACATAGCTTTACCATTACTCCCATCTTCACGGTAATTAGGTACGCTTGCTGTTACTAGGAATTTTATTTGGTTTTAAAAATAAACAACTTGCAACGCTCACTATTTTACAAAAAATATTTACAAAGTCTTTGACGACACGATAAGAGGGACAAATTCTTGCTGCGTATTTGTTCTTGGAGTAAATAGCCATAGATAATAAATAGGTATACAATGCTAAAAGCTTGTATGCTAGGGTAGGATTATTTTTTTTCTTTCGGCTTGCGCTTGACCACTATCTCACCTGATGGTAAGCGATGATGTGGTCGACGGTGAAGCACGCTTGCCTAGAAAAAAACATTCACTCTTGACTTAAAGACCCCTAGATTGTAGCTATCGGGAAACACAGACTCTGGCAGGGAATTCCACTCCTTAGCTGTACGCATAATAAAAGTGTCCCCAAAACGTTTTGTGCGTATGGGTGGGATGTCCACCATGTACCGATGATGCATCGCCGTACGTCTGGTAGTCCGATGATGGAACGGGCTGGGCGGAATTAAATCATGCAATTCCATCGCACAGTCCCCGAAATGTAACCGATAAAAAACCGACAAGCCGGCAACTCGGCGTCGATGTTCAAGGCTCTGGAGCTTTGATTTGACCAGTGCCTCATTGCCGATGAGTTTCTTGGCCCGCTTTTCGTTTATCATCGTAGTGTACACGCACACGTTGCACGTCGTGAAAGACGTCTTTATTTTGACTATATTGGTAGATAGTTACAACAATTTTTTTTTTTTTTACTTACCTACTGGTAATGGTTAACAATAGTTTTAATTTAATTTCTGTAACTTTACTGTACTTCAACTTAACGAGCAAGAAACATGATAAAATTAACGATAACCACGTCCACTATTTTCATCAGCATCTAAATCCCATTCCATACAAAATGAATAGTAATAAATTGTTCACAATTTCTATCACGTACGATTCGTAAATAACTTATGGAAAGATACTGTAGCCATAGGACGTGATTGTTAATTTGTGACTATTGTCACAATTTATTTGATTCTGTATGCGATATTCCAGCATTAATTTTAGGGTTGCAACAGAATTTTGCCGCCGTAAGTAATCATGCCTCCTCAAGTTTAAAGCGGAGTCGTAACGGAGGTTACCCCTTTAATGTGCCACCAAATGAAAGGGTCTTCGTTTAGATGGAACTTCGAACTAAATTATACCTGAAGATATAACTCGTAGTTTTGAGTTTTTGCTCCCATGTTACAGCCGCCGCCGCCAGATCGTGTACTAAATGAGCAACTGCCTACTGGAGCTAATTCATTTTATGATCCTCTAAAATCTAAGAAATTGCTAAGGTGACAAAGCCGGGCCACTATTTTTTGGCGTTGCCTACCCAATGGTTAAAAACGGGACCCTATTATTAAGACTCCACTGTCCGTCTGTCTGTATGTCACCAGGCTGTATCTCATGAACCGTGATAACAAGACAGATGAAATTTTCACAGATGATACATTTCTGTTGCCGCTATAACAACAAATAATAAAACTAGAATAAAATAAATATTTAAGTGGGGTTCCCATACAACAAACGTGATTTTTTTGCCGTATTTTGCGATAATAGTACGGAACCCTACGTTCGCGAGTCCAACTCTCACTTGGCCGGTTTTTTTCAATAGTATACCTCTTGATTACCATGGTAGGTCGATAATTTCTTCTTTCCCCCGCCTTCGTTAACCTCTGGATTCACGAAGGTCAACGAGTTATGCACCCTCTGCCTCTGTAAGCGCCTCCGACAAATGACTTCCATCACATCCCTAATTCATTTATATGCAGATGTGAAAGAAAGATATAGCGTGTTGTTTATTTGTTGTGGTTCAGTGAATTGGAATCAATTGCTGGGCCTTAATTTTTCTATTTGACGGGCTGGTTAGCGGTAATCTCTTGGAAGGAAGTGGTACCGCAATGAGGATAAATAAAAACGGTGTTTATTATGTTGCCGGTTACAATTTTATTAAAATTAATATATAGCAAACGTGGTTGAAGTCAAAAAGAGTTATGTATATAAATATTGTGTGCATCACAAAAATAAACTAGAAAGTTTAAACCGCAGCTGCTACTGCTGATGAGTAGCATGGTTTGGCTTAGAAGATAGTTGTGTTTACCTAAGTTGATATATTATTGTATTGAGTAATGAGTTCAAAGTCCAATCTGTGTGTTATTTCCGAATTACCAACTACACGTAAGTATTGTTTATTCGAGTATTTTTTTACCCACTGTCCTTGGACTCAACGGCTTGTTTGCTAGGTCTGTTGTCTATCTAGTGATCTATTACATTTTTCTACCCACTGTCCTTAACGCGAAAGTAACTATGACTCTTTATCTGTTTGTTACCTTTCATGTCGGCTGAAGTGCCGGACATTACGAAGTGTCAATATCGTAACCGCTGAACGGATTTGGATGAATATTGACATTCAGATAGAATATGTCCTGAGGCTCTAGACTTGTGGCATTCCATGTCAGCGAAGGCGATAATCGGTTTTAGGTGACTTAGTGATGATGATTGAGAGCAGTGGTGGCCCAATGGTAACGGCCCTGACTTACGTATCGTAGGTCATGGTTTCGAACCCAGGCAAGCGCATTACTTTGTGTACATGATTTCATCATCACTGCTCTAAAAACGATGAAGGAAAACATCATGAGGAAACCGGCATGTCCTAGAATCAAAAATTCGAAGACTTGTGACATCCACCAACCCGCACTGGGCCCGCGTGTTGGATTAATGCCCATTCCCGCCCTTACAGAGAGGAGGCCTGTGTCTCAGCAGTGGGAACAGTAAAAGGCTGATGATAATGAGTTGATTAGAAAGGATTCTAGAGGATGGGCAGTATTGTAAGTTAGATACATATTGGTTTAAGACGGTGTCATTTACTACTGAGATCAAAAAATACGGTGAATAATTTTATTACGACAAAGTGAGAATATAGACACGTTGAATTCGATGTCAGCGAAGGCGATAGTCGAAATGACAAAATGTAATGGATTGATCACGTGATTTTTCGATATCGCTTGTCAACCTTATACAATTTTTTATTTTAACAATCGCTATCGCCACGCTTTTTACGATAAAATGTAACTTGCCTATGGCCTCTGGATTATTACACATGCAGCACTCTACTTTTTATCTTGGGGGTATGTTTACTTGGGCAAATTTTCACGAGGGCGAAGTCACTGGCAGAAGCTTGAAATGGCAAATCTAAAGCTGATAAAAAGGACGTATAAATATAAATAAAAACTAGTAAAAGATCCGCTCCTACCCCACACTTGTATCAAACCGTGACACATTTTGCTTTACCAAAAATATATCTAATTTACCGCTACCAAAACAAAATACGATACCTCGGGGCCCCGAGGCCCATTCATAACCAAAATCTCATTCGCGCTCATCTAATTACTAAAACGGTGCCTCATTCACAGCAACATCTGTGCCCTAAGATAAAAGGGGGAGATTATATTAATTACTCTTTCTTGACAAGATGAAAAGATTCCGGGTCAGAAAAATCTGGTGTGAATTGATAAGGAGTTTTCTGGAAGAGAGAAAAATGAAAAGGTTTGGTGTGTGTTTCGATTCATTATCTGGGATGCCTTTGTCTTTCGGCACGCGGTCTCTGAAACCTTTTGGTCAAAGCGATGATCTGTTCTTCGAGCAATCAGCCATGTCCACTGTCACTTAAGCCCTTTACTCCGCATTAGTGCCGTAAAACGTTTACTTTCTAAAGCATACTCTTTAGTAACGGCTAGGATAAAATATTTAAAAAATAAAAATGTAATATTGATTCATGTACATTATTTGTGAAACATGTGTTTTATGTCTAATTCTTTTGCTTAAAAAAATTAACAACACGATATATTTTCGTTTCTTTTTCCGTGTATAAATAGTTTTGGAGGATTATCTTCAAAACTATTTTTACAAATTGATAATTCAATGGAAATTAAAATATAATTGAATTAATTGATTTGATTGATTGAATTTCTTCTTAACCTTCATAGGATAAGTAAATCAAAAAATATTTAGATATAGAAACTGTCCAAAAGGAGGTCCCATATTGATAGTCTGGCACCGAGCGGACGCACGGCCAGTACGGCGTTAACATTGGGGAAATTACACCTAAAGTTTAGGCAATGTCAGTGAGGGCTGCATGTCCGCTGTGAGTCCGCTGAATACGAGAAGCTTAGGACTGATCATTGTAGCGACGAGATGGGGTAGATTTATGTATGCCCAGCATTAGACGTGTTTCTGTTGAAATGATGATGATGGATTTGATGTTTTTTCGTCCGTATCAATTTCATTAGTAAAATCATGAAAAATTACCAAGGCATGGTTACGCGTTAAGCGTGTGTTAGAATTTCAAATTCTAACACACGCTTAACGCTTAACCATGTGTGACGTCATCAAATCATGAATTTTCAGTTTTCAAGTCATAATGGTTCGCTACATAATACACACCTGTAATATTTATTAAGCACCTACCGACAAATGTCGAAGTATCTACCTAAATTATTATTGCTGTCAACTACCTAGTAATGTAAAAGAGTACCCACCTAAATAAATATTGTTGGTGTGCAGAAAATACATATACAAATAATATACCTAATTCTATCAGATCATACACATCAAATACTAAGTGTACATATAAAAAAATCATGTAAACTTAAATATTAGAAAACTCAAAAGCAACACATATGGCCAGAAAATTTAAAGAATTTAAAAACTATCTGAGCAATTTAACTTTTACTCACTTATGATGTGAATGACTCGTATGACTTTTTTGCAGATGTTTTTTTTGATGTTATATAAACTATGTTTCCAGCAAAACATGTAACGATAAAAACGAATACTAAAACTAAATGGATTTCTCGTGGTATAAAAATCTGTAGTCAAAAGCAAAAAAAATTACTCAGGTCGTATCGATTAAAACCTGACCGTAAAAATAAAACTGATTTTAAGAATTATAATAAGATTTACAAAAAAGTTATACGACTAACACAGAAAACTCAAAATAACCACTTCATAATCAATTCTCAAAATAAATCAAAAGCTGCATGGCAGGTAATTAACAAATCCTAATTTCGCCTACCACAATGTCTAATACCGTCCATAAAGATAGGTATTTCCACTATCACGCATCCCACAGATATCGCAAACGAATTTAATAACTTGTTTGTAAATGTAATTGAAAAAATAAAAATAGTAATGTTACTTCGACTAGTAAAAATACTTTTAACAACTTAACTTCACAATCATTATATATGCAACCAGTTTTACCTATTGACCTAAAAAAATAGTTAATAAACTTAAAAATACAAATACTGTTGGCTATGATGGAGTATGCACTCAAGTTGTGAAGTATGTCAAAGAAGCACGCAGCATTAGCAGCACCATTAACGCACATTATTAACTTATGCATAAAAAATGATGTATTTCCTAATAGTCTTAAAAAAGTAATTATTAAGCTCTTATTCAAAAGAGATGATAAATCAGATGTGAAAAATTATAGACCCATTGCCAAAGTTCCTATATTTTCAAAAGTTATCGAAAAAGTAATTTTCTATTCCATTTATAATTATTTTGAAAAAAAACAAGTTATTTTGCAATGACCAAAAAGGATTTCGAAAAAATACTAATATCAATATGGCATTGTTCGACCGCCTTTCTTATATTAAGACGTCTGTTGATGAAAGAGCTCCGGTATGTGCTATATATACCGATACGACGAAAGCGTTTGACTATATCAATCATAAGATTTTGCTAAAAAAACTGTATGGCTATGGAATCCGAGGTAATATTTTAAAACTTCTGGAGTCATAACTGGATAACGGATCCCAGGGTACAGAAATATCTCAACTAGGCCAAAAAAGCAAATTGTAACCAATTACACATCTCAAACAAGAGCTATAAAATTCGGGGTGCATCAAGGTAGCTTGCTAGTGCCGTTACTTTTTTTAATTTATATAAAAGATCTCTCAATATTCATTTCTCCAAATATGGTACTTTGTGCCGTTGACAGTACAGCTGTTGTAATGTGTACTAATCCTGTTTCTTACGAGAATGATATAAATAATTGTCTAAATAAAATAATTAACTGGCTTAATAGCAATACCCTAGTGATTAATTTAAACAAAACAAAAGTAATGCACTTTCATCAAAGGTGTGAAGAACCTCCATTTCATGTTACTTGTGACAAGTTCCAAGTAGAAAATACAAACAAGGCCAAATGTTTAGGTATAATACTTGATAGTAAACTAACATGGAAACCCATTTCGAAGAAATTTGTCTGAAATTAAATAAAACTGTTTCAGATGTCAAAAAAAGTTAATACACAAACACTTTTAATAGCGTAACACGGATTGGTTGCATCAGTTCTGAGGTTTCATATAATTTTTGGGGGCAATCTACTGAAAGAGAAACTGTGTTTAAAGCACAAAAACGATGTATTCGGTCCATATGTGGCTTAAAAATTACCGATACTTGTAAACCTCATTTTAAATCATGAAAATTACCGACTATAAACAAACAACAATATAAACAATATTTACGAGACTGCTTTGTTTGTTAAAATCAATTTACACCTGTTTCAAAACTATCCAAAGTAAAAATGACTCCAATGCGTTCTCAATATATGAATAAACTGTGCGACAGAAAATGTAGAACCGTTTTAATGAAAAAGAGTTTCTTTGGCATGGCGCCGAAATTTTTTAATAATATACCCGATAGCATAAAAGCTCGTGAGGAGCTCGTGGCTAAATAATAACAGCCGTACGGATCGATCTTAAGGTTAAGCAACGCTTGACGAGTTCGGGCCGTGGATGGGTGACCATTTCAACATACCGAGTTTCCTTCGTGCCTCGGAAAGCACGGTAAGCCGTCGTATATCCTTAACTACTCAATATCCCATGGGGTCTTTCCATCAGCTTGAAAAGAGGCCAAAATCACTCCTTTACCCAAAAAGGTCAATCCTACTTCCTTTTCCGAATACCGTCCTATCTTCATCTTGCCGTTCCTCTCCAAAATCCTTGAACGCCTTGTCCACAACTTGTGCTTTTCTTTGTAAGAATAGTCTGCTGAAGTACAACATCTTACAGTTTTCCCAAGATGATGTTATACCACATAATAAATAATGTTATACACTATATACGAGTAGATACATAAAATATTAACAATAAAAATAAAATAACAAAAATCAAAAAACCATTCATATATGTATGCCTCCTTCAATGCACCTACATAAAACATATCTCCAACGGCGACTGATTGGTTTCGTAGTTACCTGTATGGCCGCCGGCAACGTATATGCATAGAAGAATCTAACTCTTCTTGGTGTTATACAACTGCCGGTGTACCTCAGGGTGGTTTTATCTACTTTACTCTTCGCAATATTTATAAACGATATCTCCAAAAAGCTTCTCTCCTCCTACCACCTGTATGCAGACGATTTACAAATCTACAAACAAGCTGCCCTTGCTGAGTTAGCTGATGCAATTAATACAATAAATAAAGATTTGGCAACAATTTGTGAATGGACTGAGGCTAATGGGCTTCAGGTAAATCCGTCGAAGACCCAGGTCATAGTTGTTGGCAGCTCTGGGATGATTCCTAAAGTAAATTGGACACAACTTCCTCTGGTACAATTTAACGGATCCACTATTCCAATAAGTGAGAAGGTTAAGAACCTTGGGGTTTGGATCGACAGATATCTGTCTTGGGGTCCACAGCTTCAGGACGTAAGCCGCAAAATTTTTGCATCTGCCAGGTCCCTTAAAAGATTGCGGAACTTTCTTCCCACTGCCACTAAAATTGCGCTTGCACAGTTCTTTCTGCTTCCAATCCTTGACTATGCTGATGTCAGTTATCTCGATCTCACCCAGGCACAACTAGATAAACTTGAGCTTCTTCAAAACTTTTGCATTGGATTTATATTTGGCTTGCGCAAATATGATCACATTTCTGAATTTCGAACAAAGCTCAAGTGGCTTCCCATAAGTCTTCGCCGGGATTCTCATATTTTATTTCTACTTTACAGTATTCTATACAATCCTACAAACCCCTCTTATCTTAAAGAACGTTTTAAGTTCCTTCATGACACACATAATAGATACCTGAGGTCATCGGAAAACTTGGGACTAGAGATGCCGATGCATTCCACGAGCTTTTACGACAAATCTTTTAAGATTCAAGCGGTGCGATTGTGGAATGCTTTGCCTGTGTCAATGAGGCGTGCAGCTCAATCTCTGCCCATTTTTAAAATTATGGTAAATAATTACTACCTCTCTCTTTAGTAGTTGATTTCTATGTTTTTGTTCCATACTTATAACTGTATATATTTGTATATATAGTATATATATATTAATTTTATATATAAATAGTACAGCAATAGACTACCTACAGTACTTTCTTTCCTTTCTTTTTTAAAATCCATCCAAAGGTTGTCTTGAAAAGATCGCTTTTAGCGATAAGGCCGCCCATTGTGTCACCCAGTGTAATTTTTTCTTCATCTATACTTCCTGTAACTTATATGGTGTACATAATAAAGAGTATTCTATTCTATTCTATTCTTATTCTGTTACATTTTTTTTTTTTGTTTTTCAACAATATTTGTACGCCTTCACGGCATAACATAGCGGATGTTAAATACAAGTCTACGGATCCCAAACCAGGAGCTCATCACTGGGGCCCATTAGCAGCGTGCCACTCCTGGAACCAATCAGAACCGTATTCCACGAAACCACGGTTCACGGCAGTGGAAAGCTAGGGATTTGCTCCTCATTGAGAGATATATTGGTTCCTACTACGGGTGTAAGGTGTCACAAACGTTGGCCGGTAGTAGTAGTATAGTATAGTATAGTCACTTACCTTTGATTCCTGCGGTAGACTCCTGGGCGTCGATCAATCTCGTGCCGTGAGGTTAGCGATAGGAGAATATATATATATATGATAAAGGACAATAAGGGATAGACTGACGGCTGTCTGCATGTTTCCCGCAAAAGCACTTCGATGCGCGTGAAAATATACTCTAAACCCACTTTAGGGGCGCCCCACAACGCCGTATGCGAACGGCGGGCGCGGTTAACAAATACAATGGGTGAAACACGTCTCGATTAGATATGTTTCGACAAAACCCCCTTCCGCGTGTTCACGTTTTAAACTTTCTCTTTCGACCCTTTAGTGTCATCTGTCAAAATCGTTGACAGCCCACCGAAGCGGTGTTGCAAGTAAAAATCGGGACGAAACAGCGGACATTATAATTCACCTAAGATCTTTATGTAACTACCTATGATTCACAAATAAATATTCTGATTCTGATCATCCAAAAAAAACTCTAAACTTATATTTAAGCCACATTGATGATATTCTTTAAATTTATTACGTAATTTGTAATGATCATTGTGATGTATCCTGGCTTTTATATTGCTATATTAGTATTATAGGTCATTTGAACCAATTGGTACAGTACTGTCTGTTAGTATTAATCTTCTTTCGAATATTGATTAAGAATGACTAAATAGGCGATATTAAATTCCTTTTCTTCCAACTATGCTTTAATTTCATCACAGTCACACTAAAAACTCAGTACAAAGCGAGTCTTTAATGCTCTAGAGCAATAAAAATGTATGAAATTTCATTATTGCACAGTTTATTTTTTAATCGCACCAAAAGGTGCCAATGTCAATGGATTAGCTCTATTCAGCCAGCCGATATCAATACTTTTTTTTTTACGTACGTATTATTCGTTTCTATCCTACTTGTTCCAAATTTAAAAAATGATTGCTGCTATCTCTGATTAAAAAATGAAACTAATTTAAAAAAGGTGATTTGGCGGGAACTTTGTTAATTTTGCTTGACAATATTTTTGGAAACGATAAAGTGTGATACTATCTGATTTTGAGTGCTTCGGCTTCGAATTAAAATGGAATCATCTAGCGACACAATAACTCCGGAAAACATTCTAAATGAAGCCGACAGTGTTATAGAAAATATTTTAATTTCAATAATTAAACTTCTATTTTAACTGTTTGATATGAGTTTCTTTTATCTACTATTCCTATAGGTAATAGTTGAAAGAAAAGCAGATTATGCACCTCGCCTTAAGTAATTTATATTGCCCTCGTGCCTGTTAGATTAGAGCCCTCGCTGACAGGCACTCGGTGCAATAATAAATTAATTTGTGCTCGATGCAATAATCTACTATTATCTCATTTGTCTTGGTCCGTTTTGAATCAGTTTCACTTCATAATATTTGATTAATGACCTAGTTGTGGGCGATTATTTAAAGCAATATAGAAAATGGCGCCATTTTCTCATATTGGACGTATTAAGACACAGATAGATCCGTAATTATAAAACATTATGTAATTGATATGCTGACTTACGTTTTTTTGAATTGCAAGCACTGGCTTGTAATTCAAAAAAAGTAAGTAAGTCGCCTGTACTGACAGGCCAGATATATTTATTTAGAAGTCTTAATACTTGGTGTAAGATCGAATACACAAGAGTAACGTAAGTTATTTCATATTATAACTTTATTATTACTAATGGTTGTGTTGAAACTGTATCTATATCATATTATGGCCTGTATTCCTAATATGTTAAATTGATTTTTGGGCTACTGTATGTTCTTTGCCCTATCCTTGTTATTCTGATTCAATAATATTATGAATACTTTATGTGGTTGTAAAAGGTAGGTATTCTTCTCCCAGAGAACTAGTTTAGCGAATGGATAATAAGCTCTATGAGCCTTCTAAATATGAATTAACTGACAAGCCTTATTTAAATAAAACCTAGTCTTGTCTTTCTGTGCTTTTATTTATAAAACCCTTCCCTTACACACCACATAAATTGGTGTCTAATACACAGTAAATAACCAACAACCATTTTGACATTCAAAGCTTGTTATATAAGGTAGATACCAATAATTTTATATAGAGTTCCATTCATGATTCTAACACGTGCCACCTTTTATCTTCAGTTATCTTGAGAAGAAAATCTAAAGTAAGACTTTAAACCTAATTTGTTTGCATCAATTAATGTTTTAATGCAAATGGGTTTTGCTAAGACTCTGCTTTTATGATTAATCTAGACTGAACAAGCATTAAAATGATGTACCTAGCTAAAACTAAATAAAAGATTACAATCAATTGCAAAGCCTTCGTTGAAAATTCATCGACGTGCCTGTATCTAAATGAGTTTTCAAAGTGTGTATTTCTTATATACGTGTTTGTATGTTTTAGCCAAAATAATTTGAACTTTTTAAGAAGCCAATTAAAAAGTTTAATTGCTTAATCTAGCGTAGTATTGAAGAAATATAGCTTTCTCTGGGTGTGTCTCATTCTGTCCTCGCAATACTACTTCAATCAGTAGAATCGCCTTAAAATTTTAGTAAACAGCCCCAATCACTTAATTTTTTAGAACAACAACCTTAATAAAGCGACAAAAAACAAAACCAAAATTTCAAATTCACAAAAAGCCACCTAACATAACTGAACAATCTGCCCCAAATGGTCCTACTCTTAATTCTCCAATATTTTTCTCACACTTTACTATCCTCGCACTATTTTGAAAACCAAATTTCTCCAAAGTTATTCCCAGGAAGATACTTCATTATAGTAAGATCTTGTTACACTGGATTTTTGTGATCTATGGCTTCATGAATTACCTACGTTAAAAGTGGGTAGGTACGGCTTTTTGAAATGCCAGATTGGCTGCTCAAAGATTTAGTAAAGAGCTTTTTAATATTGGCTTGAATGTTACTGGATTAGACGTAGAGAATTTTTTGTGTAATATTAAAATGTGTGATTTTTAGAGCGTTCTAGGAATGATTAGATATGATTTTTCTATTTATATTCGTGTATTCAAAGAGGATTTAGGTTTACAGGCTTCGTTGAAATGGTTTGGAAGGAGAATAGGTTTCTTCCAAGTAATGGAACTCTGCAAAGATTTTTTTTGGGTCTACATAAAACGCTTATTGAAGATTATAATATATTTCTGAGAAGGCTTGTGCATGTGAATATTGGGGTCGGTTTTCAGTCATAACTAGATGCATCTGATTAGCAGTATTTTGCATAGAGTGACTGCCTTTGAGAAATAACTGGTTAAAAAGATATCCCTAGCCAGGCTGGGTGTCAGATTTCTGGCTTCTTACTGGTAAGGAAACTCATTTTGAATGAAAAGATTTGCGGATTATAAGTAAGTGCGTCACTAAATTATTGATCACCACTACTCACCCGAAACCGCACTAGTTTATATAGAGGAAACAAGGTCTGTTTGTTTAAAAAAATATTCGGTTAAGAATCTATCTATCAGGCTCTGTTGTAAAATTTTCCACTAATAATTATTTTACAATACAGCGAACATTTTCTTTGAATTAACTTGGGATTTCGTGTACCTAAAAAACCGGCCAAGTGCGATTCGGAATCGTGCACTAATGGTTCCGTACCATTATCGCAAAAAACGGCAATAAAATCACTTGATTTTTTTGTCGGGTGCCCACTTAAATATTTATTTTACTCTGTTTTTAGTATTTGTTGTTATAGCGGCAACAGAAATACATCATATGTGAAAATTTCAAGTGTCTAGCTATCACGGTTCATGAGATACAGCCTGGTGACAGACGGACAGACAGACAGACAGACGGACCGCGGACTATCAAGTTAATGATTTATTTACATGTCGATCATATTTTAAAAACTAGATGAGGTTGGCGTTTCCTATCTGACTACTCTGAGAAGAAAGGCCGAAACAAACTCAGAGGTCACAGTCTCTTTTAAAGTCCAGACAAAATCTTGGTTAGATCATGAGAAGACCATGTAGATTGATGTCTGAAATCTACATGATCTTTCTTTTGAGGAAAGAACCAGCCAGATTGAGTGGACCTTAGTAATAGGAAGTGAAGTCTTAGTAATAGGGCCCCGTTTTTACCCTTTGGGTACGGAACTCTAAAAACAATAGGTACAGGAGTGACTGATTTAATGTCATATGACCTGTAGATGGGGCAGAGAGCGTCTACAAAAGTCCTCCATCGCGAACGGTCTTGAGCTTCACGCTTCACTTCTCTCCACGTCAATCCGATGATGGTCTTCTGCCAACACGGTGACGGTTTGAAGGAGACTTTCATGCTTTCTCATTGCTTGGGATTCCAGTCTAACGCTTGTTTGGGTATGTGATCGGGATCCCTTCAAAGCGTGCAGCCAATGCGGTTGATTGGGCTCTCGTAGCATTTATCTAGCAGCTCTAATATTAGAAAAAATATCGTTAGAAACCTCCAAAGCTTACGAAGTTACTACGGGGAGGTATATAATATCAAAAATACAATATTCCAGTTATTAACTGTGTTTTCGTTTTAATGTCATTACTAACCGACTTCAAAAAAAGGAGGAGGTTCTCAATTCGTCGGAATCTATTTATTTTTATTTTTTTTATGTATGTTCCTCGATTACTCAAAGATGCCTGGACCGATTTCAAAAAATCTTCTTTTGTTTTGAAGGGTACTTCCTAGTTGGTCCCATAGTCATCAGGTCAGGATCTGATGATGGGATCCTAGAGAAATCGAGGGAACTCCTCAAATATTATAGGCATTTATATAGTGACTGGTATTTTCACCAACAATGCAATCACTTGCACTCAGAAAGTATAATTTGGTGATGTGGAACTGATGAAGAAGACCACAGATGGCCACTGAAACTCCTTAATGCTAAGTATGTCACGGATATAAAATATCTCGAATAGTTAACCGACTATGATTAAGCAAATACTTATAAATGAATGGTACTGATGAAAATGGTACCATTGAACTGTTCTGATGATGAAGCCGGAAGGTAGGCACTGGAACTCTGAAATAAAACAATGTATCCTAGTCGTGATTGGGCTTATTGGAATCGTCATGAGATGTACTTTGGCCATAAATGATTATCATGTTAATTGGAGATACCTACCTAAACTAAAAAGAGAAAAATAAAAAACTTTTTAACAAAAAATCAAACCGACTTCCAGAATAAAAAAACTACAAACCAAAAAATAACTTTCTTTTCCGAAGTCGGTGTCGAAAAACTGAAAAAAAATGGGTAAAAAAGACACCGACTTCGGAAAAGAAAGTAATTTTTTGGTTTGTAGTTTTTTTATTCTGGAAGTCGGTTTGATTTTTTGTTAAAAAGTTTTTTTTTGAGTGAGCAAGTTACTGGAGACACCCTATTAAACGTGTGTAACAAAACGATACCGTACTTCAAAAGGGCGGCACTTTTTCATAAAGACACATATATGAACAAAATGTTTTATTTGTCTAAAGTAAAAAAAATATGTGAAGTACAATCATATGTTCAAATTTTCATTACGGCACTTTAATTTTATTAGTTTGGACATGTTTAATCGTTGGTAGCTTGTGCCTTCGCCGTCGGTATTCGCCATTGCGTGGCACTGCAATCGTCCCGATGATTGTGATGATCCTCCACTTCTTATACACCGTGAATGCCTGTGTATTCAATGCAATAATAATAATCAAGACTAGATCTTGGTTTCGATATCGGAGGGCCGCTTTTTATATATTTTTTTTTTATGTGACGCAATAAGAATATAAAACGAATAAACGAAATAACAAAGACTTACAACGAATTATCTTTTTTTAAGTTTTCCCGCATTTCAGTGTGCTGATTACGGACAAAAACAGTACAACATGTCAGAATATTGTCAAAATTATCCACTTATTGTGACTAATAAAAACTATACAAATAAAATAATTAGTTAATTCCTATGTATTATTTGAAAAGCTCACTCAACGTTACAAACATAACCTCACTAAAAATAAAACATAACATCATTATTATAAGGTCTTATCAACCACTAATAAACATGAAGAATAGCACCTTTAAGTCATCGTTATCAAAGTTTACACCAAATATATAAGGGTTGTAGATTATATGTGTAATCAGAATGCTAATGCGGCTGCGGCCCTATCGTGGCTCCCTGAGCTAGTACGAGCATTTATTTTGTTTTATAATCTGTAATGAAAGGGTTGCGTCTTTGTGATGTTTTAGTTAACACGTTGTTTTTAAAGCACGTAAAATCAATAATTAAAAAAATGCGGTAAAATAATGTAGCTACTAAACAAAGAAACACTTATCTTGCTATGCCTACAAGTTCTTGCCCTTTAGTAAAATATGTTTCTGTTTGTTCGAAGGTCACAGGTGACCAAGAGTATTTCATAAACTGCTAAGTATATTTCGATGTTCAGTTTAAATGCTTTTTGAGTCCGTCTTTCTCAAACAATTTATTCGTTTAAATATACATTTTCATCTAAATATTATTATAGTAAAAAGTTATAATTGTTTATTTATTGAAGTTCCCAGAATCTTTGAAAATAGTAATCCGATTGCGTTATATTTTTCAATACTGGGTATAAAGTTTACTCTATACCAATATTATAAACAGGAAATAATTTCACATCGCGTCATTCATCTCGCATGTGATTTGTCGATTTGGTCGATTAGATAGCGTTTTGATCGTAGCGTTTGATCCGCTATCCAATCGACCAATCAATCTCTTTGCGCACTTACGCAATACGGCTGCTGAATTGGCGACCGCGAACCGGTAGACGCAGCGTTGGAAGGCCGCTCACAAGGTGATCCACCAAATTGCCAGACGCGTGGCGAGAACACTTTGGTCTTGTCAGGCCTAGGCCTAACGCGCGGTCCACCCTTACTTAATGGTCTCGATAATGTTACCTAAAATACCCACGAAATAGACAAAGTACAAATACCGCCCATTGTACACTTGTTTTTGTGAATGTATTCCTGTACATATGTTGTGGTGTACAATAAAGTATATAATAAATAAATAAATAAATAGTAAAGCACCCTATCAAAAACCCTTATTACAACTTTCTAGGGATGCTATACATCAATATCATAAAGTTGATACAGGATAATCCCACAAAGCGTCTGTTTCTGCCCAAAAAAAGTCCATATGGTAAAACTTTGCCAATTATAACATTTTACTAATAGAACTAATTCCGAAATACACGAGCGTTGGGAATAGCAACTGTATACGACTAGGATAGTGTCTCTTTGAAAAAAATTGGTGTTTATTTGAATAATCTAATATTTGTTAGTTTGATTTCAGCTTGGGTTGTAGCTTGGTAGGAAACTTAATTTAAAACAACAGTACTTACCTAGTTTATTGAAGCTACGGCAGCGGCATCGAAAAATCGCCAAACTTAAGGGGTATGGGGCAGAATTGTTCACAGAATGGATGGTCGATGGATTCTGAAGTGGCGTAACGAAAGACGCTGCGTTGGAAGGCCTCCCACAAGGTGGACCGATGACCTGGTGGATGCTGCGGGAATCCGCATGATGCGAGGTGCACAGGATCGGTCTATGTGGCGATACTTGGAGGAACCCTATGTACTGCAGTGGTCCTATTTTGTCTGAAATGATGATGATCCGTGGTGGCTAGAAAATTATCTGCATGGAAAGATACATTTTGCCTGCAGTCGGACAATTTAAGAAGCTCATGTTTTGGGCTTACACACATGAGGTTAGGGAACGAAAATATAATATTTAAAAGAATGACCTTATTCATCATTTCTGAGACATTTATTTCCCCTTTCGTACATTTCCAGCAAAGTATTTTATGTGTAACATTCAGACTACCGATATTCCTTTGCGACTTCAAATAACGGTGTCATGTTGAGGAACAAATATTTAGTTCCCGACGACTAGACCAAAGGATTTGCAGTCTCAATAAACACCGGTGTTATACTATTCACATGTCTACAGGGTGTTTCGGCATTTAACCTAACTGAACTGCCAAATGTTCTCTCCCACTGCAGGGCAAATGTCTTTCTTTACCCTTACCACAAAATTCTGTTATCTACATGTAGATTGTAATGACGTGTATCTTCTAATTTGATTGAATTGCACAGCACAACAACAACATTATTATGTCGTGTTAATGTTTAAAATTAAATCAATTTTACCTCATACCTTCTAAGAAGTCCTGAAATCATACCTATCAGATAGGATCTCCCAAGTGAGAGAGAACGACTGCTCCTCCAACTTTTACGAAATTACAGCAGGAGTGCCTCAGGGCTCTGTGCTGGGACCTGTCCTGTACACGCTGTACACATATGATTTACCACAAAGTCCAGGAGTTACCGTGGCAACCTTCGCCGATGACACAGCCTTACTAACCTCGAACAAATGTCCGACTAAGGCCTCTCAGGTCCTACAAAACTGTCTGAATGACATCGAGAATTGGCTAGCCCGATGGAGGATTGCCGTTAGTGTGTCCAAATCAGTGCACATAACTTTCACCCTCAGTAAAGAAGATTGACCTCCAGTCAGTTTAAATGGCATTCAACTACCGCACCAACATACAGTAAGGTTCCTGGGAATGCACTTGGACCGTAGACTTACGTGGTGAAAGCATATTGAAATTAAACGAGACGAAATTAACTTAAAATACAAGGGTCTCTATTGGCTGTTGGGACGTAACTCAAAACTGTCTTTGGATAACAAGCTAATATATAAAACAATATTGAAGCCCATTTAGATATATGGCATACAGCTATGGGGGTCTGCCAGCACCTCCAACATAATGATAATACAGAGAGTACGAAATTACATCTTAAAACATATATCCAATGCACCATGGTTTAGTAAAATAACTGAAGTGCATGAAATTTTGAACATGCCTATGGTAAGGGAAGAAAAAGACACGTATGCAGCCACATATAAATCAAGACTGTCAAGGCACCCGAACCAGCTAGTGGGGCAGCTCACTATTCCAGAAACCATACGTCGGCTTAAAAAGCGGCGAGATATCTTTGACTAGTGGTGTGTCTGATATCCAGACAAAGATAAAGAAAGGGCATGGTTCCGATGGGAGTACTGCCCTAAATGCCAAAAAACACTCACCTCATCTACTTATAGTGTGAATGACTCGCAAGATAAAAAACACAAAAAATGTCGTGTGAAAAGCAGCACCTTACTGTCAAATTAAATATACGTTTAAAAACTTTTTAACAAAAAATCAAACCGACTTCCAGAACAAAAAACTACAAAGCAAAATAACTTTCTTTTTCGAAGTCGGTGCCTTTTGTTCCCATTTTTTTCACTTTTTCGACACCGACTTCGGAAAAGAAAGTTATTTTTTGCTTTGTTGTTTTTTGTTCCGGAAGTCGATTTAATTTTTTGTTAAAAAGTTTTTTATTTTTCTCTTTTTAGTTTTGGTAGGTATCTCTAATTAACATGATAATCATTTATGGCACAAAAAAGTACATGACGATTCCAATAAGCCCAAGCACGACTAGGATACATTGTTTTATTTCAGAGTTCCAGTGCATAACTTCCGGCTTCATCATCAGAATAGTTCAATGAGACCATTTTCATCAGTACCACTCATTTATAAGTATTTGCTTCATCATAGTCGGTTAACTATTCGAGATATTTCATACCCGTGACATACTTAGCATTTATGAGTTCCAGTGGCCATCTGTGGTCTTCTTCATCAGTTCCACTTTACCAAATTATACTTTCTGAGTGCAAGTGATTGCATTGTTGATGAAAATACCAAAATCACTATATGTATGCCTATAATATTTAAGGAGTTCCCTCGATTGCTCTAGGGTGCCACCATCAGATCCTGACCTGATGACTATGAAACCAACTAGGAAGTATACCCTTCAAAAAATAAGAAGATTTTTTGAAATCGGTCCAGGCTTCTTTGAGTAATCGGGGAACAAACATAAAAAAAGATTCCGACGAATTGAGAAACTCCTCCTTTTTTTGAAGTCGGTTAAAAATAAAAGTGAATAATGCTGTTGTTGTTGAGAGTAATGTTGTAGTTTTGTGTTTTCCATTGAGGTAATAATGTACTGTACGTAGTACATATTATCTCAATGGTGTTGTCCTTGTTATTTTTTGTATACTTCATGTTGAAATTTGCCTACTAGGCAGGACATAATGGAACTATAATTTACCTAACATATGTCTGTATATGTTCCGTATGGTGCCGGACGTAAAGAATTTCACCATCCCATGTCTTCCCGTGGGTGTTGTAAGAGGCGACTAAGGGACAAACCAGAGAATGGGCAGCAGCGTTCTCTGTGCTTCTATAACAACCATACTGCGATCGCCAACCCGCCTACCAAGCGTGGCGATTATGGCAAACCCCCCCCAATGAATAGCACAAATAAAAAATGGCTCCTAGTACCCGGCAGCTTGCCTACCCTCGACTACAGTAGCGGTCGAGGCTACGGCATGGCAAGGGGTGCTAAGAATCTCCGGAAGAGATCCGGCTACCCCAACAATCACCGACGACTGGACCTGGCAACGTACAACACGCGCACACTTCGGACCGACGAGAAGGTCACCGAACTCGAAGAGGAATTGAGCAGGTTGCGATGGAGTATTATAGGGTTATCTGAAGTCCGAAGAAAGGGGGAGGACTCGATAATCCTCAAATCCGGTAACCTGCTCTATTTCCGAGAGGGTGACCGGCAGTCCAAGGATGGTGTCGGGTTTATCGTCCACAAGTCCCTTGTGAACAACGTGGTGAAGATCGAGAGTGTGTCGACCAGGGTGGCGTACCTTATACTCAGAATATCCTCAAGATATTCACTGTAGGTCATACAGTTCTACGCCCCGACCTCGGCACACCCCGACGATGAGGTAGAGACCATGTATGAGGATATCTCCAGAGCCATGCATGATTTCAAAACTCAATTTACCGTTGTCATGGGGGACCTTCAACGCGAAACTGGGCAAACTAGACGAGGATGAGCTGCAAGTGGGGCAATTTGGAGTTGGACAACGGAACCACCGGGGTCACCTACTAGCCAGTTTTGTGGAGAAGGAGGGCCTCTATATGATGAACTCCTTCTTCAAAAAGCGTGAACACAGGAAGTGGACCTGGCAGAGCCCCGATGGTGCAACAAAAAATGAGATCGACTTCATCATGTCAACCAAGAAGCAAATGATCAATGATGTCTCTGTGATCAACTCGGTAAAAACCGGGAGCGATCACCGCATGGTAAGAGGCACATTGAACATTAATATTAAGCTTGAAAGGTCTCGAATGATGAAGTCTACGCTCCGGCCAGCACAGATCCAGGTCCAAAACCCCGAGAGCTTTCAGCTCGAACTCCAGAATCGTTTCGAGTGCCTAGGGAGCTCCGTGGATGAATACAGCAACGGGTTCGTGGAAGCTGTCCATACGGTCGGGTCTAAGTTTTTCAAGACCCGTCGTACAGATAGAAACAAAAAGCTCTCTGATCATACCCTCAAGCTTATGAAGAAGAGGCGTGAGATGATCCTGCAGTCTTCAGATGAGGCATGCAAATACCGGCAGCTCAATAGACAGATCTCTAAATCCTTGAAAAGAGACCTCCGCCGCTTCAATACCGAGCGTATTAAAGACGCAATCGAGCGAAATAAAGGCTCCAAGGTGTTTTCAAGGGATCTGGCTATTGGGCAGAGCCAACTCACGAAACTGAAGACCGACAATGGCAGGATCGTATCCGCCAAACCGGAGCTTCTCAGGGAGATCGAGACATTCTGTGGGCAGTTGTACACATCAATCAGCAAGCCCGTTGCGAGTCTAGCAAACAACCCAAGAGCTAGATTGACCCGACACTATACCGAAGATATCCCGGCCGTCAGCCTGTACGAGATTAGGATGGCTCTGAAACAGCTCAAAAACAACAAGGCGCCGGGTGATGACGGAATGATGGCCGAACTCCTTAAGGCGGGTGGAAAACCGGTCCTTAGGGCCCTTCAGAAGCTGTTTGATTCCGTCATACTCGAGGGCAAAACGCCACAGGCATGGTGCAGGGGTGTGGTGGTACTCTTCTTCAAGAAGGGCGACAATGCCCGGTTGAAGAACTATAGGCCCATCTCACTTCTTAGCCATGTCTACGAGTTGTTTTCAAGAGTCATCACGAATCGTCTCGCGCGCAGGTTTGACGATTTCCAGCCCCCCGAACAAGCCGGATTCCAAAAAGGCTTTAGCACCGTAGACCACATACATACGCTGCGGCAGGTTATACAGAAGACCGAAGAGATAACCTGCCTCTCTATTCAGCGTTTGTGGACTACGAGAAAGCCTTCGATTCGATAGAGACTTGGGCTGTACTGCAGTCTCTCCAACGGTGCCAGATCGACTACCGCTACATTGAGGTGTTGAAGTGTTTGTACAAAAACGCCACCATGTCAGTCCGTCTTCAGGATCAGACCTCGAAACCAATCCTTCTCCAGCGCGGCGTGAGACAAGGAGATGTCATTTCTCCGAAACTGTTCACTGCTGCGCTGGAGGATGTCTTCAAGGTTCTGGACTGGAGGGGGCTTGGCATCAACGTTAATGGCGAGTACATTACACACCTTCGGTTTACTGACGACATAGTGGTCATGGCTGAGACCATGGAGAGCCTCAGTAAAATGCTCGATGAACTCAGTAGAGCTTCCGAAAGAGTGGGTCTTAAAATGCCTTATCAGAAAGCTCAAAGTCACCCAAAGGGCAATGGAGAGGGCTATGCTCGGAATTTCCTTGCGTGATTACGTCAGAAATGATGATATCCGCAGGAGAACCAAAGTTACCGACATAGCCCGAAGAATTGCCAAACTTAAGTGGCAGTGGGCAGGGCACATTGCTCGCAGAACGGATGGCCGATGGGCCGAAAAGTTCTGGAATGGCGACCGCGAACCGGAAGACGATACGTTGGAAGGCCTCCCACTAGGTGGACTGATGACCTGGTTAAGGTTGCGGGAAGGCGCTGGATGTGAGACGCACGGGATCGGTCAATGTGGCGACGCCTGGGGGAGGCCTATGTCCAGCAGTGGACGTCTTTCGGCTGAAATGATGAATGATGATGATGATGTCTGTATAACCTATATGCCGACAAAAAAAAAAATGGTTTGATTTGATTTGACAATAATATTTGACAGTAATTTGACAATAGATTGGACCTAAGTCCAACCTTTTATACTAACATTATAAATGCAGCTGTAGCTCATTATGTCTGTTTGTAACGTTTTAACGCTGATTTTGGCGTAGATATAGTTTGGACATTGAAGAAGGACATACAATACCTTTTTATACCGGGGGAGTCTTTTGGTATAATTTTCGACATTTACGCAGGCGAAACCGTGGTCAGCAGCTAGTCCAATATAACTTAATACAAGTTCAACTAATATCAGTAACTGTCCACATGGTTGAAAGCAATGACGCAGATTCGGGCACCACCTGTACATACAGGCACAGAATAGCATAGCTCCCTCTTCCGTATAGCCATTGTGTAAAGACCTACCTATAGGCTTTAGGTACTAAGGAAACATGACCTAACCTAGTATTCTAGCTAGTCTAGCATTCAAGCGTGGTCGTAGGCGTATATTGTTCATGTGGCCTGGGATTGAGCTAAAATAAATATCTCCATGTTTGGTTTAGGTGATTTAGTGATGATTCTAGAGGCAGTAATGTAAGCGAGATACAAATTGCATTAAGACGGTGTCATTTACTACTGAGATAAAAAAATACAGTGACAATTTTTTTTACGACTTAGGCGATTCACGCACTGCCCCGCTATACGCTGCGGGGTGCGTAGCGACGAAGTTACGAGAACGACACTGCGGGTGAATGCGTTTTCTGTGTGTTTATTTATTTATATACACTTTATTGTATACCATAATAAACAAGAAAAAAGAAACTTAATACTAAAAAATATAAAATGGGAGGCCTTATCGCTTTCCGCGATCTCTTCCAGGCAACCTGGAATGGACAGTGATTACCTGGACATGACATGGGGTTGTCAGTGGTGCGACAATACCAACAATGAACATAATAAACATACAACAATACTCACTAGTAACAAAAATACATACATATGGTAAATAATATATACATAAATATATACATAATATATAAGCAATAAAAAAAAATAGTACGACATTCATAGCACATTTGTACCACGCGTGTTTTCAATGCAAAGAGAAATACTTTCAAGCAACGTAAGAACACGTATTCTCGCGCTACGCTGCGTAGTGCGGTGCAGTGTGCGAATCGCCTAAAGTATATGATAAGATTACATTCAATTTGAATTAATCTCTTTCAGACTACTCGCCACAGGCTCTACCCAAGTGATATTCTGTCAAAGCGTGGTGATAGCGATTGGTAATATGTCAAAATTGTATGAGAATTTCAAACGCTATCGAAATGACATGTGATCAATCCCTTTAAATACACTTATCTACATTTATACTCCGTTTGAAATAACATTAGAAAATTTTACAACCCTTTTTTACAGTCCGTTCAATCGATTTTGTGTTCTATCCCGTTAATATAAGGATGGCATAAAAAACATAAATCTGTTACCAAAACGAACTGTTTAATACAGCTGCCATTTGTCATATCACCAACGCAATAGAAGTCAAAATCGGTTAAACGGGCTGTAATTTGGGATTATTTAAATGTCTAATGTTATCTCAAATGGAGCATAGACATTTCGGCCACCATCACCATCGCTAATGTCGAATGACACTTGTCTTGACCCTCCTGGCTTGCGATACGGTTATCCCGAGTTTGATTTCATTATAGGAGGTATTTCTCGACACGTTAGTTCTGGGATTTGACCACACGCCGTGCTACACCTCGTATCTGGGGGCCTACTCCCGAAGCTCGAAGTTCGTAGTTTCGACCTTAGTTACGGGCGTTTCCTACTCCCTAACACCTACGGACGGATGATTCGTTCGGGGCCCGAACGAAGAATGAATGACAACACAATTTGACAGTTTTACCTACTCCCGATGCGTTTTTATCCGTTCGAAAAATTGAATTTGACACTTGTTATAACGGATCGTCCGTCGAGATATGACGACATCAAAATAGTTATCGTGCGGTCGACGAAACTTATAATTCCCAACGATGGCTGCTTTTTTAATGCTCGCAGAAGATCTACTGGAAGAGCGGAGGCAACGTCGATGACATTTGCGCCAAAACTTCCAGTTGGCAAGTATTCCCGACGTTGAGTTCATAGGGAAGGGGAACTATAAGCTCACTCGGGAATTATTTGAGGACTTGTGTGAGGAGCTAATACCTCTTTTGCCTCAACACTTACGACAAAGTGGTGTTGATCCAAGAATGAAGGTAAGGTTAGATTAAATATACCGGTAACTTATTGAGCTGTATTACCAATCCCACCCATTTACATTTGTTGTTTTTGTTTAATTTCAGATCCTAGCTGCTCTTAATTTTTAATGCCCGGGGGAGTCACCAAGGTGCAGTGGACCTTAGCAGTGATGTTCCAATGGCACAAGACACAGTGTCATGCTGTCTGCGCCATGTCACAAATGCACTTAACAGACCCTGCCTTGCCTGCTGTGTTTTACACAATATGTTTAATGAGGCGGACTTAGAAGCACTTTCCCTCAGCGAGAAGATCTTCAAATTGAGCGCAGTAGACAGGGAGAAGTGTCTACAAATATAATATCTGCCCATCAAGCTCTTCAGCAAGCGCAAAGAGCGAGAGACAGATTAGTGCAATTGCTGGAAAGAAATATATACTTATGCAGTCTCACAAGAAAACTTTACTAATAAAGCCAATATAAATGCATTGGTATGTGTATGACTAGATGTATGAATGTGAGTGAAGCAAAAGCAGTATATAAGGATTGTAGCAGGTGGCATTCTGTAGTTTCTGCCTACCCCCATGGGAAAAAGGCGTGAGTTTATGTATGTATTATTGACTTCACAATAAAAGGATTTTTTTTTATTATACATTTATTTTTATTTTTCACCATTCAAATCTGAATAAATTTAACAATTAACAACATACTATACAATAACTACAAAAATAGAATATACTTTATAGTACAGCATAAAATTATACACATTTACAAGAAAACTTATTTATACGGGTACAAAGGCGGTCTTATCGCTGACAGATATCTACTAGACAACCTTTGGATGGACTGAAAAAACTTAGAATTAAAAAGACTACCCAAGTCTGCGGTGTACTGTTGTTTGATTAAAACATATATATATACAAGATTATATTACTATAATAAATACTATACAAAAACCAAAAAATATTTATTTGTGACCCGCACAGGAGACACGAGAAATAAGCAACAAATTTAACAATAATAAAAATACAACCCCAAGCGAGACCCAAAAATATCACAGCATGTGTAGCGTTACCCAAAAAGGAAATAACGCAGCGCTGATATTCTAATAATTTATATTGACACTTCAACGTGGTTTTCCTTTTACTAATCAGTCTTAAATTATTGCTAGGACCTTAATTTCTCTTACTTGTCTACTTGAGTCTCAAATACCTAATAATCAGAATAAAATTAACACTTAACACACTATAACAATCAAAACATAGATTTTCCTTTATTTATCAGTCTTAAATTATTGCTAGGAACTTAAGTTTTTCAAGAATATTCCAGCTTTACTTCATCGAGCATCTTATTTCTTCTAGTTTTTATTATAAGCCTTTGCACTTCCACTTTCAGCAGGTGTCTTACTGATGGACCCTGTACAACAAAAACTGAATATCATTGATGGATAAAATACAAAATATATGATTGTGTGTCTGTAATTTATTAATATTTTGCAAAAAAAAAATAGTCTACTACCAAAAATTATAAATTTTGTTAAGTATTACCGTTGGAAAAGCTGGTTGGACTCTTGACTAGGTTTGTTGCTCTTTAAAACCCTCTTCTATAATTGATAGTATCTTTAACTCCATTTGGGAGCAGGTTGGTGCTACCAATGGACCATGCTGACCGTCTGACAGCTCCAACAGCGTTCTTGGCCAAATGTTTTTAACAGCCCGCACCTAAAATTTGGATATTTCGTTAATTTTAATTGCATGAAATGTATAATATATAAAAACACTATACTCGTAAGTACTCCTGCAGATATTAACCCAGTCAGTAAATAATCAAAAATGCCTTTGCCACAGCCGGGTTAGGTTAGCTCTGCTAGCTAACCCCTACTGACTGGGTTAAAGTATTTGCAAGAATACTGACTATGATTGTGTGCACTTTACTGAGGACAAGCCCTTAAAATCATATTAATATTGACGAGTAATGTATTAAACTCACCGTTTGCCACTGCTCCACGGAATTAGTGCAACTTTCCATTGAATTAAGTTGCTCAGGTTTTCCCACAGCCGTTTTGAGCGAACTTATGAAGACGACAAGGGCCTCAATTTGTGCGTAAGTTGCTGCTTAAGCGGTTGGGCCATTTTAATGAATTATTAATGAAAAGGAAAACTAAATTCCTCCAAGGTATGTATTATTTATTTCTTGATAATTCTTTTGAAAGTTGCTGTCATAAAGAAAAAAAAGCAAAGGTATCAATAGGATAATGCCGCTTTCCAGACAATAATGACAAAAGTAATTCATTTCTATATTTAAATATTTTATTTTTTGTTTAGTAAGCTTGAAACCACAAACTAGGAAAACCGGTAATCGACCGATAAAATAGTGCAACTCTAACGTCATCCATCGTTCGTTCACGAAAATTGTCTATGATCCCGTTCGAAGCTCAATAATCCGAAATCGTTAGGGGGTAGGGTTCACTCCGAAGTTTCGAAATACTTTCGAACGGCTCGTAACTTCGTCGACGAAGATCGGGAGTAGGCCCCCTGTTTCGCGAGTTATTCATAGAAAAAGTCGAGTCCGCGGGCCATAGCCTATCTTTGTTTATTTTTATGCTAATAATATAATATCATATAGTCGGTTTCTTCTTCCTCCAATAGTAATTTGATAACTTGGCTTGCCATTGCAATGTGGAATAGTAATTTTCAACAATATAACTGATTTTAAAGACAAAAATCGAGGTCAGTTTGTGTGCGACACATGTCTCAGTCTCGCACACGAATACAACCACGAGAACGCGTCGCGGTAGTCTATGCGCCTCGATCTCGCACCCTTATTTGGATCTAGTAACTTGCAATGTCTAGTTCTTCCCAAAATAAAAATCGTAAAATGTGTTTTGAGATTTAAAGATCCACGAATAGCAGCTAAAAGCCCTTTCGAAAAACATTTAAAGAAATTTTTCTAATCGTGGAGGCGATGCAATAATCCCGAAGTTAATCTTGAGATTAGTGCATCGCTAGCCGTATCGTCAGTATTCAAATTGACTATTCCTACCAGATTGCTTAAGATATTGTCCATCAGTATTTTTACTGTAGTAGGTAATACTCATGTACTACTTAAGTAAAGATTTTGTTATCCTCATCAAAACCCACAGGTTCTAAATCAAAGATACAATGACCCAAAAATACTGAATCAACAAAACAAAAATTTACAAGAACAAATTGTTTGTCTAAATGCGAAGAGTGTTTTGAAACCAATTTGCCATTCCCCCGTAATAATGTTAGGCGTCCAATAGACTGGCAAGCTGCCAGATACCTGTACGTACCTGCCATGTTTAGAGGCAATTCAGACGCTATACAATTTTACTGACAACGTGTCCTTAATTTTCAGTGTATTTGCAGAAGTTATAAAACGTTTTGGAAGGTCGGTTTGTGGAAGTGTTGTAGGGGGTAATTCGGTTGATTCTTTTTTGGTTTTGTTAAATTGTTTTGGATAGTGAGTTAACGTATTTCCATTAGAAGATTTGATATACTTTCTAAAACATTATTCATGTTTGTTTGTCTAGTGATCGCAACCGCTACTGCTGAACATGAAATCCTGGGACTCCTGGGTTCGGTTCCCGTTTCGGGTATAGTGTGGTTGGGTTGTTCCACCTGGTATTTTTATGGCTGTTCGTAGCTTGGATTTGGCGTTGTAGGTGCGCAACGTTGTGTAGCGCTCGTAAGTGTACTATAGGTGCATTCATCTCAACGCAATCTCTCTTCATCCATCTTTTTTACAGCCCAACCGTCTAAACTTTCCATGGAAAAGACCATTGTTTACAGGTTATAGATCAGTGTTTCTCGAAGCCGCAAGAAAAAGCTGATATAAAATACACCCAATCAATCTTACTGACAATAAGTTTTCCATCAGGCGCTGTTTTAACGCCGAGGAATCGCTGCCCACGTCATCCTGGACTGCGAGGCTGTGGATTGCCAACGTGAAGAAATCCTCGGAACGGTGAGGTCACTCCGCGAAGTCTGTGAAGCCCCCAGGAAGCTTCTGTGCTTTTGGATGGCGATAGGCTGGCTACTTTGGCCGGAAACCACACGCACAACGGACCAAATGGGAGTCTAAGTGCGGAAAATGCAGTCCCTCTTCTATTATATTCTATTCTAACTAATCCATCATCACGATATTCCTTTCGTAATTAATTTACCCAAAAATTGAGGAAACAACACGAAGATATCTGAAGGCCGAATGACGAAGGACAAAAGACGAAGGACGAATGACAAAGGAGAGCCGTAATCTCAGATCTGAGTAATTAAATTATTAATCTATGTAATTAAGGGGATCGTGATTGACGATAATTGTCGGGCGAACATTACATATTGTTTTATGTCAGTTGTGAAAGTACGGGCAGAAAGTGTTGGGGCAAAACACTTAACTTTGGTGAATCACATTTGTTTCTGAAAAAAAGATGGAGATACTTGCCTTTATACTGACCGTCTGTATTATACTAATACTGAGCTAGGGAAAAGATTTAAAATATATTGAAGCTTAAAAGTTTCCATTTATGTTTATTTTAACATGGTCCATGTTATCCAGTCGTTATCAGCATCCCAATAAAGTGATTAATCCATGCAAATGAAATAACAAAATGTTTCTGCTTTTTTAAAAGTTTTTAACTTGCAATGTATGTGTGCGGGTCAAAACTTGCAACTGAATTTTAAAGCAGTTATCCTCATTTTGCAAACACGTTTAATTTGGATGACAATGTATGGTTAGCTATGGGACGTCATTCTAAATTCAATATGGCGGATGGTCCAAGATGGTGGACTAGTTATTTTTTTGTGCACTGCCATGATATGGGTATCAAATGAAAGGATTTGCTGAGTAGAATACGATAAAAGGCTGTTACAAAAAAGATTATTATAAAGAAGAAATGTTTTTTTTTTTCCTTACAAGGTGACATGACAACAATAAATCGATCTTCTATTACTGCTCAATACCGTTAAAGACCGTTGATGTAATAAAATTGAATTTTAGGTAAAATCGTAGAACAAATGTGTCACAATGACGAAACAATATAATATCAACACAAACCTGATTACCTTAGTTATCGGAGTGATTTTAACGAAAACAAGTAGAATTTCAAAATTTAAAAAACCCCCGACACATTTATCTTGCGAAAACATCACGATCTAAACAGTAAAACGCGCATAACTTTTGAACGGCTGAACCGATTATATTCAAACTTAGCTAAGAACTCTCGATACAATCACCTTTCAAACAAAAAAAACTAAATCAAAATCGGTTCATCCGTTGAGGCGCTATGATGCCACAGACAGACACACAGATACACAGATACACAGATACATAGACACACAGATACACAGATACACAGCAACACACCTCAAACTTAGAACACCCCTCTTTTTCCGTCGGGGGTTAAAAAAATAACTTAAATCAAGACATCATAAAGAAAGACTGCTCTTAACTAAATATTCATCACAGCTACTACATAGTTTCTTAATTATTGGTTTCACTTAGTTGGATACTGTGTAAACTGTATTTAATTTAGTTATCCAGCCATTTACTAACACTGACTAACGAAATGTATTTACAAGGCAGATGTGAATGGAAACGCCGGGAGGGGACGCCCTAGAAAGACATACATAGACCTTATAGGTGATGTTCTTCAACAAGGCCAGGTGCGCAGTACTCATAACCGGCGTGTGTTTATGACTAGATGTATGAATGTGAGTGAAGCAAAAGAAGTATGTAAGGATCGTAGCAGGTGGCGTTCTGTAGTTTCTGCCTACCCCCATGGGAAAAAGGCGTGAGTGTATGGTTTGGTTACAATATTTCTGATATTAAAAATGTACATATATTTCGTAATTTTGTTAGGAAAAAGTTCATTTTCAGACATATTGCGCGTCACGTGTGGCCTGAGCGCATTTTCAAAAATGTAAACCGATCTGTCTCAATGTTTTTGTAATAGGAATAATCAAATTTATCGATTGTGTTGACTCGCACGCAGAATCAAGTAATGATTTGGTTTAAATAAGAAATAAACTGTTATGCACGTTCAGGGCTTCAGGGTTTAAATATAGAATAAAAGATAATTGTTCATGTACTTACTTATTTATATTTCTCGAACCGAAACAGAATACAACCAACACTATTTTTATTCACGAGTGCACAAGTTGACGTTAAATTCACGACTGAGCTCGGGGCACTGGCACGACAACCAAAGTGACGTTTACCCCACCATCCTACCTACATTCCAACCAATGCGGTATGATTGGTTAGTCGTGCCATACCCGAACACAGTTGGTACTACAATAGTCAATACAATACTTTTAATATTAAAATCATGTTTAATTAAACATATTAAATTAGTAAAATAGCTAGATAATTTACGATTGATAACAGTCGGCCATCCAAGGTACATTACACGTCCTCGTGTTCATAAATAGAAGAAGACATACGAAACAAGATGTGATTGCCCAAATGCTATCAACAATAATAAACAAATTCTTACTTAGTTAAAATAATCTAAAAAAAAATATAATCATAGTGAAATGAAGATTTTATTATTTAAATAAGAAATCATAATTTTGGGTATTATTCCATACATATAAAATAGCAAAAAGCTAACCTGGAAGATAAATAAATTTAAGGGCATTATTTCATGGCCCACGAGCATTATTTCATGGCTCGGTGTATACATATAAGGGCATTATTTCATGGCCCACGAGCATTATTTCATGGCTCGGTGTATACATATAAGGGCATTATTTCATGGCCCCTGAGCATTATTTCATGGCTCGATGTACACATAATATATAAGGGCATTATTTCATGGCCCATTTTTAGCAACTGGCATTATTTCATGGCCAGGGTTAGAAAGTAAGAACCTGAAAATAAAACAAATTAGGTTTTACACATTTATGGCCAGTATTTCATGACCCACGAGCATTTTTTCATGGCTCGATGTACACATAAAAATAAGGACATTATTTCATGGCCCATTTTGAGTAACTGGCATTATTTTATGGCCATAAAGATAAATAATCTGAAATTAAAACCCCAGATTAGGTTTAATGATCACAAATTGAATATTAATATAGACGTGTGATGGCAAAATAATTTAGTCAATCACTGTCATTGCCAGACGATTCGTCGTGTGGTCTATTAAAGTTCAACCATGCTTAATTTTGTCACTAGCAACTACTGTCGAATAAGACCGTCCAGATTTCCGCGTGAGGGGAGTATCCTCAATTTGATATCGATCGAAATCATAGACTTTTGTAATCCTATAGGGTCCCTGAAACTTTGGAATAAGTTTTTTACTATTTCCTGTAGCTGGGACTTGACGTTCAACCCTAACAAGATCGCCTACTTTATATTTGGGAGTTGGGCAGTGTTTTGAGTCATAAACCTTCTTTTGCGACTCTTGGTATGAGCTAACGTGAGAGTTAATTTCTTCTCTAATTCGTGACATGTCATGACTGTTAGAAGAAGCTGATAAGTCATCTGTCAGTTCGGATACAATTCTACAGTTACTTGGACCCGATGGTCTAGTGCCGAAAAGAGCCTCTGATGGTGTCCGATTTATGCCCTTGTTGAGCGTGTTGTTCATGCCCCACTGCACATCGGGCAGATGCTCATCCCATTTATTTTCGGGAGAGCCAACACATTTTGCAGTCAAAGCATCAACAAGAGTCCTATTATATCGTTCTATCTGACCATTTGCTCTTGGGGTACTAATGGCGTTCAACACGTGTTTAATGTTCTTATCGATTATGAACATTTTAAAGTTTTTGCTAGTGAAAGAGGTTCCACGATCCGTTATGACCCTCCTTGGGACGCCAAACAAACCAAAGTACTCACGGAAAACCTTTATAGAAGTAGATGTTTTTGTGTTCTTTACGGGTTTCAAATAAATATACCGAGTATATGAGTCAATCAAGGTTAGAACATACATATTACCCCTAATACTTCGTACAAAGGGGCCCACATGATCTGCATGAATAGTGTCAAACGGGATATCTACTTTTGGTATAGGGTGTAAAGTGCCAGGTTTCTTACCTCCAGAAGCCTTTGAATAAGCGCATTCCAGACAAGAACCGACGTACTTCTTGACAAAATTACGCATCTTTGCGAACCAATATTTAGCTTTGATACGTTCCAGAGTTTTGTCAAGAGCGAAGTGGCCTATATCGTCGTGATTTTGTTTTACGATCTGCCATCTTACCCACTTTGGCACGACCCACCTATCGCCCTCACTAGTTGTCCTATAGAGCCTATCATGCTTCACTTTATAATTTGATTTAATGTCAACCACGTCATCAAATTGAGGATCTTTTAAAATACCAACAATCCTTTGAATTTCACTATCCACGCCTTGGACTGTAGCTAACCAATCGCCTTCATTAACGACCATAACGTCATGAGTCTGCTGTATAGGGTTCCGACTGAGTGCATCAACATGAGCCATACGATGACCGGCCCTATATTCGATGCAAAAATCGTATTCCTGCATCTGTTCCCACCACCTAGCGACTCGGGGAATCATATCTCTCTTCTGAAAGGTTGCGTGAAGAGAGTTGCAGTCAATAACTATTTTAAATTTGATACCCACTAAATAAACGCGGAATTTCTGCAAGGAAGAAACTACGGCCAAGGTCTCCAAGTCATAAGACGAGTAGTTCTGTTCCTCAGGCGTTGTCTGCCTGCTAAAGTAAGCGACAGGCCTAAGAAAATAGTCTCCATGTTTTTGCAACAAGATACCTGCCACTCCAATCTTGCAAGCGTCCGTATGAAGCTGAGTATCGTCGGCCTTCGGATTGTATAAAGCCAGAGTGGGACGCTGGACGAGCTCTTTCTGTAGACAACGGAATGCGGTTTCCTGATCTTTACCCCAAGACCATATAGCGTCCTTTTTTAAGAGTTGTGTGAGAGGTTTTGCAATAACCGGGAAATTCCGAACAAATCTGCGGAAAAAACTAGACAGTCCAAGAAACTGACGAACATTATGTTGGTTTTGAGGTATTGGGAAGAGCTTCACAGCCTCTACCTTTCTCTCGCCTGGCCGGATGCCATTAGCAGAAATTTCAAAGCCTAAATATTCGACAGAGTTACAGAAGAAGAAGCATTTGGGAAGCTTTAATGTAAGACCAGCATCCATGAATAGACGCAGCACGGACTCTAGTCGTGACATCCCTTCATTTATATCTTTTGAAGGAATAATTACGTCATCTAAGTAAGCCAGAGCTTCCTTATGACGCAACGACCCAAGGACTTGGTTCATAATACGTTGGAACGTAGCTGGAGCGTTTGCAAGGCCGAATGGCATACGATTAAATTCGTAGTGGCCATCCGGCGTGACAAACCCAGTCTTATGTTTGTCCGCTTCTTGGATTGGTATTTGGTAATAACCTGAAGCAAGGTCCAAAGTAGTGTAATATTTATTACCAGAGAGGACATCTAGCTGATCATCAATCAGTGGCATGGGATAGTTTTCACGGACAGTTTTTTTTATTCAGTGCACGATAATCGATACATAAGCGAAGCTCGCCGGACTTCTTTCTACCCACGACAATAGGACTCGCATAACATGACGTTGATGGTCTTACGATATTATTTTCCAGCAATTCGGAAACCATTTCCCTAACCTTTTCCTTTTCGCTAAACGACAAACGATAGGGTCTATATACGACGGGTTCGTTATCTTGGAGATCTATAGTCATGTGACCAGCGGTGGTTTTCCCTAATTCCGTCAAATTAAAAGCAAAGCAAGATCTATACCTATTCAGTAGATTGAGTAGTTGGATTCCATACTCAGAAGATAGTTCGTCGTTCAGATTTAAGTCAGCCTCAGTAATAGATTTAGAATCACTGCTAATAGTTGAAGAAATTGTCAAGACTTGGACACTGGACTCTTCCCGAGCTACACGACCACGAGCAATTAAAGTGCCTTCTGAAAGCACTAATGGTGATGGTGAACTGTTACTGACAACGATATGTCCTGTTCCACGTTCATCCATTTGGAACAATCCGGCAGCTACTGAATAGCGAATGCCCTTCAAAAATCGGATACCGCAATTGACAAAGATGTCGCCTTGATTTGGCAGATCCGCATAAACATCCACAATGGCAATACCCAAAACTTTGACAGATCCTTTACAAAATAAATTTATTTTGCTATTGGGTACTGTATTTTGGTGATAAAGTTCCGAAATTTCTAAGGCATCGCTAGTTTTCCGTATGACTACGTGTGGCTGTTCCGTAAAGGTTTGACCTACCAATAGGGGCACATGCGTGGCATCGTCTGCGACTATCAGCAACTCTAGGTCAGCTTCGACCTTATCAATGATTATTTGAGCGCGTTGTTTACCTATGCAAGAAACAACTGAGTTGCCGAAACCTATCAGCACCGGCAGATTATCAACACTATACTCCGAACCTACATTTCGAAATGCTGACGACTTAATCATTGAGCATTCACTTCCAAAGTCTAAAAATGCAGTGATAGAGAAACCGTTTACCGTAGCAGTTTTGAAATATTTCTTATTAGGTTCCGACACGGGGGTGGTTATTTTTGAAGAAGCAGTCACCTCTTTATTAAAAATCATCCTCTACCCGCATGACTTTTTTCTCTTCGGTCGTTGGGACTTTAGCATAACATTGTCCTACCTCATGCCCTATTCTATTGCACCGGCTACACTTTCTAATTGGTTGTGTGCACTGAGATGTAGAATGACCGTCCTTCTTGCAATTTGAGCATCTTGTAGGCCTAGGGTTGGAGCTATTTTGGAGTTTTTGTGGTAGACGTTTCGATAATTTACGCTCGTTATTGAATTTTATATTTCGAGCATTACGTAAATTTGAGAGAAGTTTGTTCGGATCCTCAAATTGAGCTGCCTCAGCACCTAACCTTACCGACCGGTTATCAATACCATGTAAAATGCATTCGACTGCCCTTTTTCCACCTATACCACATCTATTGATAAGGGTCAGCTTGTCATAGTAATATTCTTCTAAGGAGTCCGTGAACCTAGCTCGTTTGGCCAACATGTCGCTTAGCATTTGGCCATAATTTTCTTCCGATGGGAAAGTAGCCAAAAGCTTTTCCTGCCATTCGGCCCAAGTAAACAGGACGGACGAAAGGCCCTCATACCATCTCTGGGCTAATCCCTTTAGTTTTGGTAATGCAAAATGTATTACTTGCTTTTCCGACCACGCATAAATGGTGGTGCACTCATTAACTTTATGGAGCCACATAGTCATTGTCTGTTCTCGTTTACTTGGGTCAAACTCTGGGATTGTATTGTTAAGGGAACCTAGTTTATGGGAATCATTATTAGAGATGGATTTTAAAACATTGACAAGGTCCGAAAGACTGGATAACTCGGATACAGAAGTGGACTCACCCGTGGTCTTCTCCTACGTCGAGGCTTGGACATCCCTCACAGCGCAGGCCCGGGGCTGCCTCACTGGACTACGTGACCGGGAGTTTACAGTGCCAGGAGAGAGACGCGCCGTGGCTCGGCGGTACTCCCGGCTGGAGGCCCGGTCCACGCAGGGAACCTCCCGACTGAAGGCCCGGTGATCTGGGCGGTGAACCACCCGGCTGAAAGCCCGGTGGCCCACGCAGGGATCCTGCCGCCTGGAGTCCCGGTGTTCCACGCGGTGAACCTCCTGGCTGGAAGCCCAGTGGTCCACGTGGTGAACCTCCCGGCTGGAAGCGTGGTGGTCCACGCGCTGAACCTCCCGGCTGGAAGCCCGGTGATCCCCGCGATGAACCTCCGGACTGGAAGCCCGGTGGTCTACGAGATGAACCTCCCGGCTAGAAGCGCGGCGGTCTACGTGGTGGTTTTCTTGGCTGGCAGCCCGGTGGTCCACGCGTAGATCCTCCCAGCCGGAAGCCCTGTGAACCTCCCGGCCGGAAGCGCGATGATCCACGCGGTGGACCTCCCGGCTGGAAGCGCGATGATCCACGCGGTAGACCTCCCGGCTGGAAGCGCGGTGGTCAACGCGGTGAACCTCCCGGCTGGAAGCCCGGAGATCCATGCGGTGAACATCCGGACTGGAAGCCCGGTGGTCCACGAGGTGAACCTCCCGGCTGGAAGCGCGGTGGTCAACGCGGTGAACCTCCCGGCTGGAAGCTCGGTGATCCATGCGATGAACATCCGGACTGGAAGCCCGGTGGTCCACGAGGTGAACCTCCCGGCTAGAAGCGCGGCGGTCCACGTGGTGGTTCTCCTGGCTGGCGGCCCGGCGGTCCACGCGTAGGTCCTCCCAGCCGGAACCCCTGTGCACCTCCCGGCCGGAAGCGCGATGATCCACGCGGTGGACCTCCCGGCTGGAAGCGCGATGATCCACGCAGTGGACCTCCCGGCTGGAAGCCCGGTGGTCCACGAGGTGAAACTCCCGGCTAGACCCCCGGCGGACCACGTTGTGATCCTTTCGGCTGCCGGCCCGGCGATCCACCCGGCTGGAACCGCGACGGTCCAATTGGCTGCCGCTTCTTCCTTCATCCCGCAGACTAGCCTCTGGACAGCGCGATCGTCGTGTCACCCGGCTGCGTGAGCGGCTACTATCCGGGCCTCGAGGATGCACGGTTTGGGTAGGCGAGCATCGACTAAGGCGCCCTACTGATTGACGACCCAGTCGGCTGCGTGACCGATTCACATCCCGGTTGACAGCAGTGCCAACTGTACGCCTAACAGGGCTGCGTGACCGACGAGGAGGAGTAGGTGATCCTGTAGGATCTGTCGGGGTGTAGAGAACTCGTTCTCGATTGTCCTTCTCCATGAGGTAATTCTGGAACAGAAATTATATCCCAAAGAATTCGTTCCTAATGTCCATAAATCAAAAGAGCTTTATCAGTAAACACATAATAGGCACGTTCTTTATGAATAACTTGCGACCGAGTATGATTAAATCATCTTCCAATATTTAGCTAGTCTATGTTGAGTATGATTTAAGAGTGAGCGACTTACAATTTTTTTTTATTTTTTTTTGAAATACACACGTCAGATAAAGTACCACCCATACCAACATATACTAGTAATCATAGCCCTCAGTAAATAATAAAAGAGAAAGAAAAAAAAAAAGATAGTAACACAACAAGCCAAGTATTTTATAGGTAATAATTTCTCAATACACCCGCAGGTAATTTTAAGTTGAGATGGTATAACGAATACACTGGCCAAAACAGGATTCTTTATCTCACTTCTGAAATGTTGACTCGCACGCAGAATCAAGTAATGATTTGGTTTAAATAAGAAATAAACTGTTATGCACGTTCAGGGCTTCAGGGTTTAAATATAGAATAAAAGATAATTGTTCATGTACTTACTTATTTATATTTCTCGAACCGAAACAGAATACAACCAACACTATTTTTATTCACGAGTGCACAAGTTGACGTTAAATTCACGACTGAGCTCGGGGCACTGGCACGACAACCAAAGTGACGTTTACCCCACCATCCTACCTACATTCCAACCAATGCGGTATGATTGGTTAGTCGTGCCATACCCGAACACAGTTGGTACTACAATAGTCAATACAATACTTTTAATATTAAAATCATGTTTAATTAAACATATTAAATTAGTAAAATAGCTAGATAATTTACGATTGATAACAATTGTATCCAATTTTATCCGTAAAATGATAAGACAAAATTCTTGGTCATTAGCGCTCATACCATAAGTGGCAGTAGGCAGGGCTCACTGAGGAAGCCGAAAGGTTCTGAAGTGGCGACCGCGTACTGGAAGAGGTAGAGTTGGAAAGCCTCCCACACAGTGAACAGATGTCGTGGTCAAAGCCAGGGATATATGGTGGAAGTGGGACGCACAGCAGGACCGGACGATGTGGTGGTACTATGAGGAGGTCAATGTCCAGCAATTGGCGTCTTTTTGCTTTAATGAAGATGATGAACAATTATTCTGATATAGATAAAAGATAACAAGCAATTAATTAACTAGAAAAACATTGAAAAAAATTATGTCATGTCCGTGCCCCTAATGTAAAGATCAACAAATTAAATATAAATTCACAATAAACAAACTCAAATCAGCATAAACATAAACAAATCTCTAAATGTAATTATTCATGAAATCCAACCATTGTCTTCATTCATCCAGAGAAGAAAATGTTGATAAGACCTGCGACGCTATAAGAGATATTTCACACGAACTTTATGTGCGTTTTATAGAGTTATATATTTTTTTGTGAAAATTAAAGAGGAATGTTAAAGCTACTTGAAGTCTTATGTCGCTGAGTCTATTAAGGGCTCGACAGAATAACAAAAGAATTGTAGGTTAATAAAAAAGAAAATCTTTTTCAAGAAACAAAAGGGCAAGAGTGGAAACTACACTGTATCACAATCTTGCATAGTTTTCATAAATCTTCGACTGTTAGGTTTTTATATAACATACTTTCATGCTACTACAATAGTATCGTTCACTCTGAATGATTCTGATCGATGTACATCGAGATAAAACGTTCGAAATTCAGTAATTCGTCATAGCAAGCTTTCGAAGTTCCGTACATAACATACGTAAATCGTACTTATAAACTTTACGAATACAGAACATCGATATTTTAAACTTCGAAGTTCAGTATGACAGTCTAAATCATCATCGTCATCATTTCACCCGAATACCTTGCATGTCCACTGCTGTACATGGGCCTTCCCCAGGTGTCGCCACATACCGTCCGTCTCGCATCTAGCGCATTCCCGCAAACTTCACCAAGTTTTCAAAAATGACTTGCTTCAATAGTAGATCATAATAATATTACAAGGTTGGGGCCGAAAAGTTCTGGAGAAGCGACCTGGAACTGGAAGACGCAATGTTGGAAGGCCTTCCTCTAGAGTATAGGTCGACCGACGACCTAGGTTAATACTGCGGGAATCCCGTGGATGCGAGACCCACAGGACCGATCAGTGTGGCGACGCTTGGGGGAGACCTATGTTGTGTAGTGGACGTCTTTTGACTGAAATTATATGATGATGATTACGAGGTTATTCGTACGGAATCACTACATTTCAGTCAAATAAATTGTCAAATAGATATACTCGTATCACACATTGTGTTGGGAATTCTACCCAACACTTCGAACGGCCGGAGCGCGCCGTCTACGCTACACACACATCTGTGTGACTCACACTGCATCGGTGTGCGTGCGCAGCGCGGCGGCGACGCGGCGCGGCTCGGCGGACACTCGCTACCACGGACTCCACCGCGACAGTCGACACCTCTCTCTTCCTAAAATATAATTTGTTTGTCCGGGACAGTCTATATTTGTAAAGTAACGGCAGTAAACCATTTCGCCTAAAAATACAGTCCACTCATTTCTCCCACGAGCTAACACATTATTTTTGTGACACAATGACATTGCCATAACTAATACAAAAATATTATAAATATGAAAGTAACTCTTTCTGTCTGTTTTTCTTAACAGCTGAACGGATGAATCTTGGTACAGGTGGGCGAAGTTGCTTTTAGAAGCTAGTAAACCATAATTATTGAGAAGATTGATATTGACACGGGGTCCTAGCGCTAACAAAGAAAATATGGTTCATATAAATGTCACTAGATGGCGTGATATGCATTGAATTGTGTGCAAAATTATCATTTTCTAGAATTGATCATAAAAATTGTATGTTATTTTTAATCAGCTCTCATAAGCACAAAATTATGGCATATTGGGCTCTCAATTCACATTTCAAAGATTATTTGAACGGACAATTTAAAATTGATTCCAATAGATGGCGCTGTTTTAAATTTCTGAGGCATGACATTCGATTTAAAAAAAAAAATAGTAACACATTTTGGTACAATGATACTGTAAAAACGTGCACAAAAGTACTATAAAACAAATCGCCACTGTATTTAAAGAAAAATAGTAACAAACCGAGAAAACCCTATTACTTGCAAGTCGCTGCTAACAACATATATAGCCGTCAAACGGAACCGATCGCGATCGAAATACTTATAAAAATATATAATTTTAATCAGATGGAAAACGCTATTTACATCGGCACGGTTTCTTTGTATGGGATGAGGCATCTGTGATATTGATTTGCCCTGCAGTACTTACACTACTAACTGGCTGTTTAAATTGTACACCCAAATTAACACTGAAAAACGTTAAACCTCTCTACGACTTCTTATTTATAAACTCCCTCTACAAAGCACTCCCTTTTCCCTAATTCTCACATTAACATTCAACCTCTCACCGCGCTTGCAAACAAGACTCGACGTAGCAATTCCCGAGTAATTCCGAACGATTCCGATTAATTCTGAGCAGACATAGAACGTTACTATTAACTAATACAAGGGATCCTATCTTAACCATAACGACTGTGCTTCCAAATTGGCATGCTTCATGCTTCTACAACGGTTATGGGAAATCGATAGTAACTAGATTGCCTAAAATTTAAAATTCAGTCGTGTTTTTATGTATGCCTTTGTGTTAAAATACTGCTGTTGTTTTAAGTTTATTTTGTTTGAAATTTTTATTAAATTGGTTTTAAAAGGTTTATTGCAGAAAGTCCATAAATATATTATGGACAAATTGCTATAATTCCAGCACAGTTTTGATGATGTTAGAGCTGCTGAACCACTTGTACGATGATCACTTCTGGGAAAGGCAGTTTTGTGCGTATAGAATAAACGAGGTCCTCCTTCTTCTCTCTTAGGTGCGAATAATACGAACTATTCAGTATCACTGAAAACTGACAAGACACTTCCACCATTTATGGACGTTCAAAATTATTATTCTAAATTTAATCAGCCATCGGTAAACACGAAAAAAATTACATACTGATTTCAATTAAGTAATTCTACTGGAAGACAGTTTTTAACCGACTTCCCAAAGGAGGTTCGGCTATGTTCGTTTTTTCTTGTATGTTCACCGATATCTCCGTTAATTGTGGACTGATTTTGAAAATTCTTTTTTTGTTAGAAAAAGTATGCTCCGAAATTGGTACCATTTTAATTTGGTGAAGATCTGATGAATAACTTCGGAGATATACAACAGAACCCTTGAATAAATAACGGAAAATCTCTCGGGATTGCTGCAATCGCATGTCTGTTTATTGTTTATACCATTTCATAACATAACATCACGCCAGTACGCTCTTAAGATGTAAGCAGATGTCTCATTTCACCGGTTATGTTCAAGTTTCATGAAATCTATTCTGGCGTCATAGGTACCTTACTAACTTGCCTATTAGGTAGGTACAACTAAAAAGTGAAAATAAAAAAACTTTTTTGCATAAAAATACTACCGACTTCCAAATGCAAAACTACAAAGTGAAAAATAACTTTAGTTTTCGAAGTCGGTGTCCATAGCGCATAAAAATGGTACCTACGAAAGACACCGACTTCAAAAACTAAAGTTATTTTTCACTTTGTAGTTTTGCATTTGGAAGTCGGTAGTATTTTTATGCAAAAAAGTACAATAAACTACAAGTTTTGCATTTTGAAGTCGGTAGTATTTTTTTGCAAAAAGTTTTTTCATCTTTTAGAATGTTTATTGCAATATTTGTTTGGTTCTGTCGGGAAAATGTGTCTAAATGCATTGTGCTTCAGTAGGTGAGGGATTTTATTCAACTGAGATGTGGCGTGACATGACTCATCATAATTTTTCTTGAGATCGGCGCAACACGTTTGCATTTTCCCCTGTCAACCATCACGCAATCCTTAACGCTCTCATGTCATTTCTCACACTCACAATCGATGCATAATTTCTTGGCATGATTACAACTATCTAAATCCATGTGCGCAATTAGCGAATAGTACAATCTTATGGGGCTTGATTGTCCACAAAAATGGACGCAAATTCAACAAAAATTTCTAATTAACTGCGGCTTGCTAAAATCTATTTTTAACAACACACGAATTTCACAGTGATTTAAATAATCAACTCATATTGAGTACAATAGAATTGTGTTAAAATGTATCTGTAGATAGAACGATCTCTTCAAAAAGTGTAGTGGCATTATTGTCGCATCATACCTTCTGCAGGAACCTTGACTATACTTAGTAAGTACTTGGGGACTTCCTGCGTATTTTCTCGTCCTCGCTACCAACCTCTCTGACCAGCTAATATTTTATCACAACGAGCTATTCTCATGCCACTCGTGCGGACACGAGATCTCTTTATACAAAGATAAAAATGCACGAACAAGGCCATATATATATTCAGACCATTGTAATGCAGAGAATAGAGAGAAATACTGGTATAAATCTTCCTAAGTAAAGTATGCAAATCGAGTATTCTATGCTGGAACCAGGGTTTAAATGGTATCGAAATAAACGTGCTATACAATATAATTATTGGAATAAAAGTGACACACTCCCAGTTTAAACGCGTTAAAATCACGATATCACTTCGCATGGTTTAGGGACATATAAACCCAGGTTTTTTTTTATTAAACTCTTTCAACCACATATGAACTACAGAAATAGAGCTATTTTTCAACGGATGACTTTGATTATATTACAAACCGAGACTTCTCTTTGCCTTGAAAAGCAATTTAAGCCGTTGGTCCAGTTTGTCATTTGTAGATCTTTAAGGATAGAGAGAAAAAAGAAAGATAAAGTATTGAATTGCCACAAAGGGACATACTCGTACAAACATTAGCAGATTACAAGAACATAAACAGCAGAAGTATATAAGTAAGTGTTCAGGCGTATATATGCCCCAATGTTAAAGTGGTACTGGTCATTCGCCCGCTCGGTGCCAGAATATCAATATTGGACCTCCTTTTGGACAGTTTTGAGATTTTGCTCATTGCTCACGGCCCCAGTCCACGTGGTTCCGAACCCATTCTAATCGTCGTCCACGATTGCCTCTCCGTAAAGGTGGGACCCGGAGTGGTCGACGAGAGCGTAGATTGCTTTCATGCAGTCGCCTTCTTACAGTTTGGTCACTCACAAGCACTTGGTGTTTCCACTCGCAGCCTTTGGACCAATTGAGTCGCCGTTGCATTTGGTTGAGCTCGCGCAGTAATTTGCAAAAATCGGTCTTGTCTGGGGGTAGTGATGCGACTTGGCCCCCGGTGCCTCTCCGCTACTTTACCTGTGGCACGATAGCGTGTCCACAATCTTGAAATTACATTTTGGTGGGTCCCTATGGCCTCAGCAAAATTACGCTGAACAGACCCAGCTTCCAGCATTCCCACAGCTCGTAACATCTCCGCCCTCGTCAAATGTTGGCGTTGCATGGCTACAATACCTCAATTTTAACTTTACCTTTCGTTTAAAAATGAAAAAAAACTGTGACTAAACGTAATTCGTATTGTTTTCTAAATTTCGCACAAATGAAAATTCCCTCTCCTACACATCAAGACATTTTTATGCCACCGAAACAAAAGATATTTCAAAAATTTGAATTTGGAATTAGTCTGAGATAAATTACAAACAAATCGGTGTATAAAAGATTCCAATGCGGCCAGTACTTTTCGAGTTATTTAATTGAGTATGAAATATCCCTAGACCGTGTTGATGTGTGTATATATATATATTTCAAACCTTTTAACCTAAGGAGTATACTTTAAAAAATAACCGTTTTACGGCACTGAAGCGGATTAAGGGTGTTAACAGTCTAAGGTCTTCTGACTAGAAGCTATTAAATCAGACCCAAGTTTTGCCAAGGGTGTAACCTAGTTACTGGGTTGTGGAGGTCAGATAGATATTTGCTCTATGTAGGTATGCATTCGGTTAGACTGGAATACGTACTCAATACAGACTTTGGAAATGGAATAGAAAGATTTTAGATTAAAATTTGGTCACAAAACCTTTACGGCCAAGTCTATTCAAATAATTAAAAAGTTCCCCTTTAATGCCTATCTTTTAAGCTGTCTCCTAAAAGTAAGGAGACAATATAAAAGACTCTCAGTAATCGCTGTGCTTCACTAAGCACAGCGATTACTGAGAGTAATTACAGTTTAGTACTTACTAACACTTTAGTAAGTACTAAACTGGGAGGAATAAGTCCTTTATGAGTTATAGATGGCAGACTGGCGTTTCTGAATGTACTATTTTAACACAGTTCTTACATTCTCGAATAGACAATAACACACTTCTCATAGGGATGCTCCTTCCATGAAAAATTGCAAACGGTGATACTGCTATGACATTAGTAAGTAAATTTTACTTTTTTTGGCAAAATCATAAGCTCGAACCATCATCACATGCATGATTTCGATGATGATACAGAAATAAATGTTGATATAAGGAATGCTGGTTAATCTGATATTGGCGGCTGTGTTAGTGGTTATTTCATCTAATCTAGGAAACACCATATAAATAATATTTTGGTAAACTATAAATAAATCAATGAGATTAGTGCGAACAAGAATTTCGCGCGCTAGCCTGCCTGACGAGGAGTCGACAGTGGCAAGTGAGGAGTGCGGCCACGGGGCCGATAGCAGTCTTATGCCCGTAGAAGATCGTGCCTCCTATATTAACTTTGTTATAGATGGTAGTTTACCGGTAACACTGGATGAAATTCGTGATGAAACGCGTAAAGATAAAATTTTAAGCAAGGTCATTTCATATATTGGGAATGGTTGGCCAAAACGATTAACAAATAATTTAATTAAACCGTATTTTTAATGTAAAGCGCAGTTATCGTTTGAAAGCGGTTGCATTATGCGGGGCTACAAAGTAGTTATTTCGGAATCAATAAGGCCTTAATTATTATCAGAGCTTCATAAACACATCTGGGTATAGTGAAAACGAAAGCAGAAGCTCGCAGCAGATTCTGGTTTCCCGGGATAGATAATGCCGTAGAAAAAATGATTGCTAATTGTGAGGTTTGTTTACAACTTAGACAATCACCGGCGCGTGCGCCGCTGGCACATTGGCCACACCCCCCGCAGGCGTTTTATCGAATCCACATTGACTTTCTCGGGCCAATTTATAATCGTTTGTATATAGTTATTGACACCAAATGTTTCGAAGCGTAAGATATGGGAACGAGTACGTCGACATTATCAGTGATTAGCAAATTATATGAATATATGGCGAGATTTGGCTTGCCACACACGATAGTTAGCGATAATGGTACACAATTCACTTCAGCAGAGTTCAAATCGTTTAGTGTATCAAACGGTATATCACATGTGACGTCGCCCGCTTACTATCCGGCTAGTAACGGACAGGCTGAAAGATACGTGAAAGTGGTTAAGAAGGGAATCAAATCATGCTTATTAAGTGGTCATAATAATAAAACAATAAATCACAAGTTGTGTAAATATTTGTTTGATTATCGAAACTCCATACATTCCACAACGGGATGTTCGCCCGCCCAGTTAGTTTTTGGACATAAATTGCGATCACGATTTGATTTAATTAACCCTATACTACCACCGCCGGCATCTGGCACTCTCGCTCGACACGTCGAAAACAAACAGTGTTCGCAGTCTAAAGAACTCGATAATAAAAGAACAACTCAAAAACATTTCAAGGCCGGTGATTATATTTTGTATAAGAAACATAACGTAAATAAACAGGAGTCATGGAAGAAAGGCGTTATAGTAAAAAGAATAGGGAAGGTCGTATATATTGTTAAAGATAGCATATCTGCACATACAATAAAAAAACATAAAAAACAAATATTGCCATACAAAGGTACAGGCCGCAATCCTCAACATATAGTGGACTGCCCTATTGAGTTTGAAGACGTCTCTTCACAACAAACGTCTTCTCCGCCGTGTCCAGGTTCAACGGTGGACAAACGTACATCTGTCGGAGGTAGGGAGGGAGAAGAGGAGACAGAGGACAGGACATTGCTGTCTGAAAAGTCAACAAAAGATGACGAATTCTATGAGGCATCAGAAATAACTGATGAGAATGTACAAGAAGGGTCACTTGCACAACAACAAGCACTGGTAGAAAAGCAACAGAGTGCCGGGAAAATGTTGCGGTCTGTACTAAGAGTTGATTATAAAAAGTTTTATGTATTAGCGTATTCTTCGCGCTTGTATTTGTCAAGCTATGGGGAGGAATATTATATATGTAAATATGAGGGTGGTTGCATCCACTCCTAGCAATAAAAGACGTGTCACTTGACAAATATATTCAGTGTGTTTCCAGCTAACCGTTGTTTCACTTGCTACCCTTGTTCGCATATTTATCAACGGGGTTATTTACTTTTATTATTGTTTGTGTTTTGCTTAACTAGTGTCTCCTGTGCGGTTCCACGCTAATAAATATTTTTCTTTCTTTGTTAAATATGAAATTAATAGAATAGCAGATAAGATTGCTTATGAAATTACGGAACCTTGAAATTCAAACTTTCTCATATCTGAAGCTCTACTAGTAATACTTTGAAGACAGACATTATTCTCAGAAAGAGCACTAGATAGAACAATTTAGCTGGCTGTGTCTAAGACTCTTTTTCAAAGACGAAGGACAAATAACATAATATGGGTACAGAAGACCAACTCCATAAAACGAGCGAAAACAAGTGCACGAACACATAGACGCGTATTACAAGTTATACCAGAAGAGGTATGCGCTTTGGAATCTTCGTGTTTGCGAATTAGCACGAACGTCACGTGACATAGTAACTCCCAAAGTTGTAAAAATGTATTAGTATTGTACCCACTTTATTCATAGTATGCACCTGTCATTACGCGTTTGCATGTAGTGTCTTTCTGACGACGGGTTATTTGCTCTGGCCGCCGAACATCATTTGTCACTTGAGACGATTTGATATCTTTTTTGGAGTTACATAGAGTTGTTAATCCATGATATTTTAATCATGGCATTACGATATGTATAGCTCTTTATTACAGCTCATCATTGCGCGTTCGGATTTACGAAGATACACGGAGATTCTCGAAGCACATACTTTTCTTGGGATATCTGAACGCATTTTTTTTTTTTTTTTTGTTTTTCTGCTATGTAAGTCACAACAAAGAATACCAAATATTGTCTTTCTTTTTATCTTAAACAATTTGATTGCACTTGAGCTTCTGTTATCTACCTACTTAGTGGCTACAATGGGTACTAATATTAAACACAATTACGCACTTATAGCTGGAACCTTGTTGAAAGTAATAAAGTGTCGTTTGTGATCCAGTTCTCTTTTATATTATAGCTTGATTGCGTTTGAAATTGAAATACATTGTGGAGAGGGTCTGTACTTACTTTTAACTTGTGAAATTGCTTAAAGACGTGATTATTAAATTTTTGGAACATGTTATAATGCCCTTGGTTGTAATTAAAGTGTCGTTTTCTCATTAATTCACACGGCTTGAAATGCCTTTTCTACACCATATAAATAAACAGATGGCCTACATCATGTTTTGCTGAGTGACACGTAATGCTTCTTGTGGGGTCCTGGGACTCAAGACTAAGTAAAATTCTATCGGCGATGCTCGGGAATGACCAGTAACTTTTCGGTTTCATATGTGAATCTCATGCTTTTTAATTTTTCGACAATCGATACAGTTGATAGGATATCACATTATCTTGATTAGTTCTCCAGATGATAGTTACTTATTGTGTTTTTTGTAAGATTAAATAGCAGCCCCAAATAAGTGTTAAAATGTCTCTCTTTGTGGTATTAAGAACGATCTTTTTACATTTTGCGACGTAATGTGTTTGTTTGTATTTTGTATTTTGTACCTAATTTCTTGATAAATTAATTATTTGTTGTCAAATTTGCACCAAGTGCAACCCCATATTGTGTCCAGGCTGTCTCTTTCCATTCTAGGTTGCCTGGAAGAGATCGCGGATCGCGATAAGGCCGTCTATTGTATGTTTGTTTTTGTTATAAGATGTATTTTTGAATATTTTTTATCTTGGTGTACAATAAAGTTTATAATAAATAAATAATGTGGGTCTTCTATACACGTACCTACACCTTTGGCGTGATGTTAAGGTGTATATATTCCCCAATGTTAACGCAGTACTGGCCTACTTGCCGTGCGCCCGGTCGGAGCAAGAATATCAATATTGAACCTCCTTTTGGACAGTTTTGTTTGTAAAATATTCTTTGATTTACATATGCTATGTAGGTTAAGAAGAAATTCTAACCATCAATTTTTCTGTGTAAAAATATTTTAGTATGTGAAAGAAGCGAAAAATATCGTGTTGTTAATTTTTGTTTAAAGCAAACATATTAGACACACATGTTTCACAAATAATGTACATAAATCAATAATAAATATACCATCAATAATAAATATATTAAACCTTTTAACCTAGCCGTTACTAAGGAGTATGCTTTAGAAGGTAACCGTTTTTCGGCAATAAAGCGGAGTAAGGGCATTTACTGTCTTTACGGTAGTCAGAAGCTAGAAAATCAGACTCAAGATTTGCCAAGGGGTTTTACTCAGTTATTGGGTTTTGGAGGTCAGATAGCTAGTTGTTCTATGTAGGTAATCATTCGGTTAGACTGGAAACCGTCTTCAACATAGTTTGAAAATGGAATAGAAAGGATAGACAGACTTCATCAGTTGTGAAGAAATCCTAGCTATAATTTTTTCTGGGTAAAAATATTTTTAAACATCCAAGTCGTTTTGGAGGAGTATCCAAAAGTAGCAACAAATATCGTGTTTTTAATAAAAACAAAATTAGTTAAACTGATATTTCCAGGAAAAAAAAAGTTTCACAAATAATGTACATGAATCAATAATTTTTTTTTTTCTTTTCAAAGCTTTTAACCTGGCCGTTACTAAAGAGTATGCTTTAGAAAGTAACCGTTTCACGGCACTAAAGCGGTGGAAGGCCCTTAATTTGATATTTTATACTATACACCGAAGATTCAACCAGAACTAAGTACAAACCGCTCTGCATCACCATAATTCAACCTCAACCGTATATCTCAGACGCGCGGCGATCTCCCAAGCCACGTTTTAGCATCAAATTTGCTTCCCTGACCTATTTTCTACAAAGAACTTTAATATAATTTAATACATTGTAGCGTATATGCAAAAATATGCAATAAGTTTATATATAAAGCTAGGTTCTAACGCGATTTGCATTCAGCGAGAGACTCGCAGAGGAATTTTGTTTTTATTGTCGAGATAAGATACTGGCACTTTTTGTTGTTGAAGTTTGGTGAAGGTTGGTGCGTTAGATGCTTGTGTAGTTTTGTATGCCTAGAACTAGTGATATTCATGTAAATTAGCTTATTCCTTTACACTCTGTCTTTGTCTGTTACTTTCGTAATGAGCATAATAAATGTTAGAAAATGTCCTGAGGAGCTCGTGGCTTAATAATTACAGTCTCACGTGTCGATTTTCGAAGTTTAACAACGCTTGCTGAGGTCAATCCGTGGATGGGTGAAAATTCATCACACACCGGGATGAAACACTTTAAAGCTGGGCACAAATTTTCAGACGCGGCTGACGGAACGGACGCGACTGACAGTCGTGACTGAGATGTGTGCACAGTCGTTTGGGACGCGGCTTGCGGATTCGTCCAAGCGGTTATTCAACGAAGAAATGTTGACGAAGAAACAATTATAAAGCAACTAGCTTCTGCCATCGGCCGCGTGGAAAGTGATTATTAATCCCAAGGGAATATTATACCGGGATGAAAAGTAGTAGTAAATCGGTATGAAAAATAAGTATGTGCTATTTCAGACTTTAATCTATATCTGTGCCAAATTTCTTCCAGATTCGTACAGCCAGTCTTGCGTGATTGAGTAAAAACATCCAAACTGTCGGCTTTATAATATTAGTAAGATTCTCTGCTGCGAACACACTCGATAAGTTTTTCTTCCATTTTTATTTATTTCCTCGTACGGCTCGCACGCATGTGTGCCTTCGTGTTGTCTCTTGTTCTGACGCCAGGGACGCATCCCGCACCCCGTGCACACTGTCCGCTGACGTTTACGGCTGACAAAAACTTCCAGCGGGACAGATCGGCCGTCCGGACGCCCAAGGTTATGTCCGCAACTTACGTCCGATAGTTAGCACATTATATAGTACATTAATTACCCAGATACTCTATAAGTCGCATCCTTCAGCCGCGTCCGATAATTTGTTCCCAGCTTAAGACTTTTGTCCCGGTTAATTCTAGATCTTTGACAATATTTACTGACAGTTTCAAGGAAAAAATCTTACACCAGTCTTACCCAGTGGTATCGTGTTACCTTGTTAGTTGGTTGTGGAGGTCAGATAGGCAGTAGCTCCATGCAAAATACTGGTGATCAGCTATATCTGATTAGACCAGAATGTGACCCCAATATTGTTGGGAAACGAACAGGCAGATTTATTTTTAGAAAATGTCATACAACTTTAAGTTTACTCCTTTATAGACGCCTAAGGTTCGTGTTCTAAATTGCCTAAAATAAAGTATATCCAAAATATATTGTGAAATATGGGCTGGTCGGAAAATACGTTCGTAGTCAACACAACATTAAATATGTATTATGGTAAACAGAGTTCGATGTAACAGCGCTAGATACATAAATGTATTGGAACCGACACATTAGCTACATACTGAGTTCTTGGATATAGGTCTCCTTGAACCAGAATTGCCTAAAATTTGTTTTTGGTACGTGTCAATCAACCTATTCTTGCGACGGTCTAATGATGTTGTTCCAAAGTAATTTAAAAAAAATATTTAATAATAAACTTTTTTACAAAAAAATACAACCAACTTCCAAATAAAAACACAACAAAGTGAAACACAACTTCAATTTCGGAATTCGGTGTTCCTGTTTTTGTTTCTTCGTTTTATGACACCGACTTCCAAAATTGGCGTTATTTTTCTGCAAGTCGGTTTTATCTTTTGTTTTTTTTTTTCACTTTTTGTTGTGGTACATAATGACCAAGTTCTATAGTAAGGTACCTATTATACCCGTTTAGAGCGTACATGCGTGATAGTATGTTATGAAATGGTGTAAAACAATAAACAGACATGCGATTGCAGCAATTTCGAGAGATTTGCCGTCATTCATTAAATTGATCTGTCGTAATTTTCTGAAATTCTTCGTCAGATCTTTACCCAATTTAAATGGGACCATTTCGTCATAAATTTCTTTCGGACAAAAATAATAATAATATGGCAGAGTATAGCTTTTTCCGGGCCCTACATGGGTTTTTATGTAGACCAATCAGCGTCCGTGGCCTGGCTGCGATTTGGTGACCTCTTTCGGTTTCACGTCTGTGCAATTATGGACGAAGTTATCATGACGAATAACAGTACAGGTATGTGCCCGACCCAGTTCTCGAGAATGGCAATATCACATTGTACTGGGATCGGTCCATCATCACTGACAGGACTATTATCGCTAATAAGCCTGATATAGTGGTGGTGGACCGAATCGAGAGGCGTGCAATGATTGTTGACATAACTGTCCCACATGACGGGAACCTCGTGAAAGCCGAGAAAGATAAGCAAATCAAGTATCTTGACTTGGCTCGCGAGGTTGTCGACATGTGGGATGTGGACACAGCGATCTTTGTACCGATAGTCGTGTCAGCCCATGGCTTAATAGCCATTAGCCTCGACCAACACCTTAGGAGGCTCTCGTTAGGCGGCTGGGTCAAGGGCCTGATCCAGAAAGCAGTACTGCTGGACACGGCTCGTATTGTTAGGAGGTTCCTCTCTCTGGAGCCCTGACCGCCGGTAGCTTGGACCCTGTTCCCGATACCGGTGGGCCTCTATTTTTTATATTTGTAAATGTTTTTCTTTTATTGTGTGTTTTGTAAAAATATTTAAAAATGTAATCAATAAGAAAAAAGTTAAATAAAAGACATTGTACGATGACATCGCACATTTATTTAGCACGCTTGCATAAGCATTTTTACTTAATGTTAATAGAAATTACTACTAAAACTGTTGAGTACACTTTCGACCGTTCCATTGTAAACAAGTACAATCAATAAATATTTTATCAAGAATTAAGCAAGAATAGTTTTCTTCCATCTAATCAACATAGCACATGTATTAGCAACCAAGTGCTCGTACATTTTGGTCCTTCGAGCTATGTGTTGGTGATTTGTGTTCTCTCGTGTGGCTGCGAATTGGTTCCGTTGGCCTCCCACAAGCGGGAATCCCTAACGCGAATTGAGAAGGCGCATAAGGTCGCACGGAAGAATATCAGAGCACCTACACAGACCAAGTGACAGTGGGCTAGCAGTCCAAGATCAACAAGTGCATCAAGGCAAACATCAAGTAAGCATTTAAGCATCAAGGCTTCATACAAGACAAGACAAAGCTATATAGCAAACCAAAACAGATCGATCATTAGCAAGTTTCAAGAAAGTTGACGGCGAAAGAACTCCACAATCAGCAGGGAAAATCAACCGATTTATTTGATTTTCCTATTTTTCAAGTATCAAGATGGACTATTTAACAAGCAGCAAGTTGCCATCAATGGCATGCGACAACTTTGGTCAAATTTCAAGAAAGATGGTCAAGATCGCAAAACTTCAGAATATATCAAGAAGAGAACTGAGACTCTGAACAGCTATTGGAACGAGTTTCAGAAAAATCATGAAAAATTGTGCATGTACGAAGATAAATCCCAAGAATATTTTATCGGAAACCACTATGAAGAAACTAAGGCGTTCTACATAGAAGTTAGAGATTCGATTCAGAGAGCAGGTCTGATCAAGCCAACCCTGTTCGGACGTCAGCAGCCAGGTGCCTCGACCGCAGAGGGCAGAACTACTCCGGTGAGTCCAATGCCAGCTCCGGAGTATATTACTCGAGGAACTGATAGCAAGTTAGATGAAATGTTGCGTAAACAAGCTAGCAACTTCAAAGCCTTTTCTCGCTTCGTGACAAACATAGATCTGTCAAACATAGAAGAAAAATGGGAGTTTGAAGACATTTTGAAAACTCTTGAAACCCGTTGGAATGCGGTTGATGGTCTCCACTGGAAAATAGACAGCGAATTTGGTGAAGTAGACGAATGTCACGAGACTTCATACACGCAGCATGAACAAATATACTTCAATATTAAGAAACAAATAAATCGTAAATTATTCTCTGCATCCCATCGAGAAAAGTCTACGCCGCAGCTGGATATCCCTATATTCAACGGAAATTACCAGAATTGGGTTTCATTCAAGGACTTGTTCACGGAAGCAATTCACGGTAACCCATTTTTATCTGCTGCACAGAAAATGCAATTCCTGAAGAGCAAGATTAAAGGTGAACCAGAACGCCTGATACAACATCTTCCGATCAGCGCTGACAACTACATCGCTAGCTGGGATATATTAAACCACCGTTACAACAACAAGAAACTTATATTTACTACTCATATTAACACCTTGATGAATATCCCAGTTACGCAACAAGCGACATCGAATCACATCAAACGTATACATGACGTAACAACCGAGTGCCTTAATGGTATCAAGAATTTAGGTGTCAACATTGACACCTGGGATCCAATGGTAGTACATCTGCTCACTCAAAAAATGGATTCCGAAACATTGAACGAATATTTCACCTCACTCAAACAGCCAAGAGAACTGCCATCCCTGAGGGAATTTTTAGAATTTCTGGAGAACAAGTTCACTACAATGGAGTCAGCACGTCGTAAACAAGATACGATACAAAAATCTACAAGTCCTCCTGCAAATTCAGGGAACTATAGATCAAATCAGGGAAAACAATACTACGTCAGCAACAAGGCTACATCAACGAAGACCCCTTCTGTCTCCTGTCCAATCTGCAAAGATCATCATGGCATATATTATTGCAATAAGTTCAAAGAAATGGCACCAGGCCTAAAGAGAAAAACTATAAGTCGACTCAATTTTTGTACAAATTGCCTGTACAATCACAATGAAAAAAATGCACGTCCAGCAAACGTTGCCGGCAATGCAACGGGCAACATAATACGGTGTTACATGACGCTTATGCAATTGAAAATACGACGTCATGGAACGTTTCTGGCCACGTGCCCCCCGAGCAAGAATCAAGCCCCGGAGCTCATGTTGCACAGCAAAAACTTGCTTCGACAGTTCTTTTAGCAACTGCAATTATCAAGGTGACAGGAGCTGATGGAATAAAAAGAACGATGCGAGCCCTCATTGACCAAGGATCCCAAGTTTCCTTGATCACCGAAAACGCAGCGCAAGAGCTAAGGTTGCCACGACAGAACTGCAAGGGAATTATTACTGGCGTTGGTATAAATGACAAGACCTGCAAAGGAATGTTGAGTATCAACTGTACATCATTGGACGACAACTACATATTCAGCACTAATGTTCTCATAATGAACAACATAACAAGAAACCTGCCGAATTCAACATTTTCTAAACCATCATGGGTATTTTTAGAAGAAATTGACTTAGCCGACCCTCAGTACTACGTCAGCAACCCAGTTGATATATTATTGGGTGCGGATATATATGCTAAGATCATCATGAACAAGATTCACCGAGAAGATTCAGGTAGCTTCATTGCGCAACAAACACGCATTGGGTGGATTCTGTTCGGCGGGGTCCAAAGTCTTCAATGCAACCTAGTCCTGAATAACATACAAGACATTCAACAATTTTGGGAGATCGAAGATATTCCTGAAGATGATCAAATATCATTTGAAGACGATGAATGCATTCAATTTTACAAGTCAACCACGACAAGGTTGGAAGACGGAAGATATCAAGTGAGACTGCCACTAAAGTCAACTTTCAACAAGGATATTGGGGCATCTAAACACAAGGCAGTCACTCAGCTGTATCAGATAGAACGAAAGTTCGCAAAAAACAAATGTATTGCAAAACAATACAGAACATTTATTGATGAATATTTATCTCTCGGTCACTTGAAACCGGCGCACAGCAACAAGAAACCAGAGTATTTTCTACCGCATCACTGCGTACTACGTAGCGAGTCAAAAACTACGTCACTCCGCGTAGTATTCAATGCATCATCAAAATCTTCTACTGGGACGAGCTTAAATGATTGTATGCATACGGGACCCAATCTGCAAAAGGATCTTGTGACACTTATACTGAAGTGGAGACAACATCGCATAGCCTTTATCGCGGACATTGAAAAAATGTTTCGCCAAATTTGGGCACATGAAGACGACCAAAACCTCAAAAAAATCGTTTGGCGAGATTCTTCTGATCAATACGTACAAGAGTATCAACTTACTACGGTCACCTATGTCACCAAGGCCGCGCCATTCTTGGCAATGATGACCCTAAGGCAATTAGCGGATGACGAGAGATCAAATTACCCATATGCAGCTAAAGTCGTCGAAGAATGTTTTTACATGGACGATTTGTTACACGGTTCAGACTCTGTAGCATCAGCAAAACAATTACAGCAAGATTTGATGGCAATCCTCAAGACAGGCGGTTTCAATTTACGAAAATGGAGGTCCAATTATCAGGAATTGCAAGACAGCACCAGCAAAGGCTGCGACCAGGAGCGTTACGACTTCAAACAAGCTGAATCGACAAAAACATTAGGCCTTCACTGGAATCCGCAACAAGACATCTTCACATTTCAATCCAGGATTGAAACCACTACCAGTACGCAACTCACGAAGCGGCAGTTACTGTCTGAAATATCCAAACTCTTTGATCCCCTCGGTTGGCTCACTCCAGTTTCTACCAAGATGAAAATACTGTTTCAAGACATCTGGAAAGAGAAGAATTTGAATTGGGATGACAAGATTCCCGAGCAAAATAATCGAGAATGGACAAAAATTAAACATGACGTAGAAAACATAAATCAATGCCAAATACCTCGATGGATAGGTACGGAATCAGCCGGAAACAATATCGAGTTACACGGATTTTGCGATGCATCGCAGAAGGCGTATGCATGTGTCGTGTATTGCAAAATTACAAGTCAAGGTGAAACAAAAATAACTTTAATGGTTGCGAAATCAAGATTGGTTCCATGCAACAAGAATATATCTTTGCCCAAATTGGAATTAAGTGGAGCTCATCTGCTATCTAAACTAATGGTCAAAGTTAAGGAAAGTTTGATCGGTCATGAGATCAAAGTTTATGGGTGGACCGATTCTATGGCGGTTCTGGGATGGATACAAGGCGATCCCAATCGCTGGAAAGTTTTTGTTGCCAACAGGGTGCGACAAATAACAAAGGAGATGCCATCTCAATGTTGGCGATATGTGAAGTCGGCGGAGAATCCTGCAGACTGCGCGAGCCGTGGATCAACAAGTCTGAAACTAAAGGAAGATAATCTGTGGTGGAATGGACCCACCTGGCTACCTCATTGTACGCCAGAAGTCCAAGCAAGTCGCCAAACCTATTTCACAGATGAAGAATCCCTTAACAAGCAAGTAAAAATTGTGCCACAAGAAAAGTCACAAGTAAACAGCGTTATCAAACGACTTCTTAGCAGACTGAGCACATTTACAATGATTCTGCACGTACTAGCACGTTTACGGCGCCTGGTTATCAGAAAAGCAGAAAACATATCAAAACCCTACATTACCTTAGCGGAGCTACGCAAGGCCAAGGTCGTAATAATCAAAGAAGTTCAGTTTGTGGTGTTCCAGCAAGATATACATGACCTGAAGAAGCAAAACAAAGTATCCACGTCAAGCAAGATCGTGAATTTGAGTCCGTTCCTAGATGAAGAGGGAATACTGCGTGTGGGTGGGAGGCTGCATCATGCTGCGATCAATCCTAAACTCAAACATCCTATAATTTTACCTCATCAACATCGTCTGACGGAACTAATAATAGAACACGCACATAAACTCACATTTCACGGCAGAGCTCGAGTTACATTAGCATGTATCAGGCAAAAATATTGGATAATCGGGGGCAATAATGCAACGAAAAAACAAATACGTCAATGTATTATCTGTAGAAAACAAAATCCTGCCAAACTACAACCCCTGATGGGAGACCTGCCTGCAGCAAGAATCAATCCATCTCGACCCTTTATGCACACCGGCGTTGATTTTACTGGCCATTTCTATATCAAAACCAAACAAGGGCCGTGGTGTCAAGACCACCAAAGGATATGTGTCAGTATTTGTGTGCATGGTGACAAAGGCCGTGCACTTGGAACTAGTCTCCGACCTCACAACGTCATCATTCATCGCTGCCTTACGTAGGATGGCAGCTAGAAGAGGCACGCCTTGTCACTTGTATAGCGACAACGGCCGCAACTTCGTAGGAGCTAGCAGGGTTCTACAAAACGAATATGAAGAATTGCAGAGAATCATTAATGATAACCTAATGGCTGAGATAACGGATATGGAGATCAAATGGCATTTTAACGCCCCTTCATGGCCATCAGCAGGAGGCCTATGGGAAGCTGCAGTGAAGAGTTTCAAGCAACACCTCAAGAAAGTAATCGGTGAACAAAAATTGACTTACGAAGAGTTTACCACACTTCTAACACAAATTGAAGCCTGCCTAAACTCAAGGCCACTGTGTGCAATCTCAGAAGATCCTGAAGACCTAGATTTCTTGACACCTTCTCACTTCATAACTGGCGGACCTACGTTAACGTTAGTTGAAACCGAAAGAGATCTACGAACACGCTGGCAGTTAACACAGAAAATACTACAAGATCTGTGGAAAAGATGGCGCACAGAATATCTTGCGCAATTAACTGCAAGAAGCATGTGGAGGCAACCTCAAACCAACATCAAGTTGGACGATATAGTTCTCATCCACGACGACAACCTCCCACCCGGCAAGTGGGCGATGGGAAGAGTCGTAGAACTACATCCAGGCAAGGACGGCCACGTGCGTGTCGTGACCTTAAAAACGAAAAGCGGCATTATTAAACGTCCCGTCATAAAAGTTTCCATACTTTTAGAACATAAGGAAGTTGCCCCACAGTGCGACACGGCACGAGACAATAAACAAGATGTGGAACACCAGCAAGCCCAAGCATCCTCAACAAGGAGGTCAACAAAAAGCAAGTTCAACTTGACAACCATGGTCACTACTCTCATGTTATTTTTAACATTCATTACAAGTGCAGAATATAACATGAAGATAGCCCCATTTCAAACAAGTCAAAGCTTGTATTTTGACAAAGTATCCGACATGATGCTTATCAGAGACGATTGGAATATTGTGGTTTACTACAGCATGGATACGTACTGGCAATCAACTGCAAGGTTCAATGAATACATCCAATCGCTCAAACAAACATGTGACATCATACAAGATCAAGTTCACTGTGACGTGACCATACAGCAGCTACGTCATGCGTTCTCAGAACTCGAGCACTACAACCAAGTTTTGCAAAGTCAGCATTCCGGCACGCGACCCGGGACACTGCGTCAGCGCCGAGGCCTTATCAATGGCGTGGGATACATCGCTAACAGTCTATTCGGAGTGCTCGACGAAAGTTTCGCTGAAAAATATCGCAAGGACATTTCTCTCATTCGAGAAAACGAAAGGCATATAGTTTCTCTCTGGAAAAATCAGACTTCACTCATGGAAGCAGAAAACAACCTTCTTAAGCGCACAGAGCATGATATGAACCAGCAACTTAAAATGATAAACCGTCACATGAATAAGTTACACGCAGCAGTGGACCAATTGAAAAACAACATTGAAGCTAACAGTATCATTAATGACTTCAACATGGGAGCTATAATAGCAAGTAATATGATGTATAATTTAAAGAGCATTCAGAATACGTTATTAGACACAGTTACAGACATATACAATGGTCGTTTCAACTTACATTTGATTACACCCAAACAACTCATGAACGAGTTAAGCACGATTTCTAGCAAGTTGCCAAATGACGTCTCCCTACCAATTGACAACATACACTTGAACCTTCGGAAGATGTATGATCTACTGGAAATAAAAACAAGACTTCTGGAAGACATTATCATCTTTGAGATCAAACTACCTCTCATCAGTCGAGATTCATACGAAATCCTCAAGATCATTCCGATCCCCAAGACAGTGGGCCAAAGTAACATGATCAGCATTAACTCAGTATCTGAGTTCATATCTATCAACATCAAGAAAGATACCTATATTAACATGTCGGAAGAAGACTTGAGATCATGTCCTACCGTATCGGGAGTTTATAACTGCCACATCTTACGACCCATATACCAAATTAAAGGAGACAAGAATTTCTGTGAAACGGAAAATTCGGAATGCAAAACAACATCAAGCTTCTGTAAAGATAAATTGCAAGAAACGTACACATTGATCAGATATTTTTACTTTTGCTGTGATAGGTGTCACATTCGAACAATATGCGGCGATCAAATAACCGCACATCAGCTGGCACAAGCCGGACTATTCAATATAGGCCAAGGATGCATCGTCAAAACAAACAACTTTACCCTGTATTCACACAAACCTCACATAAGTGAATTAAAGACGAACGCAGATATTTATGCACCAGTGATTGCCCCTATCAACCACATCATTAACATCAGCATACCTAAACTAGTTTTGGACAACAAAACTCAAGATTTAGAACAAGAAATCAGCGAAGTAGACAAAAGGATACAGTCTATGAAAGCGGCAGATGTGATGTTACCTGATGATCTATCTTATCATGATATTCATCACTACGCTGTGATCTACACTCTAGTTGGAATATTGGGCATCGCTGCAATCGTCATTATAGCTCGCCGTACGCGATGTCGATGGCGAGTTCCATTGTCTCCACCACCGTCCGTTGCTGAGGAATCAAGAACAGGGCCTGCCGCGCCGCGCCGTGGGAGCAACAGCGATGCAAGGGAAACAAGTGGACACCTCGACTGCGTGCGCATCCATGTTCCTCGCAACCCTCGCGTCCATATAGGAACTTCCCCTTAATTAAGTTTATATAACTAATAGCTCTAAAATTTAATTATCATGTTTTAAACTTTAAGCTTTTTTTTGTAAATATAAATGCACTTCATCCTTCCTATCTCGTCCGGGAATATGTACGATGACATCGCACATTTATTTAGCACGCTTGCATAAGCATTTTTACTTAATGTTAATAGAAATTACTACTAAAACTGTTGAGTACACTTTCGACCGTTCCATTGTAAAACAAGTACAATCAATAAATATTTTATCAAGAATTAAGCAAGAATAGTTTTCTTCCATCTAATCAACATAGCACATGTATTAGCAACCAAGTGCTCGTACAGACATAATAATATAAACTATCATAAGTGATCAATTAGCTATAACACCATATCAATAAATTAATCATTATAACCTCAATCATATCTTATCATTTGTACCGTATACCATGTTTCAATTAAGTTTTTACAGTATCCAATGTGAGATCCTTAACGCAAGTGCTGACCTCATTTTCAGCGTTGTTGTAATGAAATTGCAACGACATTGGCCCATTTAATATAGACATGACAGGGTTCCTAGATAGCGCTATATTTTTAAGACTTTCGTACAAAGACTTTTCGCTTATTCTGCGGAGTTTGTTGTAAGTCCTTGCTTTAGCTACTTAGCTTGTATTTTTGCACCCTTAGTAAAGAAATAATGTTTCAAGGAATATTAATAAGAAAAATAATGATGCTACAACATAACATAAGCTTCTTAAAGGTAAAGGAATTACAAATAATAAGAGATTTTTTTTGTTAGTAGGTCATGGCCGGCGCTCTATTTCCAACCATGCATTGTAAACCGCCGAAAGCCAGAATCAATAGTGGCAACCGCCAGAAAAGTGTTAGAGTAATGAAGCTCGCCGAGTTCAGATGCTCTAAACAGTGTAATTATATCAACAAATGCGTCGCAATCGCGATTGGCAAAAAAAAAGTTTATTAAGTAACCCAAAATAGGATTTTTATTTTAGCCTATTTTACCCGGGTCATAATATTGAATCGATTGACACCTTATTCATCAAAATCGGATGAATGGTTTAGGCGCTACGGAGAGACATACGTAAATATAAACATACATACATAAATAGACTGCTAAAATCATAACCCTTCCTTTTGGCCTCGACCTACTCGGGTAAAAATATCAAAAATTATATTCCCATATGACAGTCCCTTTCGAAATAACACGTGACTAATCTCTTACATTTTGGCATTTCGAGCATAGCCTACGCTGATAGCAAGTCACTTTGTCTAGAATCACATCACACTAATATTATAAACAAAGTTTGTGAGTGTGTGTGTGTTTGTATCTTTGTTACTTCTTCACGCTCAAATACCTGGACGGATCTGAATGAAGGGACCATGGGCAAAAATGTATGAAGCCTGGGCTCACCCACCAACAGAGATGAGACCACTTGGAATTTACTTGTCCTACAATAATTATAAAGATATAAACTCATTTTTGTGAAAAATCCATGGGGTTGTTTAGTTATAAATATTTTTCTTCTGCCATAAATCTCGAATATAAAATAGAAAAAATGTTTCTACCTACCTATGTCCGTTATAAATTTTGAAACCATCCAACCGGTGTGAAAGGCAATCATGCGGAGATGGTATAAGAATTAAAAAAAAAAAATTGCTCCGTAGGTACGTATGTATATTTTTTGTTGTTTGAGATCTTATGCTAGTTCTAATTCAAAGTGCAAAAAATACATTAAAACAAAACAGCTGTTATCAGTTAAAAATATTTTTATTAACATCAATCATAAATCAATAATAATGTCGTTTAGAAGACCTGCCGGTGCATTAAATTGTATGTGCCTACCTAATCCTAGGTACCATATTATTGAAATGGTATGTGCACAACTTCCTACTGTACGTCTACCTGTTAGACAAGAACAGTAATATTGAGCGATGGCATCTGGTCCTATTTGATTTCTGTTGACCAGAATATAGACGTAATATGTAACGTACTCGAAAATGTCTTGACTGTTTTGGATATTGCTTGCTGCTAAATCATGTAATTCATTTTCACGATATATTTCTATCGTATATAAACGATTGCGTAAATGTTCACTGCAATATGACTTAGCTAGTTCGATTTGATATGACTCAAGGGATATCATAAAAATCTCATTAATTGTTAGCCGAGGAAAGTCTTTCAACTGATTTGCTTCCATTGCAAGACATGCGGCTCTTTGTCTATTAAGGTTCCTTAGTTGTACATAGTCAAATATTCTACATTACATTACACTACACAATATAATACATAGTCAAAAACAAGCTGGGGTCAGTAAGTCACACAACAAGAGAAGATACACGGAAACTAACAGCTAATAACGTGTGCGCACGATTCAACTTACTGAGAGAGCGGGCGGGCACCCTAGCATCCCCCCGAGAGGTGTGAGAGGGATGGAGAGTGTCGCAAAACACTTGCGTAGTAGATTGTATTGTTTACCATTAAGATAAAGTTATGAATTTATTGTTACAATAACAGCTTTATGACAATCAATTTTCTTTTTTTACAAAAACTATTTATTTATTTATATCTTTTTTCTGCAATGAAATTGTAGGTGGTGCCCATAGTAACAATTTAAGTTCTAACAAAATCCTTTACAATGACATATGCCATAACTCTGTTGGACACTGAGCCCAATTTGTCCCATGGTCCTTTGGCACAGAGATAGATTATAGTCTGGAATAGCCCATAGGATACTTTTTATCCCGGGAATTTATTATTATTATTTATTATAAACTTTATTGTACACCACAAAAATATGTACAGGACAAACATTCACTTCAGTCTTATCGCACACGGCAATCTCTTACAGACAACCTTTAGAACAATTTTCGACATACACGCGGGCGAAGCCGCTGGCAGAAACTAGTAATAGTATAAACGATTCATGCCTTGCATACCGCAGCTATCATAAAAAAATATCACTTAACACTTAATATAAATATTTAGGTACTGTGCATTTTCAATTTTACATCGACGAAAAGTTTAAATGGCAATCGAGAATATTTTTGTTCTTAAAACATTTTAAAGTTTTCGATATGCTAAACATTTCATTTATTTCAGCAACAATCATGTTATTCTCAACAAGCTACCCGTGCAAGTATACCCGTGAAGTATTGCAATGGAACCGAGCATTTTCTGTTTTATTTTTAACCTTTACCATTCAGCGATATTTTATTAGCATTCTATCATTAGAATAGTTTTAGAATATAACCTCTAAAGAACAAACAATTTTACTTCTTTATAAACATTTATCGGTTCTCGTAGTCACGTTGAGCGAGTGGTTGCAAGCGGTACCTACTGCTTGTTCGATGACCAAAGGGTTTTTCCATCAGTCACATGGTGCGGACACATGGAATCTGGAAAATTTCTCAGTGGCCAACCGGAAACTGGACTTGTTCATATGTCTTACTAGCTTCTGCCAGAGGCTTGGCCTGCGTAAATAGTGTTTAATCACCCCAAGGGAACATTATACCGAGATAAAAAGTAGCCTATGTGCTATTTATTTTTGTGTTGTGTGCTCTAGTGGCTTATGTCAAATAAATGTGTTTTCCTTCTTTTTTTTCTTTCTATTCCAGACTATAACCTATCTCTACGCCAAATTTCATTCAGATCCGTCCAGCCGTTTGAGCTTGAAGAAGTAACAAACATACAAACACACACACACTCACAAACTTTCGTCTTTATAATATTAGTGAGATGTACCTTCTTAGTCAGGACATCTATAAAACTTTTATAGAACCTTAGCTCTTAAATAGGATTGTTGATAAGGCAACTTTTCTAGTTGGGAATTAGGCTCGCCCCGTATTTTGTTTTTTTTTTTTTATTTTAATACTTGGCGTCTCACAGTTCGACCAAAGTGGCCGTCTTCTGCTTAACCGGGCTACCCTGTGGAGACTAATCTCTTAGCCTCCGGCCAGGCTTCAAAATACTAAACCTAAAGCGTCAGTACTAAGGGCTACCCCAGTTGGGGTCGGACCTCGGCTCAGGGCGTCGCTGGGGGGAAGGCTAAGGCCGGATCTAATAGTGATTCTACCATCCGTTCGGAAAAGCCTACGTGGAGAAGAACGGACAAGAAACTCCAATGAATATCTAACTGGCATTTAACTATGGCTCAGCATTACGCGGGCTGGCTTATATCAATCGATAAGGATTACGCGACGAGCCTCTGCGGCGAGGACGGAACGAATTTGTATCTAAGTTTGTATGGACAGAGAGTTCGTACTATTTACAAACCCATTGACCGTCCTTGTAGATAAGGCTATCGAGCTCCTTAGTTATGGAGTCGTACCTCAAAAAGAGGTGAGCGCATGCAACAGGATTGAGAGAGCCTGCATTTCGGATTTCTGCATCCAGAGCACGGGCTTGAGGGGACATAAATATGGAATACGCGCTGATTATGTTTTCAGCAACGCTCAAATATGACTTTCGCCCTGAGGATGCGGCAGGGGGCGGGCACTTAGCGACAAGGGTGGTGGAAGCCACCTTCTGGCTTTGTGTGGTCATAGGGCCAGCGGGGGGAATTGGGTCGGGGATTAAGATTGGCGCTGCGATGGGAGTGGCCATCAGCGCTGGAATTGGCTGGGAGTAAGACTGAGGGGCCACACTTTGGTGGTTCAGCTTACCCCAGGGTGAAGTCCTCTGAGGGGCTAAACTAGGGGGAAGTTGGGAGGTAGGGGCTACGCGCGCTTTGCGCGCGTCGTTGCGCTTGGCCATTTTAGGCGCTAGCTTTGGGGCTTTTGGGCAACCACGGTAATTAGCCAGCTACCCGACTTGGCCACAAAGCACGCAGCTGAGAGGCTCCGTGCATTGTGACCGGTCTTTTGGACGGGGACAGTCCTTAGTGCCATGCTCTCCCATGCACTTAACGCACCTGGGAGCCGTAAAGCAATTGGTCAATTGGTAACCAATTAGTCTGAGAATAACCATACAGTTGGCAGTTGTGACACTGACCAAGAAGATGGGGGCGGTAGGGCTTTTCGATGGAAATGCCAGACAGATTACAAACAGTCTGGACATTGAAAATGGGATTGTGACCCTCTGTGGGGATGCACACGACCAAAACAATGTCGTAGAGTTCTCCGCCTCTTGCTTTATGCAATCGGTTAACCTCTGAAACAGGGACTTTCTGCGCTATTAAATCCTTGCGGATTTCTTCCGTAGGGATTTCCTTCGGAACGCGCTTGATCACGACTCTTGTGGACTTTTCCTCCGGAAGGGAGTACGTGTGGAAAGAAACTTTCCGGTCTTTGAGGAATTGAGTTAAATCTCGGTAATCACGGGGGGTGGGGACCTGAATTTTGATGCCCTGTTGTCATGCAGTGGCTTTGGTGTAATAGATTTTGCGCTCAACACAGGCGCTAGAAATGTCGCTCCATTTCCCTTTATCTTGAAGATAAATGGGTGGAGGAGGAGGGGTCTTCCTAGTGGTACTTATTCTTACCACGGGGCTGGGCGAGCGGTTTATCCGCTGAGAAGGACAAGGCCGGCGGCAGAACTGTCTGTGGAGAGGTTAAAGCTACCACCTTTTTGGCCTTGGTAGCATGAGAGGGACTCTTCCTCTTTTTCCTCTTACCTCCAGAATTTTTGTAAGTCGTGATCGGAGGAGTCGGAAAAGGACACGGTATCGTAATCCTCTGACATATCGGGTTTGTCTGGGTCAGCGACTGATTCACCCTATTCTATTTATTTATTTATTTTCTATTTCATTTATTCATAAAACAATTCATATTGTGTTGAATATATACCTACACATGCAGTTTACATACAATTATTATGAATTATTAATTATTACTTCAAGTGAAATTCAATAAAGTGCCAAAACAGTTTAAATACAATATCCAGTTTAAAAAACAATGTCAAACAGTTATAAAACATAATAATGTCAAAACAGGATTGAAATATAATGTCAAACAGATCCCAATATAATGTCAATTCAAGTGAAATTCAATAAAGTGCCAAAACAATTTTAGATATAATAACCAGTTTTAAAAATAATGTCAAGCAGTTATAAAATATAATGTCAAATCATACCAATTTATTTATTATTTATATGAGAATATCGAATCATACCAATATATCTCTCAAACAATTAAAATGTCAAATCAATCAAAATGTCACGAACAATTACAATGTCAAAATAATATGTCAAATTAATCAATATGTCACCAACATTAGAATGTCAAATGAATCCAAAAATATGTCACAAACATTAGAATGTCAATTAATCCTATATTAATTCATCTAGTTTTAATTGCTTGACATAAAATCTGACATCGAGTAATAACATTTGTCCAACAAGAAGGCTTTTAACTTGGTTTTAAATATGTGAAAGCTATAAATTAATAGTTTTAACTCCGTCGGTAACCTATTAAACAATTCCACTGCTTGGTATCTGGAGCAATGTTTAACTATGTTAAAATTTGGTGATATTGTGTGTTTTAAATCCTTCCTTCTTGTGCATTCTCTTAACTTTCGTTCCTCTTGAGATTCATGCTGATGAATATACTTCGCAAAGTGACTTAGGATTACTAAAATGTATAAACTTGGTACAGTTAATATTTTTAGTTTTTTAAAGTGATCTTTGCATGAGTCTGTTTGTGTAATTCTGACTATTGTCCTTATGGCACGTTTCTGTAAGACGAACGCTTTCTGACAGTTATAATTATAGCTGCTACCCCAAAACATGATGCTGTATCTTAATCTGGACTCTACTAGCGCGTAATATACAGCCTTTAGTTGCTTTACATCCAAAATATCTCTAAGGCTCCTTAGTGCATAACATGCTGATGAAATAGAGGAGTCAATAGCAGCTAGCTCCTGTTTCCAGTTTAAAAGCCCGTCTATATGAATCCCTAAGAATTTCACTTTATCTACTAATATTATCTTGTCTTCTTTGATTTGTACATCTAAACTGTCATTGCTACGAGTTGTAGTCTTGAATAAAATAATATTAGTCTTACTTGTATTTAATAAAAGGTTATTGGCTGTAAACCAATCGCAAAGAATTTCCAGGGTTTTATTTACATTTTTGGTCAATTTGTTTAAGTCATTTTCACCAATAATTATATTTGTGTCATCTGCAAAGACAACAAGTCTTACGTCAGGCTTAACGTGATGCATAAAGTTCAGCAAGTCATTTGTAAAAATGATGAATAGTATTGGTCCTAAAATTGAGCCTTGAGGCACACCACGTTTTATGTTTTTAATTTTAGACTTATATACGACTTCGTGATTACTAGCATCGATGCTTTTTATTTCGACATACATGCGTCGATTTTGTAAGTACGATCTTAAAAGCTGTAAGGACTTGCCTCTGATACCATAATATTCAAGTTTAGTCAGTAACAGCTCATAATCAATTGTGTCAAAAGCAGAACTAAGGTCGATGAACAGTCCAGCCACTTTCATTTTGTCGTTTAATTTAGCAATTATGTCATCTACAAGAGTGTTTATTGCATCTGAGCAACCAACGCCTTTCTGATAGCCAAATTGTCTTAAATTAATAATTTTATTTATATTCAAATGTACCATCAGTCTAGTTTTTATTACTTTTTCAAATACTTTTGATAAGGTTGGCAAAAGGGATACGGGCCGGTAATTTTTCGGATTTGTCTTAAGGCCTTTTTTGAAAATTGGAACTACTTTAGCCAATTTCAACTGTTCTGGAAAGACAGATTCTTCGAAACATTTGTTAAAAAATTCAGAAAGAGGGAGGGATAGTGAGTCTATATTTTCCTTTAAAATCGAAATTGGTAGGTCATCAAAACCGCAAGATTTTTTGTTTGCCATCTTACTTATTATTTTTGTGATCTCAGATGGAGTAGTCGGATCGAAAGTTAGATCACTTTCAACTCTTTTTGTAGTTTCCGACAGAAAAGATATTGCCCTTTCCTTTTCATTACTAGCTAGTGACGCGTTGAACACAAAACTGTCGCTAAAATGATTTGCGATCTCCTGGGGATCAGTTAACACTTTACTATTAACTTTCAAGATTAAATTTCTACATGTATTTTTTGTTTTTGACTTATTCGTAATTTGGTTTACAAGCTTCCACGTCTCTTTAGTTATATTTTTTGCATTATTTAAGTGATTTAATGTGGCCTGTTTTTTGGCTTGCTGAATAACCCTCCTATAAATTCTAACATAGTTGTTTTTATATTTTTTTAAACTGGCATTATTTAGTGTACCTGAACATAGTAACCTCTTCATCTTACTTGAAACTTTAACCCCTTTAGTTATCCACTTTACTGCTGTATTTTTATATAGCTTTATTCTAATTAACTTCTTCTGGTAACAGTCTTGAAAAACTTTTCCAAGACATTTTATAAAAGTATTTATTCCCATATTAGTCCAATTTTTATTGTTGATACTTTTCTTGAAGGCAATACTATTTTTTTCATTAAACATTCTTTTTTTAATAACTAGAGTTTGTTCCGAGTTTTTAGATTTAATATTAATTTTGTCAAGAATTATATTGCAGAATAGTCCTCCATGGCCATCTGCTAATCCATTGTGATCAACAAAAAACTGATCTATGTCATCATCAGCAAGATTAGTAATTAAATTGTCTAAACACGAATGTGCGTTGCTCCGAATAAAAGTAGGAGTATTTATGAGGTACCGAAAATTATAACATGTCAATAGACTTATAAATTCAGCAGATTTTTTACTCTCAACAAGTACGTTAATATTAAAATCACCACATATAAAGCATTTCTTGTTGATAAAATGTTCCAACAACTTTTCTAAACCAATTAAAAAACCTTCAAAATTCTTATCATAAGGACTTCTGTAGCAACAACAGAGAAATAATCCAGTTTCAAGATCTTTAATCCCACATATTTCGAAACTATCTGTTCTATACAATTTTTTAACAAAATCAATATTTTCACATTCCTTATTTATATGCGCTAAAATAAGACTACCTCCCCTTTTTTTGTTTATCCTTGTGTTGTATGACACTAAGTTATAATCGGCAAAATTAAACACATGAGCAGATTGTTGATTCAAAAAATGTTCTGTTAAACATAGGTAGTCTACAAGAATACCTGTAGTTGTGATATACAATTCTAGCTCAGTTTTTTTATTACTTATTCCACATACATTTTGATGAAATATCCTTAAACAGCTGGTTTCATTTATCAAAGTGTGTTCAGAATCTGCATTTGTCACGGGATTATGCACGAAAAAGGTCCTTAACAATTAAGCTCAATTGCTCAATATTACTTGTTGCAGGTAAACCGTCTTCAATTTCTATGTTTGTGGTTGTTAAACCGCCTTCCGAGCCGAACAACTTGTAATCCATCTGTATTTTGGACATGATCTGTGTAAAGATATCTCTCCAGCCAAATTTATTTATTTTACCTGTTTTGTAAGTAAACATATCAAGTGATAGGGTAAGATTGCTATCCAAAAAGTATGCATATTTGTGGTTTTTTAGGTCAAGACAGAGAAGGTTATTGAATAGCTCTACTTTATAGTTATGTATTAGTGCCCCTCTTATGTAAGTTGGAGCACAAATAACTACATTAGTGTGGGTAATGTTTTTCAGGGAGTTTTTTAAATTATCAAGGATGTTCATAAACTCATTTCTTCTAAGATCGCTTTCTCCAATAAAAAATAAACAGTAGTCATCCATTGAAAAGTCTTTTAATTTGTTTAGCCCTGGTTAGCTAAAGCTTCCCATTCGTCATCAGTGCTAAGATTGGTTGCTTCTTCCATAGGGGAATCGCATTCGTCCTCAGCCCACGATTTGGACTTATGGAGGGAAGCTACACGCTCTTTGTACTTTCTGTACTCGCTAGCAGAGGGGGGGTCTCTCCATGATTTGACGCGTGAATTAGGCTCGAGGGCCGAAGGTTGGGGCTTGAGAGGGCTGCGATCTCTCTCAGAAAGGGGTGAAATGGGTTTGACTACCTGTACGTCACCCTGGGAAAGGGTGGGTGATCTAGGCACGGAGGTGGGCCTGACGGGTGGGGAGGGTGACCTTGGCGAGTCCTTTTCCACGCAAGGCACGGGGGCCGTGCTAGGTTCAGGGGCCTCGGTCTCGGTCGGGTCCGAATCGGACGGGAGGGCATTTATAATTATCCACATGGGATTACCATATCTCAAACGGAACTGGCAGTCTTGCGCAAGCCTTTCTCTAACAAGCTTGATAGCCGCCTGGACCTGTGTTTAAGGAATCGTTACAGGTCTTTCCCGGGTGGGTGTGCCCGGGGTGTGTGAAAGCCTACCCTCCCAGCCGGGTTAGACTGGGAGGTGTGTTCTTGGTGAGCCCTAAGCTTGATATCCTGCCACCAATCTTATTGGGTGGCAGGGGTCCTAGGGTACCGGTGAACCCACCGAAGGTGGGACACCCACCTCCTTGTATACCGAAAGTCTGGCACGTCGGGGTAGAAACACCCGACCGTGCCAGGTGAATCGCTGTGGGGCAGAGACATGTGTTGACTAGTCTATCTACCAAGGCCAACTACCCTGCTCCCGACTCCTTCTGACTGCCGTGTCCTGAAGGGACTTAGCGAGTGGGCAGGTCACCACTCCAATTGGCTTCGTTAACACCGTTAGGTATCCACCAAGGACCACTAAGTCGTGGTATTAACCCGGAAGGGGCCAAGAAAGATGCTACGCGGAGACGCGGCGACCGCAGTGACGTCACGCAGTGGCGCGACGAGTCGGAGAGTGGGGTGCGGCGGGGCGCGCGGTGGGGAGAGCGGCTGGCGGCGAGACGACCGCGCGGCGGCGATGGCAGGCGAAGAGTTGACCCTATTAAATGAGAATTGGCCATAATTGGTGAAATGTGGGTGTCCTATATTGCTGGACCCATGGTGGACTTCTACCTAACTCATCAGAGAATACAGGCGTCATGTTATTTTAGTATGTATCATGATGTCAACTGAGACAGAATGACCTTGGTACCAAACTACTTTTGTAACCATCACTGTTTACCCAAACTTCACTCCATCATTTCCTTCCAAGAAAAAATAAACAATACATAAAAAAAGCCGTCAAAGAAGAAAAAAACTAGAATACATCATGGCTGTCATTGCTAAAACTTATTTGTACACAAAGTTTACGCTAACAGGAAAATGTAAGAAAATAACTAACAATTTTGATACAGACTCATATATTTTATAGTAAACCAGTATTTGGCAAACATCGTCGACCTTGGCCCCAATGGTTAGCGTAATGCAGAGTGATGAATTTATACGTAAACATAATATCTTTTTGGTAGCTTGAAAAGCCTTTTGCAATTGACAGACTGCAGTCAAATTTTTAAACGGTTCTACTCTTTTTTTAACGGCCTATATTCTCCGTCTTTGCGTCATTAAGGCGTATTGTTTTTGATTTAGAAATAATTTTAAAATGGTCTAAAATTGGGGTCTATTCTAAGTCCTTTTGTAGGTAACTTTCTCCGCACTAATCGTATTAGGCGCCATAATAACGGAAAAATACCCTCGAATAATGATCAAGTAACAAGACGTAACTCTTTTACTCTTTCTCATTTTTTTTTAAACCTTGCCCCACACTAAAAATATCTTCCTGTATAGTGGAAGCGTTTACAAAAATTTAAACTCACATATACAAGACACCCAGAACCGGAACCACTATCCGTAGGCTATACAAATATTTGTTCCGTGTGGGAATCGAACCAGCGACACGCAACGCAGCAGCCAATCGCTTATCCGCTACGCCAACCGTTTCGAAAACTAACTGTAATTGTCTATTTGATTGATTCGAGTGCTAAAATAGGTACCAAACATTGAAGTAACACACACAACAAGCAAGTATCGATGCCACCAGACACTGAAAGCTTCTCAGAAATATTTTATTTATCGAAAACTCGGTTACACAAAAAGCCTGTGGTCTAAGTTGATTTTAAAGGCGCAATTTGGCACTTGTTTATATTTGCTTCCGATAGTTTTTTATCCTCTCTTTTATGGGTAAATAGTTTTATGAAATGAGGTTTTATTTCTATTAGGTACAATATGCCTGAATCCCCTGAATGAGTTGGCAGAAGTGCTATAAATATTCTCTGCTTCTTTCAGTCCATAAATGTTGAAAGTGTTATAATAATAGGTGCTGAACAATTGGAATTAGAAGCATGATAACTCACCACGGCTGTCTTTTGTTTCAGAAGGACCTATGCAGATCTCTGCGGGTTCGGCATCTCCGTTTATCTTCATCATGATCATAATTTCAACCAAAAATTGAACTGACGAAATAAAGAACTGTTAAACAAAAACGGTTCGCTATTTAATCGTTTTTTTTTTGTTGAAAACTTTGTTTTTCTTTTCAGTTTCCTAATTTCAACAGAGTCGGTACACAATTGAAAATTCAGTGGGCAAATTACAAATAAATCCTTTTTTCTACCTATAAGGGCGGAATTAATTTTTCTAATTTAGGTGGGACCAACTTTGACGTACTCTTTCCAATTAAAATATAATTTTTGAAATCGGTCCTGTCTTTAAAAAGTTATGCGTGGTAATACATTAAAACAAAATATACAAGTCGAATTGAGAACCTCCTCCTTTTTTGGGTTGTGTTATTGGGTTGCGTGACCAAAACCATCCTGATACTAAACCTACTTGACAATCGTTTTTGTTTTCAATACATTACTCATCAATATCTTATGATACTTATTTCCAAGGCCTTACCCTCCAACCCTATAACCCATATAATCTTCCCAATCAACAGCGCAAAAAGAATAAATCTTCATCGGCGTATTATTACGGTCTTAGTTGTATTACAGACGGACAGACCAACAGACGCCCCTCGCATAATAAAGGCACAATGCAAACAGCATTGGATTAATGTGTTTGGCTAGTGGACAGAGCTGGGGAGCGATATAGTATGTTCGGTGGATATGGTATATATTTTGGTAAAACAGAGAAGTATAATTTCAGGCCGTACTCTGATCTATCTAATGTATCTATTTTGTCTATTAGACCGACTTAAAATATCTATTTGGTCTATTAGACCGTCTTAAAAAGACGGCCTGCTAAAAGATAAAATAATAGTTATCCGTTTTGAAAAAACCTGAAATCGTTCCAACATTGACGTACAACTCTGTGATAAGCGTCTATTTTACATTGGAATAGTTCAAGGCTAGGTAATAACAGCCTCACGGATCGAGCTTCAAGGTTAAACAACGCTTGCCGAGGTTGGTCTTTAGATGGGTGATCATCCATTATATACTGAGAGACCTCTGTCCTTCGGAAAACACGTTAAGCCGTTAGGTCTGTTGTTCACGAGGCACCGCACGACATGATGTGCGCTCACGATTTTTAACACACGACACACTGCTGACGATCTGTCGTCTGTTCAATTGTTCACTAGACACGATTCTGCAACGGTGAACAAACGAACGTCTGTGAATGATGAACCACGCATGAGCCGTGCAGTGCGGTGAGTCGTGTCGTCAACAAGCTTGCTGCTATACTTGTTTCGTATAGCAGCCAAATCGTCACTGCAAAATAGTCGCGACGACATAGCGGCATCGACGGCATAGCCGAAAAGCGGTATGTAAAATGTGTCGCGTGTAGTGCGGTGTCGTGCAATGAACACCGTATGTATGATACTCATGTTTGAGCAAATAAACAATGATTTGATTTGAACAAACGGTCCATACAAATATATAGAGCTATGAATTGTGACCACATTTTGTCGGGTGTCGTGTCTCGTCGTCAACAAACGGCCTCATTCCCGGCTCTCATTTGAAGATCTTTGATAGTCATAACGCTAGTCAGAAGCCTTATAATCTGACACCAGTCTTGCCAAGGAGTATAGAGTTACCCATTTACTGGGTTGTGGAGATCAGATGGAGTAGTTGCTCCATACAAAACACTGGTACTCAGCTGCATCGAGTTAGGTGACCACAACATACGAGTATATTTGGGAAGAGGCTTGGCAGATTTATATGCCATGGAATGTCCTAAATAAATAATATTCTTCGCTCTGGGGTAACGTTCCAATGTGCGGAAGAGATCGTAAGATGTACGAACTATGGAGAAGATTGTGACAAAACTATCGGAAATTGGGCTTTCTTATTCACAAGAATGTGTTATGTAAATTGATTGATTTTTTAGTGTTATATTGAAGTGTCTTGAGAATTTGCTTGGAATAAATGTAAGCCAAATCTGAATAAATCGATCTAAACGTATTATTATTTGCTGTTTTTTAAGGACCAAAGAAGATCACTCTCGAATTTAATAATATTTTTTCAACACATTTGCTCATAAAGTGGCTCTAATTTCACCGCAATTAAGCACATAATGACACCTGTAATCAAACTGTGACTTTTTTATTACTATTTTTCACAAGTGAGTTATAGAGTTTTTTTTATATTTTATTTTATTGGTTCAGTTGCTTTGTTCTTAAAAAAGTTTCGATACAAAAAAGATCGTACTTTTGAAAGTACAAATTGATTAATGTACCTATTGCTTGCTCATTTCATGCAACTTCGTATTTAAATAGATAATTTCAAATTGTACGTGTTTAATAATTAAAACTTCCACTCAAATATAACTTTTGTTTCTCTCTGTAATAAAGAAAACTTGAAATTCCCCATGTTGTACGTTGTACGTGGCTAAAGCGCTATCCGCGAAAAGCCAAAAAATAGGTACCTCATTCATTTCTATGGCCGATCGCCATTGTTAGATGCGCGCGCATAGGAAAACTGATTAATTTTTCCCGCCATTACGAAAATTTTTCACAACTCGTTTTCACTGTTGAAAATGTTTTTTTAGAATTATTTTCTTCACAAGTGTGTCGAAAAACGTCGTATGATACATGTGTATATTGATGATTACCGTCCGACATTACACTCTTGTACCATAATGTACATTTTTTTTTTCTATTTAGTTCCCAGTCTCTGCTCACAGTATTCTCTCTTTATATATAAAGCGAAAGAACGTGCCTTGATAGAAATTTGGGTAAAATACAAAGTCTTATTGCCACCGTCTAGCTTCTTTCAAATCATCATCTTCCTGCCTTCGTCCCGGATGTTACTTGGGGTCATCGCAACAAGTATTCTTCTTCTATTCCGTCCTGTCAACCATAAAGCTGTCACTGACTACCTCTTCTTTCATATCACTCCTCAGTCTATTAGCATCTGTCACATAACTAGTAAAAAACCGGTCAAGTGCGAGTCGGACTCGCGCACGAATGGTTCCGTACCACTTCACCGTTCAACTAATTCACGTTTTTTGTACGGGAGCCCCACTTAAATATATATTTTAACCTGTTTTTAGTATTTGTTGTTATAGGGGTTGTTGTTTATATTTTTTTTGGTACGGAACCCTAAAAATCTACATTAATTTATGAACCATCTAGTTGTTTAAAAAATAAATCTTTCCATTTTTACCAATAACGCAACAACAACAGGCAGAACATTAAATATCACAAGGACATCGAAAATGAGCAAATTGTACAAGTTTACAACAAATTCGACAAACGTACAAATGCATCGACAATTTCATCATGAGCGATAATTATGAACGGTAATTCGAAAGCAATTGTGGCCGGTCAGATTTCATGTGGCAAATTAATTAATAACCTGATAGATGCCTGGTGCGTTCTGTTTGGGGCTTTTCTACCTCAGAGGGTATTACGCAGTTTTAAGTTTAGGACAGCCTTAATAAAAACTCACACGAATTAGATAAGCACTTGCAGCCATAAAACTCAGATTCAAAGAGTAAAATGCGGATAACTTTTGAACGGTTAAATCGATTTTAATCAAACATAGCTAAGAACACTCTCGACAAAGACTACTTAAAAAAAAAACAAATAAATGTATCTGTTTAGGAGCTATGATTACACAGACAGACACACAGAGACAGTGACAGCACCGTTTTTTTCGTCGGAGGTTACAAAAAAAAACACTGAATTTCATATTAATAATAATAATTTATATTTTTTTCATATTTTAGAAATGGTCCTGTCTAGACTACTGAAATTTCAACTGATAGTTATGTACTACACATTATGGAAGAAAAAAACATGTTTCACCGACTCCTAATAAATTTGGATTAAGGGCAAGATAATTGTGAGCAGTGGTGGCCCAGTGGTATCGGCCGCGACTTACAAGTTGTAGGTCGTGGGTTCGAGCCATCAAAACATCGTGAGGAAACTGGCATGTCCTAGAACCAAAAGATCGAAGACATGTGACATCCACCAACCCGCACTGGGCCCGCGTGGTGGATTACGGCCCATTCCCTCTCACAGAGAAGAGGCCTGTGTCCCAGCAGTGGGCACATTAATGGGCTGATGATGTGATGTGAATGGTGAGGCAGAGGTTGCCTATAATTTTCTATCGCAATCATCATATTTACCCAGACTGATTAAATAGACTTTCGACGAAGAAGATACGCGCATCATATTTTCAGTAAAGATTTTAAAATTATTTATACGCTACTATTTGTTAAAACATACGTAATAATAAATATTATTACCAAATTTAAAGTTCATAGTTCAATGGCAAGTCAAAAAATTCATCGGTCAAAAATTTTGTAAAAAAAAAGCTGACTTCAAAGGTTTCGGTCATTATTTTTTTGCGCTTTTTCTTTATGGGAGCCGCCTTAAAAACTTAAAAAAAAACAATTGACAATTTGAATGGATTTGGGTCAACAAGATGCTTATACTGTGAAAATTTTAAGACTGTAGCTGCAACCGTTCGGCTTTAAAACCTGTGTGACAGACGATAGACAGACAGATGGACACGTGAGTGACTGTAATAGGGCTTTGGCGTTTGGGCCCTTCTGGTACGGAACCCTAAAAAATTTGATTTGTTTAATTTAAATATAATTAAATACATAAAATAAAATTTGAATTAAGAATCTGCAAATCAGTATTGAAACCAATCATAATGGTTAAATAGCTTTTTGTAAATAAGGCTGTTATTACTTGTTATGCAATATTACATTATTGCAAAGGCCGCAAAAAAGGCAATTGCAGGTCGAGTATGAAATTCACTAATACGAGACTAGCAATTGCCATTTCCGCCGAAGCATATATAATTTAAAAAACGCTCATACAATGGATTTGATCAACATTGCTGGAGCGTTGTAATGTTCCAAATTAAAAAAACGCTCCTGCAATGGATTTGATTTTCTTTGTCCGTAAATTCGATACTCCGCGTGTTCTGTTTTCGAAAATGATGACAATATTTCCATGCATGTTTGAGAAAAAATAATATCCGACCTATTTATTTGTGTGATATTTTGCGTTCTATTCAGGCGGCACTGTTAGGTTATCCATATGTTATGAAGCCATAGAAATAAATACCATTTTATTATTCATTCTTATAAATTGTGAGCAAAATATCACATTAGGAACGAAACAGCCAAAGCAAATTTTATCCAGCACTACTAAAGATAAACTTTTTTTTCCAAACATTTAGCCGTATTTTTCAACGGTAAATAATTATACTGCTAATTACGAAATGCTCACTGTACCGGAAACCGGTGATAAGGCGACGCCTAAGTAGGGGAGGTACTAACAAAAAATAGTTAAGAGCAGAAGGCTAGCTCCATACAATGAGTGAAAACACGCGCACGCATACATAATTAGACGCGTTTGTAATAAAAATTCTCCAAACCAAATTTTCACCACGGTGGCAGTCAAATTCAGCAACGACCATCTATCAGCGCTGGAGAAATTATTGTACACAAGCTTGTATGCAAGCTGTTACAAGATCGGAGAGTGATCAAGCCGAGGACGAACGGTTTAACGTGCTTTCTGGGGCAGGGGTTTAAACAACGACAATTTCCAAACGCCGGTCTCAATAACTCTATGCCATACCTAGGCATCGAAACCACTACGCTCAAAAGTCGTACGTACAACCGCGGGACCAACGAGGCAGTTACGATTTTAAAAACAAATGACCGTCGCGAGTGCGCTTGCGCTCACTGTACGTGAAACGTGTCTATGTGAGCGTGCGTTTTCGCTCGTTGTATTGTCTTGTACTTCTGTACATTTCTATTCTGTGGGAGGGAGGTAGCAAATAGGGGTTGGATCCGAATTTAGGTATAAAAATCTGGATGAAAAGGTATTTTTGGTCGAGATTGAAGTAATCTTTTGCACGCTTTTCTCGGTGCTATGTTTAGAGTTCAGGTGGTTAGGTAAGTAAAGCTGTTTTCATAACATTAGATTATTATAATATTTTATAACATTTGGCTGATCATTTAATGAAAAACACGATGGCAGTATAGACAGAAATAATGCATAATTATAGCCATAAATAAGATTCACATTAATCAAATCCACTTACTAATTTATTACCAACTTTATTCCAGTTATCTCAGTCTAAAAATATTCACCTTTGATCTTTTGAAGTTTAAACTTTACAAGATATATTTGCCTAACATATTTGGGTCATACTCAGAAAAAGTGTACATTTGGTATCTTTTCTTGTCCCTTTCTGCTTCATATTAAATTAAATATCTAATATTATGATATATTTTCTTTTTTTCCCCTTGCTGTTATATTAGTCTATTAATATGAAGATTTTTTTGTTACTTAAACTTTAATTTTCATTAAAAGAGTATATTTTTTGAGTGTCAATTTTTTTAAATAAATATCATCATACATTTTTTTTGTGTCCCAATGACTATAACACATTTTCAGAGATGAATTGTTACGAATATTCATCGCTTTACTTAATATTGACTATAGCTATATTATTCCTTATGAATAAAGTTACTAAATAGGACCAATTTTATTCATTAATCATTTATAGAATAATTTATTTTAATTAAACTAATCTTGTCCCAAAATTATGAAGTTTCGTTACTCAGGATTAGTAACACGCAATAAAATTTAAAACGCAAGTATTTAAATTGGTTTAAATATTTTTTCATATTCTGGCAACACTATTATCTACGTCAAAATTACTGTCACGGCAGCCATTATGTTTTCGCCGTTGTCGTGAAGTCAAGACGTGTATCAAGTGAAAATTTACAAAAAAATCCTCAGGGTGATAAACAACTATTATTGTGTTAAGTATATTATATTTTTTATTTACTTACTATGTTATTTTCTTATTTTTTGTATTATCTGAACGAATACGCTCAGTGCCTGCGTGGTAAATACGTGGTTTACGTAAAAATATTTTTAGAGGTTATAATTTCTCAGAATTTATTGTCAGTTTCGTTATATTGCGTTACGTTACGACATCAGTTTCCTTATGATATCAGTTTCGTAACGAAGATTCTCAGAATCAGTTTAGTAACAAATTTAAAATGTACACTTTTTCTGAGTATGACCCATTTAGTAGACGTAAGAAAAGATATGATTCTAATTTATAACTAGATAGCTAGATTGCCAAAACATTGTTGAGAGATAACGAGAGCGCGGTAGCGTCGCACGAAGCGCATGCAAATACTTGAAGCTCCGTTTTATTATTTTCTTAAAATTATAAATACTCACAAAATTAGTCTAAACTTATACCAATCGATAGTAAAAAGTACAAGTGACAATAATCTCGTATCAAAATAAACTTATAACAACCAGTGCGCCCTATACAATCAAAAAACTATTAACAAAAAGTGAGCAACAAACAAAAGAAATTTGTGTTGTGAAGGTGACCCAAAGTGATTCATCAAAAGTGTGTGCGGAGCGCTTTGTTACCTTATATGGTCACGCAGGACGACGTGCCGTCACTGGATTTACTGCCTTAAGAAACAGGCTAACAATTTGAGACGCCAACTAAGTAGTCTCGTGGCGCGGAGGCTAGCATCGGCAGTACGATCTCGCAAGTGCGGGTTCAAATCCCAGTTCGACAGCGACGAAATTTTTACTTTTTTGGAATTATCTTCTTTTTGTTTTTATTTCATTTTTCTTTTTTTTTTCTTTTATTGTTTGTTTATTAATTTGCAAACTAATAAAACCTAATATATTTATTACCACTATGAACTCCTTTGAAATGGAATTGGATAACATTACAACTAGAAAGCCAAGACGGGCAAATTCACTCGATCATTTGTTTACAAATAATTCGACATTGCTCGATACTACCATGAAGAGCTTACCGGGCAAGTCCATGAATGATAGCGACACTATGATAAACCTCAACGAGACAATTAGACAATTAACAATGGAACTTCAGTTAGCACATCAAGAGATTGAAAACTTAAACAGCGAAAACTTTCGACTGAAAATGGATATAGGCGAAAGTCAGAAAATTATTGATACTTACAAAAAGATTATCTCCTCCGACGTGAAAAACATGACACCGAAGACCTCACGTAAACGTAATCTAATTAGAACAACCAGTGCGTCTACTTATTCTACACCTCTAAATCTCGTTGGAAAGACTGGTACATCTACCCATTCTACACCCCTAAAGACTCAAGATTTTGATCCAGTAAAAAATGAGCTCAAAACTACTCAACTACCACTATTTAAGCGCGATATCATGAACAACACGACACATCATTCAGCGACATGTATGGACCAAAATAAGAATCCAAATGCACCTATAAAGTATCAACCGAAGCTGATACAAAATACTCGACATGAAGACTTAAAAATTTCTGCCTCAAATTCAGAAAAAGTAGAAAAACTGAGCCACAACATATCTACTCCGAGGATACTAGTTTTAGGTGATCAACAAGTCCGGGAATTTGCTCAAGAAATAGCAAAACAAAGAAATAATAATAAATGGAATAATATTTACTCGGTATCGGGAATCTCAAAACCACATGCAACGAGTACACAAGTCATGTGCAACATTGACAAATTATCAGAAGGACTACAAAGTGACGACATTATCATATTAGGTATTGGAAGTAACGATAAAAATCCCTACTTATTTTTAACAGAGTTATGTTCTTCACTTCATAAACTAAAAAATAACAAAGTGTTCGTCCTAAGCGTTCTAAATAATCGCTACTTAAATACTTATCTATTAAATAAACACATACAACTGATTGTGAAAAACTATCCAAACTGCCAATTCATTGATACATCTGATGTTATGATGAGCGCTAATAACTATAATTTTGTATCGAAGCGCTTTATGTGTTTCAAAATAAATATAGAAATCGACAACATAAACTACCAGAAATTATTAACTTCACAATTGAAATCAAGACGTGCCAACAAAGATGTGCAACATAATTATTATATTAACAATGTTAAGAAAACAAATATGCACAAAAAAGGAACTATCCCATATTATTTTAAAAAACAGCCTATCACCACTAATCGTAATTCTGAACCTATAATAATAAGCAGCAGTGAAAACACTAGCCAACCGATGTTTTTTCGAGGTTAGACGCAAATTTTCTCTTCTACATCAAAATATAGCTGGTGTATTGAGTAAAAAAGACCTTTTAGAATTATCAATAACAGAACTAGAAAAAACCTATATGTGTATTGATATTGTTTGTCTCAGTGAAACATTTATACGACAAGGGGCAGAATCCAATCTTACTATGAAAAACTATAAAGTAGTGTCAGCCTTTTCAAGGCCGCATCAACGTAGAGGTGGGACTTGCATAATGATCAAAAAAGACCTTGACTGCAAACCTATAAGTAATTTAATTGAGCCCAAGTTATATTATTTCGAATACTGTGCAATTGAAATTACAACATTAAAACTTTTTGTTATTTGCATTTACCACACACCAAATTCAGACATAAAATTATTTTTTGAAAATTTAAACCTCCTTTTAAGAAAAATTATGAAAAGAAATAATAAAAGCATCATATTATGTGGTGACTGGAACATAGACGTTATAAAAGCAGATAAACATTTCAAAGAGCTAGAATCTATTTTAAAAAACTATAACATAAATAATCATATTACCAATCCAACAAGAAAACTCTCTTGCATCGACTTAATTACGAGTAATATACCAAATGTTAAGCCCCAAATACACTACCTTGCTCTATCTGATCACGAAACAGGACAATCCATATGTTTTGAGTTAACGGTAGACACCGCAAATATTAAAAGACCATTTTATTTTGAAGCAAGACGCGATTTTAATCAAGATAACATAGATAAGTTTGTAAACTGTCTATCTTCACTGTCTTTCTCAGATATTTACCAGACTGAAGATACTGAAATTGCATTTAATTATTTCCATGACATTTTACTATTATTTTATAATTTATGTTTCCCCCAAATCAGGTTTAAAATAACTATTAAGCCCTTAAAACATAGTTGGATGACAAAAGGCATAAAAAAATGTTGTATAAACAAACGGCGTCTATATCTAAAACATCGTCTCTCAACAGCAAATAAAAAACGTCATAAAGACACCTACTGTAGATATACTGGTATTCTAAAAAAATGCATGTTGCAGGCACAAAAATGCGAGAACACACGTTATTTGTCCCAATCCAGCAACAAATGTAAGGCTGCCTGGAAAGTAACAAAAAGTAATACCAGCGAAAAACCAAATTCTCATGACATAAATAAAATTCAAATAGATAATCAAACTTACACTCAACCTGAAAAGATAGCTGACATTTTTAACAATTTTTTTATTGATATTACTAATAATACTATTGACCCATCCATTGACTACACACCACCGATGACTTATCTCCCAAATACTATGTATTTGACCCCAACTGATGACACTAATGTATATAAGATAATAAACTCTTTAAAATCGACCAACTCTACGGGATACGATGACATTAACACAAAAATTCTTAAATTATGCTCAAAATTTTTATCAACTCATATTAGCCATATTATTAATTTGTCATTTATGCAAGGTTTATTCCCCTCACGGTTAAAATTCTCAATAGTTAAACCAATCCACAAGAAAGGTGATAGAAGTGATATGAATAATTACCGCCCCATAACACTCATTCCAATTTTATCAAAGATCTTTGAAAAGGTTATGCACGAAAAACTCTCCGGTTTTTTATCCAAATACAAAATTCTAAGTGAAGATCAATTTGGATTCAGAAAAAATAAATCGACCACAACAGCTTGTTTTGCTCTATTAAAATTAATAACGAAAAGCCTTAATGATAAACTACCAATTGTTTCCATTTTTCTAGATATGTCCAAGGCTTTTGATTTCGTGAACCATAAACTGTTAATTTATAAATTAGACCGATATGGCATAAGGGGAAACGCGTTGAAATGGCTCGAAAGCTACCTTACACATCGACAGCAATGTGTTGAGATTTCGGGACAAACAGGAAATCTTAAGCTCGCATATAGGTCTCAGTATCGCGAAAATAACTGCGGTGTTCCCCAAGGCACCATACTGGGGCCGCCTTTATTCTTGCTATATGTAAACGACTTGCCTGGTGTAACAGCCCACAATTGCATACTATACGCTGACGATACGACCCTCAGTATTATAAAAGAAAATGACGACATTGTTGAGTACCAAAATGAAATAAACATGACATTAAATAAAATTATTACATGGCTTGAACACAATAATCTTCATATTAATATTAAGAAAACTAATATGATACAATTCCAGACATATAACAGTACGCGTCCACGGCTTAAAATACAATATGGAAATGAGACAATAGAAGAGGTTGATTACGCAAAATTCTTGGGGATAACAATTGACAAAAACTGTAACTGGAAATTTCATATTGATGATCTATGTAAGAAGATAGATCGATTTGTATTTGTTTTATATAGACTAACACGTGTGGCTAGTGTTAATGCGGCACTGTGTGCATACCATGGCTATGTCTCATCAGTTTTGCGCTACGGCATTATAATATGGGGTAATTCTGTTGACCTTAACAGAGTGTTTCGAGCTCAGAAAAAATGTATACGCTCAATCTGTAGAGCGCACCCACTGGACAGTTGTGTTCCACTATTTAAAAAACTTAAAATACTGCCACTTCCGGCACTATACATTTTTGAAATTTGTATCTTTGTACACCAAAACAGAAATGAATTTGACTTGCATAACGATGTTGTATCCAGACCCAGCCGCAAAGTGCATATGCTTAATGTTCCTAGGCGTAGAATTAAGTTATTTTCTAATGGTGTATACTGCATGTCTATTACTGTTTATAACAAATTACCTGATGGCTTCAAAACTCTCAGCCTCAGAACATTTAAATTTAAATTATTTACCTTTCTTTTAAGCAGATGCTATTACTCAACTGAAGATTTTATGAATGAAAAATTTACCTAAATATTTGACATTAATACCTATAAATCATATTTTATCTCCTTGACATCATTGAATTTTGACTTATATAATTAATCTTTTTCTCTATTGTGTTCAATTTACTTAAATAATTTGTAATTCTAATTCTTATGATTAATGACTTAATTTTAATGTAATGATAACCCATAATTTTACAAACCATATTTGTACGCCGGAAACGGCAGAATATTATGATCGTAATATATAATTCACATAACAGCTTTGTACAATATTCTGACAAATAAATGCATTCTATTCTATTCTATAACGAAGAAAAAGAACTGTTTTTCTATGAAAAAAAATATTTTTAGCAATACTAATGAGGTGTAAAGTGAAATCAGTAGGTCAAAAGTATATGATCAACAAAAGCGTAGCAGGCTGAATAAAAATAATTGTTTTTTTGTATCACTCAAAACGGAAACAGTTTTGCGAGTACGTCTTATGTCTTAGGCCGGCTCAACAGTGCCTTGCCTAATTTTGCTAATTTGCGAAACACTAGTACAACGAATTTTCAAAAAAAAAATGTAAAAAAAACCTTTTTTACGAAAAATACAACAGACTTGCAAAAAAAAAACTTAAAAGTGAAAAATAACGTCAATTTCGGCAGTCGGTGTAAACATTTTTCAATCAATAAGCAAGTTCTATATTGAGGTACCTATAATGCACAAAGTAATGCCAGAATAGATTACCCGCATAACATAAAAGTCGAACATAACCGGTGAAATAAAAGTGTACCAGGGTGAACTTTATACATATGCATAGAGCATACCGTAGCGAACCGTTCAAAATCAAAATCAATATTTTTTATTTCACATAGGCCTACATGGGCACTTATAAAACGTCGACAAAAGGTGCACGGTTCGGGTTGGTCGTTTCCTATGGAGAAGAACCGGCAAGAAACTCCATGGTTACTCTTTTAAAAATGGTTTGGTTTTACAATATTTCCATGTTACAGCATTAGTACTTAGACATGGGGGGACAACGTAGGCCCGACTTATGACAATAAGTCGTAAGAAACTAAAAAAATAAAATAAAAGGATTATATATTTTATAAAAAAGTTAACAAATGTTAACTAGCATCTAGAAGGCCTACAATGTTCACACATTCACAAAACAATCGGTAAAAGAATCTATACAAAGGTAAATAAAAATAGTATTACATGACTAAATTTAACATGTGGCACAAATTTTGTTATCAGTGCTGTAACTATTCTTAGCAAAGGGCTATAAAGATGTTTGAAAACCATTGTAAAAGTCTAATTAAAAGAAGGAAAGAAAAATGAGATTGAGAATAGTTAGAGACATCCACATATTTGTGCCGTTTACAAGTTACCAGGGAAGCTGCATGCGCAGAAGGAGCTAAGGCCAAATGTTTTTATCTTCAACGTAGTCCTTGATTTTATAATATGCTTTTTTAATAAGGATACGTTTGATGTAGTTTTTGAACCTTCCATCGGTCAGTTCTATAACTGACTTTGGCAACTTGTTATAAAAGCGTATACTGTTTATAAGAAAAGACTTGCTAGTTTTCGTTAATCTGAATTTGGGTATTACAATTTCGTGCTTACTGGGTGTATTTAAATTATGGAAGTCGCTTCTAGTTTTGAAAAGCCCCCGATTTTTACGGACATACAAAATACATTCCAAAATATAAAGTGAAGGTAGAGTCAATATATCGATCTCTTTAAATTTTTCTCTGAGGGACTCGCGAGGACCCATTTTATAGATTGCGCGGATTGCCCTCTTTTGTAGGATGAAAATTGAGTCAACGTCTGCTGCTGATCCCCACAGCAGAATGCCATAAGACATAATACTGTGGAAATAAGCATAGTATACTAACCTAGCTGTAGCTACATCGGTTAGCTGCCTTATTTTCCTTACTGCATATGCAGCCGAACTTAACCTACCCGAAAGAGTTCTAATGTGCGCGCCCCACTGCAATTTTGAATCGATAGTAATCCCCAAGAATACAGTTTCCGTTATAACTTCAAGATTTTTGCCGTCAAGATTTAAGTTTAGGTCATGTTGTGGTACATTTGGTAAAGAGAACTTTAGACATTTTGTTTTTTTCGCATTCAGTAAAAGATTGTTAGCTGCGAACCATTTTGAGAGAACAATTAGACTTTCGTTGACATTTAAAACATCCGTATCTTGCCTATCTATTTTAAAAATTAGCGAAGTATCATCAGCAAATAGAATTATATCCGATAATTTGGCCATCATAAAAGGGAGATCATTTATGTAAACCAGAAAAAGGAAAGGGCCGAGAATTGAACCTTGGGGCACGCCCATCTTGACTAGAGACCCGGAGGACGTCGCCCCATTAACATTTACTTTTTGCTGTCTGTTTGATAAATAGGAAAGCACGAGATCAGCAGATTTTCCACGAATTCCGTAGTGGTGTAATTTACAGATCAGTGTGTTGTGGTCGACGCAGTCGAAAGCTTTTGAGAGATCACAGAAAATGTCAATGGCATCCTGGGACCTCTCCCAAGCCTCCAAGATGTGGCTGATGAGTTTTACTCCCGCGTCCGTTGTCGACCTACCTTTCATGAAACCAAACTGTTGACTATGCAGGATCCCATTTGAATTGAAGTGAGACAACATCTGTTCCAGCATGATTTTTTCATAGATTTTACTCAATGCTGGAAGCACGGATATAGGTCTATAATTAGAAGGATCGCTCTTACAGCCTGATTTGAAAATTGGTACTACTTTACTGTGTTTCATTAAGTCAGGAAAAGTGCCGCTGTCCAAACATTGATTGAATATGCCTGTTAGGACAGGAGCAATTGAGTCAATAATATCTCCAAGAACCCTAACGGATATCCCCCACAAGTCTTCAGTATTCTTTATATTGAGACTTTTGAACGCGTTTTTAATTGTATTAATACATATTGGTTTAAATTTAAAGATTGGTATGTCCTTAGTAAAGTTTTCTTTAAGAAGAGCTTCAGCTAATTTAGATGAGGAAGGAAGAGACTTCGTAACCTCTAACGGAATGTTGGTAAAGAAATTTTCTAATGTCTCAGCGACTTCTTGCCTATCAGAAATGGTTTGATTAGTTATTTTCAAAGACAACTCATTCTGATCGCGTTGTTGTATCTTTCCAGTTTCTCTATTAATTAATTGCCACACAGTTTTTATTTTGTTATTAGAAGCACCAATTTTGTTAATTATTATTTGAGATTTTGCTTGAGCGCAGACTCTTTTGAATATTTTAGAATAGTTTCTAACATAAGTGTGAAAAACTTGATCGGAAGTCAAAGATTTTTCGTAATATAAATTATATAAGATATCTCGGCTTTTTCTTATGCCCACAGTGACCCATTCACTAAATTTCGATTTGGAATTGTTGACTTTAACTGTTTTTACAGGACACGTTTTATTGAATTCTTGGCAAATTGTTGAAAACAACGTGCCGTAATTTATATTGGGGTCGTTTGAATCAAAACTGGCGTTACAAAGGTTGCTAAAAACATTATTATTAAAAGAGATTAATTTATTTTTAGTAAGTGGTCTTAATCGAATTGATTTAGCTAGGTTAATTTTTTTATTTGCCTCAAAAGATACTAGTTGACCAGTATGGTCTGACCTAACGCCACTAATTAAAAACGAATCTTTTACTTTACAATTAGTGAATACATTATCTATGCAAGAAGCTGAAGTCGCTGTTATTCTTGTTGGTTCATTAAATAAATATATTAGGTTAAATGATTTAAATAATGAAATGAGCTTACATTTTTCAGGCGAGTTGACTAACAGATCTATATTTAAGTCACCACAAACAAAAACTAATTTATTATCTCTGAAAAGTTTACTTAATAATTCTTCCATTGTAATCAAAAACAATGACAAGTTTGATGCTGGTGGTCTGTAAACGCACAAGACAGTATGCCCCTCGACCTCTGCACATGCTACCTCACACAAGCGATCAACAGAGTAAGCAGTGATATCCTTCCTTTCCTTATATTTTAAATGACTATTACAAAGTATCAGGGTACCACCACCCACTGTGGATCTGTTGTACGCGCTGGCAACTGAGAAATTATTTACATTAAACAACATCCTATCTGGTTTTAACCAAGTTTCACAAAAACATAAGATATCCATGTGGTATTTATCTACTAACAATTCCACGTCTAAAATTTTGCCGGAGAAGCGATTTATATTTTGATGATATAGTAAAATATTACTATTCGACTTCTCTTTTGTCGGCTCTAATCGTTTAAAGAATCATCGTTTAAAGTATTATCAGAAAAACTGGATAATACTGTTAAATCACTAAACCTAGTCTCAGTTAAATTATCAATAACTGCGTGTATATTAAAAGCTAACAATGTAGCTAATAAATGTCGACTATTTTTGGGAAGAAACATATGGTTCCCAATCAAAACAAAATCACTAACAAAATTGTTGGTGTCAAAAAACAATAAACGGTCACTATGACGACAAGATAAAATATGCATCAGGTTATTCAAACTAGAAATGTATTCATTTTCATGAACAAGTAACTTGCCAGAATAGGGCAATGCACATAATATTAATTTGCCTAATCTTAACTTAAGTAGGGTGTCAATACCATTAACTATGTCCCTTTTTTTTATACTAAGGCTATTTCCAATAAGAAGTACTACGGTAGTTTGCTCATTCAATTGTGTCTGTTGAATTTTATGGATAAGCTCATTAAATTGCAGTTTATGATAACAATGGTTCACTATTGTATGTTTAGAACGGTTATTTAACAAAGATCCAAAACCTGTTCCTAATCTATCAGAAAATACTAAGACATTACTTTTGGTGGGGTTCAAAGTTGTCGTTATGTTATAAAATGACGTAAAAACTAAACAGACATGCGATTGCAGCTATCCCGAGAGATTTGCCGTTGTTTATTGAAGAGTTCTGTTGTATATCTCCGAAGTTCTTCATCAGATCTTCACCAAATTTAAATTTAATGAAGAATCATCAAAATCGGTTCACCTAGTAAAAGTTTTCAGAAGACATACATAAAAAAAAATCCGTCGAATTAATAACCTCCTCCTTTTTAAAGTAGGTTATAAAGTAGCTTAAAAGGGTCAATTCCTGAATCAGAGAAAATAAGGAAAACTAAACCATGCTTTTTGCCCATCTCAAATTTCAAACTAAACCTACTGCATCTTTTTATCTGCTTCTGCCATTAGCAATACTAGTAATTACTAGAAAAAGAAACAGAACACCAGTGAGGTCAGGGTCTGACCTCTACGATCTGAGGACACCAACCTCACTGTTTCTCTAGACAATGTCTTCGGACAGACAGACTGCGATTGCCAAATGCTGTGTGTCTGAATGATATGATTGAAGATTTTTTGTTGTAGAAACTATGAAAGCTTAGGTTTGTGATTTTTATCTTAGTTTAGTTTTATTATAATTATATGGCACAGTTTTAATATGGACGAACAGTACGGAAACTACCATCAAACGGTCTCGTTGATGCACGTGTTTGTGTGAGTGTGCCGTTTCGAATGTTTTGTAGGTAGTTTCCGTATTGATGTAGATAGTTTCAGTACTGTTCGCCCAAATTTATACTGTGCATATGGTGGCAAGTGGCTATAGGTATTATAAGAACCTTTATTTTTATTTGTTTTTTTTCAAACAGCAGCGGCTTTACGCAAAGTAACATTCTATTAGCGACAACAACTGTCGATAATTCAAAGATGTATGGTATTGACAAATTTTACCGTCACCCGTTTACATTTTGAATGTTAGCTATCAATACCACTAATACAATGTCACTGAGACTAGAGTCTCAGGATTAACTGGATAAAAAAAACGAAATGACTAGAAGCACATATTCCCTTGAGTGCTAATCAGCAGAGACAATAGAAAAACAATTGTTTTTTGGAACCAAAGTGAGACCTTTGCACTCAAGGGGATACACATATTAATAATGTATATGATGATGATCTCATGATGGCATCTAGAGCCTTTTAATTTCACGCACATGAGAACGCATTCGCTGTGTGTTGCGGGTTCGATTCCCACACGGAACAAATATTTGTATGGCCTACAGATAGTTGGTCCGGATCTGGGTGTCTTGTGCATGTGAGTTTAAATGTTTGTAAACGCACCCATGATACAGGAATAAATTCCTAGTGTGGGGCAACTTTATTAAAAAAAAAGAAGCAGTGGAAACATTAAAGGGCTGATGATATAGATGATGATAACCAAGCATATGGTGCTATGACAGCAAAGTTGTATTATAAGGAGCTGTAGTGCTGAGGTAGGTATGTATTTTGCCAGCATAATCATAATAATAATACCAGTCTGTAATTAAGACCTACTGCAGGGCAAAGGCCTCTTCTCATACAGAGAAGGCACGGGCATTGATCACCACGCTTGCTCAATGCGGGTTGTCGATTTAAAACTTCTTTAACTAAAGGGTTTTTCAATTGACGTGGGTGGGTATTTTGGCGGCCCGTGGCGTCCATTTTGTTTTAGTGCCATCTATCAAATCTTTTTGTTAATATTCCGTTACTTATGCCAAATCACCATGGCAAGTTACACGATTGAACAGCACGTACAAAGAAAAGCACGACTAGGTTTCGAATTGTTTGGAAGAGGACCCCAATTTTGTCCAAATAATCGTCTTTAGCGACGAAACGCATTTTTGATGAATGGCTGTGTTAACAAGCAGAATTGCCGTATATGGGACGACACCAACCCACGCAAGGTTCATCAGGTAATAATGTATCCTCAAAAAGTTACCGTTTGGTGTGGATTTTGAGCTGGCGGCGTCATTGGCCCGTACTTTTTCGAAAACGACGCTGGTGAGGCAGTTACCGTCAACGGCGTAGCATTATATTATCTGTGCTAGAGGCGAAGTTATAGCCACTGGGCCACCATGGAATCTATTGTGTCAGCATATTTATAAGTTCAATAAAAACCTTATCAATGCCCAGCCAGAACCCAGTAAAACTTTGGAATAAAGGGAAACCCAGAATATCTTTTAAACAAAGTAGGTTTAACATTACTTGCTCTCATTTTTATATTAGCAGGCGCGAAAAAACGAAGGCTATAAAAAGTAAAAAGGATATTTTACGGCCAATTTTGGCTCTGTTTTTAGGTTATGCTAATGATAATAAACTTTAATTTCAACCCAAATGGGGAGTGTTTTTTTGTGAAAAAGGGAAAATATATTGGTAGCGCCATCTCTTGTAAATGTCATAAATCAATGACCAAAAACATATAGACAAACGCATTTGAGATTTCGCGGGCGATCGATATCCTTATTATCTCGTTCCTTCCTCATTCCTTTTCCCTTTATGTACGCCTTAATGACAGGTCGCCAGAACGAACCGAAACTTCAACGTGAACGGGCCTCGTATCTCAACCGCCAGCTTTCCAAGCCACCTGGCTGGAGACTGATGCATCTAATTAGTTAGATTGCTGAGAACCTTGTGAACCGTGTCTATTCACCCGCCTCGCGGATATATAACAATTGTGTGAAGTGTGTGGATCCTGAAGGTCGCCAGTTTGGAGTAGAAGAACACCAGCTCGCTGCCACACGTGGGCTGGCATCGACCACTACAAGGTAAGGCGTACTACTTCCCTCATTTCCATACTAGATCGCCCGAATTGATCCGTGAATATTTTCCCGCTTATTTTCAACGCACTATTGCCAGAACCCTTCAAATACAGTCCACTTTTCATGATAGACACAAGGATGAAGAGGTTTCTCAAACCGCTATAACATTTTTGGTCCTTCGTAGCCCGATATATTACTATAATATATCCATTTTCCTTTATTTCTTACGTAGGAATCAATCATAAATTCCTACTAGGGTCGTGGCACCTAGCCGCCTACCCACATAATCAAGTTGTAAACCCAATACGTGGTTCCATCAACGCCGCTATAGCAGGTTCATAATTACGTATCTGCTATTATTAAAAATAATTATTATTAAAAAACTAACTTGTCGTATTGTAAATTTCCATATTTCAAACGTCTTTTAGTTTAACCGCCCTTATAGGAATCACCTACCTCCAATTATAAATTGTTAGGAATAAGTTACTTTCCGAATACCGCGGGGTAGACATTCATTCTATAAGAGAAAAATAAAATAGGTGTACTACTTGTAGGTACCTACGCAGTATAAATATCATAACTTTACCGAATACGTTTCGACGATTGCGGGCTATAGGTTGCATATTTATACCTATTCATTTATCTTAAACAATATTCAAACTTAGCAATAAAACTGGTTGGGATAGTAATGCTATTAACATTTTGTACTATATAATTACTTTGGTTAGTGGGTACTACGAAAAAACTTATTTCGTTACTACGCAAATATTGCGAAACCCGTTGTCACAGTACAGTCACAATCAGTAGTATTACTTTTCTACATATAGTTGTTCGTTTAAATAATTACCGTACATTGTTTTGTTTGTGTGGTTATTTGTAACTACATAACATAACAATGCCGCGTGATGCGAAAGCAATCGCTTCTTCAGAAGATCAACAGTTAGTGATTTTAGAAGCTAAGCGTAATATACTTTTCGAGCGTATTCAGTCAATTTATGATCGCTCTAAAGTCGCTAATACTTCCGAATCGGTGAGAGAAGGCTTTCTCAGTTCTTGTGTAACAATAGATGATATTCGAACGGACTTTCATAAATTATTGGATGATTATAATGCTAGGTTACTGGCTATATATCCCGATGCGAAGCCTAGCTATCAAGCCTACGCCTCTTTCGAGGATATGTATTGTTCCGTGAAACGTGTGATGTCTCAATTGGAAGATAAGCCGTCCGGGAGGCACAGTATGAGTGATTGCGCAACATGTAGACCAAGGTTGCCGCCAATCGAACTCATGTCGTTCGACGGTGATATACGAAACTGGCCATTATTTTATGCAAGTTTTAAATCTACAGTTCATGACAATAAGTCGCTGACGGATGCAGACAGGTTGTACTATTTAATAGGTAAGCTTTCGCCGAAGGCACAGTCTGTGTTCGCGGGAGTCACACCGTGTGCTGAGAATTACCAAGTCATGTTCCAGGCACTCCTCGATAGGTACCAGGATATTCGTGTCCTCGCGTCTACCTATTTGGATCAAGCTTTAAATCTTAAATTATCCGGTCCCGCGTCTGTTTCGAATTACCAGCTATTTGTGGACAAGTTCATCACCGCAATTAATTCCCTAAAGAATCTAAAATTAGTTGACGTTCTGGATTTCATTTTATTGCACCTCGCAATAAAAAAGTTTGACACTGAAACTATTCGCGCTTTCGAGATGACAGAACGTAATCGTAAGATTCCCACTCTAGATAGTTTTGTCACCTTCATCAATGATCAGTGTCGAATATTCCGTAATACCCAACCACCCTTAGCTAACAATAATAAGCCTAATAGTTCAGACAATTCACATAAGTCTAATAAATCGCGTAGTTTTAATAATAAAATGACCGCTCCTAATCCACAATCCTATGTAGCTTGCTCTGAGTTAAATAATTCAAACAAGTGTCTGTGCGAAGCATATATCCATAAACACTTATATAAATGTCCCGCTTTTGATAATTTGACTCCGACAGCTCGCTTCAAATGTGTGAAAGACAACAATGCTTGTGTCAATTGTTTGAGTATTAAACATAAAACGGTTAACTGTTCTTCTAAATTAAAGTGTCGCGCATGTAATCAACGTCATCATACATTGTTACATTTTAATAAAAACCCGCAATTATCAACTGTAGTGACGTCACAGCCGAATCCGGTCCCAACGCTTATGCCGACAGTACCTTCTATTACCTCACAGTCTGAGGTATCGTTGTGTACGACCTCTGTCGCTGGCACCGCTCGATCGCGTTCCATTGACGCTCGGTGCGTTGCGGCGTCGCCGTCGGCGAGAGATAGCCCGCAATGTACGGCGTATACAACCGTTCTGCTCGCTACTGCTCAAGTCGTAATTTACGATGTAAATGATAAGCCGCACATAATACGTTGTTTACTAGATAGCGCATCTCAAAGTAATTTTATTACTTCTGAATGTTTTAAGCGTCTAGGACTTTGGAAGAACTTTCATACTTCTAATTTAATAGTTAAAGGAATCGGTGGGTCGGAAAAACCAGTTAAAGGTTCCGTAGATATTAAATTATATTCTCGTTTTAGTAATGATATTAATTTTAACGTTTCTTCGCTTATTGTTGAACGTATTACGGAGACATTGCCGACCGCTCTCGTCGATGTCTCTAAACTTACACATCTCAAAACATTACCGCTCGCAGAATCGAAGTTTGCGGAGCCGAGCGGTATCGATGTTTTGATTGGTGCTGCTATATTCCCGCGCTTGCTTTTGCCTAACATAGTGCATAGCGAGCAATATAATATACCTCCCGCTATTGAAACTGTGTTGGGGTATGTGGTTATGGGTTCCGTACCTACGGCACATACTTCACACTGTACGAGTACAACTTCATGTTGTTCTGTTCTTCAAGATCCCAGTTTAGATTCGCTTCTCAAGCGATTCTGGGAGCTTGAAGAAATTTCCGCCTCGCCCTCGCAAAGCCGTAAGGATCTCGAGTGCGAAGAACATTTTCGCGCTACCACTGTTCGCGATGACAGTGGTAGATATATTGTGTCGCTGCCATTTTGCGACGACCCTTATTCGCTAGGCGACTCATACGCTGCCGCACTTAGGCGTTTTCATTGTTTGGAGCGCAAACTTGATGCGTCCTTAGGGTTACGCAGCGCTTACAATGACGTCATGCGGGACTACATTAACAAGGGATATTTGAGTCCGGTTTTAAAAGATGACAACGTTTCTAATCTGACATACCTATTACATTCCGCATCACGGTGTCGTTCGCGAAGATAAGACTTCCACTAAACTTCGCGTAGTTTTAGACGCTAGTAGTCAAACTACATCGGGACAGTCGATCAATGACATTCTACATGCAGGCCCTAATCTACAGGGTGATTTATTTAATATTATAATTCGTTTTCGTCTCTTTCAAATAGCCCTGTCTGCTGATTGCCGCCAAATGTTTCTCAATGTCGGCGTTCGTGAATCGGACCGTAGATTTCAACGCATCTTTTACGTCTACCAATTTAATCGTGTTTGCTTCGGATTTAAGTCTAGTCCATATCACGCGTTACGTGTAGTCCGCCAGTTAGTCGCTGATGAAGGCGATAATTTCCCTGCAGCGTCTGCTGCTGCTTCTTCCGCCCTATATATGGATGACATTGCCTGTAGTGTCATGTCCATACCGCAAGCAAATTCGCTTTGTGATGAGCTTATTCAGCTCTTCAAGCGAGGCCAGTTCGACCTTGTCAAATGGACAAGTAACTCGAAAGAGGTTCTCGCACACATACCTGATACTCATAAGGCTTCGCCCGATATCGAGTATGAGAAGTCTATACCGCATAAGGTCCTGGGTTTACGCTGGGACAAGTCTTGTGACAGTTTCCGCTTTGACGTCACCACACCAGATGATAAATGTACCAAGCGAACCATGCTTTCCACAGTGGCTCGGCTATGGGACTTAATGGGTTTTGTCGCCCCCACTATTCTGTACGCTAAGCTCTTAATTAAGGAACTTTGGCTAGCAAAGTGTGACTGGGACGACATACCACCTGAACATATAGTCACCGCCTGGAAGCAGTTTTGTACTGAGCTTTCTACGCTTAATGAAATTATTATCCCGCGTCATCTGGGGTTGGTCGACGGATGCACCATGAATTTAGTAGGTTTCGCTGACGCCAGCGAGCGTGCTTACGGTGGAGTCTTATACATGCAAATATACAATGGTTCTAACTACTCCGTGCAGTTAGTTAGTGCGAAGTCTAAAGTCTCACCTGTGAAAACCATTTCGGTGGCTAGACTAGAGTTGTGCGCGGCCCTACTGTTGTCTAAGTTGCTTCGCAAGGTACAAGACACAATATCGCCCCACTACCGCATCCATAAGGTATACGCGTTTACTGACTCTAAAGTAGTGCTCGCCTGGATAAATTCCTCACCGCACCGCTGGCAAACTTTTGTTGCCAATCGGGTTACTAAGCTGATAGAGCAGGCTAGATCCAAATGGAATAGTCCTGCACCTTCTATACAAGAGGGTACTATTGTAGTTATCATTACTGATAACTCTCCGCCCCTTTCATGGCCGTTAGGCATTATTGATAAATTGCATACCTCCAAGGACGGTACAACCCGTGTTGTTACTGTGAAAACCGCAAAGGGTAGCTATGTGCGCCCTGTTGTGCGTCTGTGTCCATTACCGACTCAATAAGGCCTGGCTTGATAGTTAGGTCTCTTAGTTTTAGTTAGTTAGCGACGCAACATAATTTTCTATTAAGATTTAACTATAGGTATGCAACTTAATGTATTATGCAACTCGCAGTATTTATCTTAAATCTTAATAATTGAAATATAAAAATCCGCATCTTAGTCCGTATTGCTGAATAGGTAGTACACCTCATAGGGCTAAGTTTAATTTTCATTAAAGGTGACCCTTTAAGGCCGGGAAAATGGTAGCGCCATCTCTTGTAAATGTCATAAATCAATGACCAAAAACATATAGACAAACGCATTTGAGATTTCGCGGGCGATCGATATCCTTATTATCTCGTTCCTTCCTCATTCCTTTTCCCTTTATGTACGCCTTAATGACAGGTCGCCAGAACGAACCGAAACTTCAACGTGAACGGGCCTCGTATCTCAACCGCCAGCTTTCCAAGCCACCTGGCTGGAGACTGATGCATCTAATTAGTTAGATTGCTGAGAACCTTGTGAACCGTGTCTATTCACCCGCCTCGCGGATATATAACAATTGTGTGAAGTGTGAAGATCCTGAAGGTCGCCAGTTTGGAGTAGAAGAACACCAGCTCGCTGCCACACGTGGGCTGGCATCGACCACTACAAGGTAAGGCGTACTACTTCCCTCATTTCCATACTAGATCGCCCGAATTGATCCGTGAATATTTTCCCGCTTATTTTCAACGCACTATTGCCAGAACCCTTCAAATACAGTCCACTTTTCATGATAGACACAAGGATGAAGAGGTTTCTCAAACCGCTATAACATATATATTATAACTACCTACGTGTATTTGTATTAAATACATGTTTTGTTAGAACTTCACAAAGGCGGTATAATCGATTGTTATTATTAAATTAATAGACAGCCAGTTACTCGACAATTTGGGATTAAAAAACCGTGACAACGAAAGAGAGGCAGAAGGCCTTCCCCAGCAGTGGAATCAAAGACTAGTAGTGTCTTTTCTATCAGCCCATACCTACTGCTTATAGAAAAGACACTGCTATTGTTTGAGCTCCTAACTTGTTTTAAGGCCCTTACTCCGGTTTAGCGCCTTATAACCGTTACTTAGCATAATCCTTAGTAACGGTTGGTTTAAAAGCTTTGATGTTTTTTCTATTATTGATTCATATACGTTATTTGTGAAACATGGTTTTTTCGTATAGACTACCTAATATTTTTCTTTAAAAAATTATTAACCACATGATATTTTTTCGCTACTTTTGGATAACTCCTCCATAACGACTTGGATGTTTAAAAATATTTTTACACAGAAAAAAATATGGCTAGAATTTCTTCATAACTGAAATAGCATATGTAAATCAAAAAAAAAATTTAAACACAACTATCCAGAACAAAACGAGGTATGATAATATAATTGATATTTTGGCTCCGAGCGCACGGCCGGTAATGCGGAATATATACGCCTTAAAGAATATATCTCCAGCGAAAATGAACTGATTCTTCTCACCTGCTGTCACGAGTTAGAATTACGAAAATAGTTTATGTCTGGGTAAAGAATCAGACAATCAGCAAGGGTTGGTAATAGTTGGCTTAGTCAACCTATATAAGTTCAGCAGTTGTATCTGCAGTATCGCTGTTCTTCTGTTCAAAAATGACTAAACCAAACTTCCCACAATTCTCATAATCGTTGGCCCACAAGTATATATTGTGTTAAAAAAATAACAATAATAATTTCGTGAGGATTCTCGGTATCTATAAACAAAAATGATTACAAACAAAAAAAAAACAATTTTAATATCTCACAAAAATAACCTACCTACGAACACTACCTACGTATTTCAGTACCTACTGCGCTCTATGGCGTGGGTTGCTAAAATCCAAACCGGCTGACTGCTTGGGCATTGTATGATGCGCATATTCAATCATTTGCGCATAATACAAATCATTGTATATCTTTGGAACGGTTGCTTTTTTTTTAATTTTTCTTCGTGATTACTTTTTAAATATTATAATATTATAACACAAGTCCTTAAATTCCCAAAAGTGAAAGAATTTTTGAAATCGGTCCATTGGTTTTTAAGTTTATTCGTTACATACAAAAATATAAAAATACAAATCTATCCTCTTTATAAATTGGCCCGTGCGAAGCCTTGGTAAATACATAATATACATAGGCCTGCTTATCTAAACATATAAAAGAAGAAAGTGACTGACTGACTGACTGACTCACTCACTGACCATCAACGCACAGCACAAACGGCTGAAGCTTCAATCATGAAACTTGGGAAGTAGGTTCCTTTGGTAGTATAGGTGAGCACTAAGAAAGGATTTTTGGAAATTCCACCCCTAATGGGGTAAAAAGGGGGTTGAAAGTTTGTATGTAATTTCTACAGTTTGTAAGTTGGGCACGTGAAATTTTAGATTCACGCTTTTGGTTCATAAAAAGAATTAATATATTTATTGGTTTCTGGAAATTTGATCCCTAAAGGTTACCCCCTTAGATATCACATTGCTCTGAATCAAAAGCTGTACACGAGAAGTTTTAGATTTAATGTCCAGGTAGATAAAAAAGTTATGTATTTATTAGTTTTTGGAAATTCTACCCCTATGGGGATAAAATAGGGGTTGAAACTTTATATGAAATTTCTTCGTTTTGGAAGGTAAAACATCTAAAATTGTAGGTTTACGCAGCTGATTAATAAAAAAAACAATGAGTTTAATTATTTTTTAAGGGGGTTGAAAGTTTGTATGTAATTTCTATAGTTTCAAAGCTGGACACGTGAAATTTTAGATTTAATCTCTTGGAAGATAAAAAAAATTATGTATTTATTAGTTTTTGGAAATTTTACCCCTTTGGGAATAAAATAGGGGTTGAAACTTTATATGAAATTTCTTCGGTTTGGAAGGTAAAACATCTAAAATTGTCGGTTTATGCTTCTGATTAATAAAAAAAGTAATGAGTTTATTGATTTCCGGAAATTTTACCCCTAATGGAGGTTAAAGGTGGCAATTTGTTGGGCTTGAAACTTAGCATGTATACTAACAGCTGATATTTTATATTTTTTTATTGTTTTTAAAGTAAGGGTTGTCATTACAAGTTCTTCAAAACTACTCCTATAATACGATTTAGGGTGTGTAAAAGATTTTTGAAGAATTTTATTGCACAAGGCTTCTTTTTTTGATGTGGGGGAGCAAACGAGAGATATTTGTTGGAATGAATTCTAATTCTTTGGGCAAAATAATAAAGGCAACGTTAATTTTTCGATGTTAAAGTTTGTATGGAATATCTCATTTCTTGGATTAATAAACTTGAAACTTGGGACAAATACTATTATTAGTTTTTTTGTTGAAGATCTTGGGTTATAATGTAGGTTGTTATTAGTTTTTCGGAACTATCCCCAAAATACCATTTAGGGGGTGTTCAAGATTTTTGAAGTATTTTATTGCACATAGCTTTTTTTATGCTGTAGGGTGGCACTCAGGAGGGCTTTTTGGAAATTCAACCTTTAAAGAGACATTTATTCATATAAAAACGTTTTCACAAAAAAATATTACCGTTTTCCAACTAAAAACACTACAAAGTGAAAAATAAATTTCTTTTTCGAAGTCGGTGTCTTTGGTAGGTACAATTTTTGAAAGTTATTTTTCACTTCGTAGTGTTTTTAGTTGGATTTCAGTGTAGGTAGTGTTTTTCACTTTTTAGGTGTACCTAATAGGCAATTTGTCTTTTGGCACTTAATTGTTTTTTGTGTATGTTCGCCGATATCTCCGTCGAACAACACTGTGTTTGTAGTTCCAAATCGAGGAAGAGGTCCTCTTAGTGCCGTAAGATTCTTCAAAAAACCTTTGACCTTTTTTTTTTGTGGCGGTAGTTCTGAAAATCTAATGATGGCAATTTATTGTTGCCCAAGGAATAAGATTTTTAACCGACTTTCCAAAATGGAGGAGTTTCTATGTCCTTTAAATCCAAACTTGAACCGTAGATATCTACGATTCCTTTTATTATCATCCCATTTATTATTGTTTTAACAATAGCTTATTTTTGGTCGCCTTCACTAACTGCAAATAATTTAGTTGAATAAAATACAAAATCTTGCGAACGAAGTCGCGGGCGGAGTGCTAGTTCGTAATATAATGTTACAAGCATTTACGTTTATGTTTTTAGAGCGAGTGTAATTTCATACGTCTCTAAGCGTATGAGTCATCCATACCCACAGTTCTCACAAGTTTACCTGTAAAATATTCATACCAGCATTTTCCTACTAGAGTAAGCATATTCACTCCCTTATTTATATAAAATTATGACTCAGCTTGTTAGTTTTCCCAGCGGAATTTTGTGCCAAACAAGGAATTTTCATCGTATTTAAGAACTAGATAATGCAGCGATTACAGATTGCATTTGTTCGTGGGTTAAGCGATAATAGCATCTGCTGAGTTGTGATAGGGACCGGGCTAAGTGCTTATAAAATTTGGCAAGTGTTTAGTAGGGTATTGCAAACTTAGTAGTGTGAGTTAAGGGATGAGATGAAGCGTGAAATAGTCCTTTGTGTTTAAAAAATTCTTATAAAAGTTACCTTGGTAAGGGGTATTCTTTTATGAAACCAGTAAAATACAGAACTGATATTTTAGTGAAACTCGTGAGTTTTAAAAGGGGCGCATAATGAGACTACAACATACCAATAATAGAAATGTTTCAAGATTTAGACATTTTGAATCAATTTTAGAGGACTTAAATGAGTTTTAGTTAGGTTTTCAAGTCTCGCTAATCAGTCAAGTAATCTAGACAGGAAAAATAAGTTTTCTAAATAACCTGACATCTTTTACATTTATCAAAAAGGTTAAGCTTGTGCCTCTCTATCTAGATAATTATTAGAAAAGAGTTTTATGGCAAACCATGACAACTAGGAGCTTTATGGCGCGTTTACATTAGGTTGCCACCATATACGGCGACAGCTTTCGGTTGAACCGGATTTGTTAACCGAATTGAGCTGTTCAAATTAAGTCGGTCACCGGATAGGGCGACCGTATTCATTTAAATTGTCGGTTCACCGGATTCGGCGACCGCATTCAGCTGAATTGTATATACACGTGTTAAAAGCATACAAAGACAGACATCGGTCGGACAATTTTCGTTCGACCTTTTATGCAAAACCTATGAAAAACAAACAAACACAATACTTGCATGCGCCCTCCGCGCTCTTCGACTGAACAATGGGGGGCGCGTCTCAACAAGTCAGCCGTGTTGGTCACCCAAAATGGTCTGCGACCGAATACGGCTAACCGCAAACCTGTTTCCACTAGTTCGTAACCGAGCACGGGCTGTGGTCGAAAACGGCTTACCGAAAAACCCGTTTACACTAGTCGGTGACCGGATCGGTCAAAAGTACCTAATATAAATGAGCCATTAATCTGACGTGTTAAAACTATCATGCCCTCACGCTATACAGGACGAATAGCAGTATTCTTTTTTTCGACGGTATAATTATTGCGTTGACAAGTTATAATATAGTTAAGAAAAAATATATTACTTGTACTTGTTCCACGCTGCTTCGCTCCCGTCAACTGGCTACTTACCTACCTACTCTACCCTATCTAACTACCTGCCCTGCCTACCTACCTACCTACCCTACCTATCCGTCTACCCTACCTGCCTATTTTACTTTTGTTTTTAAACCTTTCCTTTCCTTTTTTTATACTAGCGAACACAACAAAAAAAAATCCTATCTATGAAGCCGTTTTTGAGTTTTAGCGAGACAACAAACAGCAATTGATTGCTCTTATCCGCTATATTCTTCTCCATTGTACCAAAATCAGAAATACAGACAGATCCGCACACGCGAGCGCCCCCACTCACAATCCATTAGACACGACACTGAACGAATGAACTAAAACGATTCAGACCTCACAAAAATACAACGCTTTTGTAGCTCACTGTACCCGCCTAGTGCCTAGTGAACGATTTTGTTCTAGCTGCTCTAAGCTTCTAAACGGAGCTGTGGTTTTGAAACTTTTTGTTGGACAGCAAAAAGGAGTCTTTCTTAATAGCCTGCAGGAAGAATTTCCGGGTCTATTATTATTTGAAACAAATAAACTTAAATCCTTCTCGTATTAAAAATGAAAATGTCTGGACGTTTGGATGTTTGTACGTCAAATATGCGTCAATGCCTGAAAGCATTTAGATAAAAATTGGCAAATGGGTTTACCATGCCTTGGATGAGGACAAAAAAATTGTTTACCGGTAATACGTTCCCTTTGTATAGGTATATTTTGCGGACGGAGCCGTTGGCAATAGCTACGAAGGAAGGTCAAATAGTTCCCCTATTTTATTTTGTATTTTAAGGAAAATTTTCAGCGAACTCTTCGACCTTCCTATGTAGTAGGCACGAATACGAAGGCAAGGCCAGTGATGCATTATTGACTTGTTAAACGGAATTGAACGTAAATGAAGGTTTTTGTATGACATAAGGTATACTTTGGTTATGACTTGGACTAAAATACTCAAACCTTGCTCAGAAACGCAGAAAACTTAAAGTGGCAGATGATCAAGAGTGAAAGATGCTTAAATCGAGATCAGCACATACTTAGCGTCGTACCGTAACCGTATGTTAGAGCTATATATACTTAGGTATAGTAGGTACCCCCCTCAAGTAGAGTGCGACGGGCATACATCCTTTTCTCGTAGCAACTTAAGGACCTTCTACACATACATACATACCAGTCGCTACACTAGATTTTTCCTGTGACTTCTTTCACATGCGAATATTTTATCTAGGTATCGTAGGAATATCGGCAAAAACTCTTTTTTCTAGGTGCTTTGCAAATTGACTTCAATACCTTCATAGATGTTGAAATGCAATAAAGGAATGTGGGAAAACATCAGTATGTACAAAGCGCGTGTGTGTATGATTTAAGAGATGTATGAACGTTAACGAAGCAAAAGATAAAAGTTAGGCTCACAGTGGGTGGCATTGTGTAGTTTGAGAATCTCCCTCTTGACATAAAATTTTAAGGCATAATATTTTTTGGCATAACATTTTCACATAACTTTTATTAGCTGTGGCATATTAAGCCAATTTGGAGTTGCATACATTTTCAAGGCATACTATTTTCTTTTATCGGAAAAATAAAAACAAATAGGTGTCATGTACTTACATTATTTATTTTATTTTGGAAATTACTCTAGTTAAGGTGCGGTGGGGGCGGCCCAAGGCCCTTGGGCCGCGAACATGTTTGTTTTTATATGAGTTATATCGTAATTATCATTACGGTATGCGTTTATAACGTATAAATATCATTACGCTTTTATAACATTATTTTTCATTATTATTATGCTAACAGTATTTATGCCAATAATCATTATGGTAAAACAGTTATGTTGCCTAATACGCCTGCCACCTGTTGCCTGTTATGCATTACGAAGAATGCGTATGCTGATTTTCTTTATGAAAATGTAAATTATGACTATATCTTATGCTTATCATTAGTAAACCGTGTAGTTTCTGCCTTCCTTTATATGGGAGAAAAGCGTGAGTAGTAAGTATTCCATCAGTCATACAACCACATACAAAGATCACACACTTTTCCAACTTACAAATCGCAATTCTAGTAAAACATAATATCAACTTTTCTACAACATACCATTACATCTAGGGTACAGAGTTAGGTCATCTACAAACTTAATAAGTTCATATTCCACCCGGTCTGTTAAGAGCACGAGTCTTGAGATTGTCAGCAGATTACCCGGTTCGATAACCCGGTTGACAAAAAAGCAACCAATTAGCCAGTTGAACCCGGGGAAATATGGGGGAGGGTAACAAGAATGTTATAGTTGCTCGCTCAAATATAGTGGTGTAGGGTAACTGTGTTCACGTAGAATTGTTTTGCTTTATTTTTTATTACTTATGAAATCACGAACAGTCATAGAAATTGCGGGCTTACCCTAAATTTAATGACTTTAAAAAATTTGCCAAATCGAAGTTACTCGTGAGATTTAGGGACAGCCCGCCATTTCTTCGTCAGTTTTGCTTATTTATGTCATTTTGCTTCAAACCACACCCGATCGAAAATTATTTTCTAGGTGTTCTCTCAGCTAGCCGCATCTACTTTTCACCCTAGATCCGTTTGATAAAAAACCTGCCAGCTCCTCTAGTCCCTTCCCCTAGTCGGTCGTCCGTTCGTTAGTGATTAACATAAATCAATAGTTTTGTCTATACCATCATCATCGTTTCAGCCTGCATCGTTATATTCCCCATCCCTATTTATGTCATTTTGTTTCAAGCCGCACCCGATCAAGTGAAAATTATCGACCCTGTTAGTTAAAGAGTTCTCTTTGAAAAATCTGTAATTTAACAGACAATTATTTTCTACTTGTTCTCTTAGCAAGCTGGTGCTACTTAGCTATCTACGTTTCACCCTAGATTCGTTTGATCAAAAACTTGTCAGATTCCCTAGACCGCATTCCCCTAGTTGTTCGTCCGTTCGTTGGTGATTAACGTAAATCAGCAGTTTTGTCCATATGATCATCATCATTTCAGCCAAAAGACCTCCACTGTTGAACGTAGTCTTCCTCCCTTCTTCAAGAGTCGCCACATTGGCCAGTCCCGTGCGTCTCGCATCCACGGGATTCCCACAACCCTAAATATTTCATCGGCCCGTCTCGTCCCTCCCGCCTTCCAACGCATTGTCTTTGTCCATATATATACCTTGACATAATCAAAATGTCGCCCAGTTCAAATTACATAATAAGTACTAATGCAATGCTACGAACTATTGCCCTTGTCCTAAAATGTCCTACGTATTTACTGTCACAGTAGTCACCTTTCCATTTAGCATCAACAAAGGATTCCTTAACCTTGTGCTATGTACGCTATTTTTGTATTATTTACATAAAATACACTGGATTTCAAGATTCCTGAACGTTCACATACACTGCGGGATGAGTATTTTGCTGTAGAGAAAATTGAATGTGAAAATATTATGACGTCATAATTATTATTATATTAAAAGTCATTACTCTGCATAAAAAGAGATACAAGTATGCTTACAGAGAATGCTATCTATAATGTTTTGGAATAGCCAACGTAAATTATTTGCAAGTAAGGTTATTGAATCATGAATTGAAGCATGTTGCGAATCTTATTCGTCATCATCATCATCAGCCTTTTAATGTTCACACTGCTGGGACACATGCCTTCTCTCTATGAGATAAATAAACTTATATTCTATTCTATATTCTAATGGGCCGTAATCCACCAAACGGGTACAGTGCGGGTTGATGGATACTTATTATACCTGCGGGATATTTGCGTGCATTCGATTTAGGCTGCTGTTCTCATTGACTTCGTTCTTTCAGCATATTCAGTCTTCAATATTCACACTGCTGGGACACAGGGCTCCTCTCTTTGACAGAGTTTAGGTTTAGGTAACATGTCTTTGGACATGAAGGTTTCCTCTCCATAGTGTACCTGTTTCTCGTTTAAGAAAAAATGCAATCCTTCTGTGTATGAGAAGAGGTCAAATCAAGGTTTCTCTTGGTACTTTATAATCCATCCATTTATCTATAGTAATATCTATTATAACCTCTAGTACTACACGTTACCCTTCCCGTATATACCTTTAACGTCTTAACGGCAGCACAGATTTGGAGGAAACTTGATACACGTGGAGACCATGTCCTAGATTGGAACGTGGGATACATTTTATTACGGGAATATGTTTCCTTGGGATAATTTCTGTCTTTAATGTGCGTTATGCCGTAGGTCGAAAATAGTACTTACATAGATACACAAACTTATAATGCACTACCAACAATTTAAATTAAGAAACAAACTAAAAGTACATACCTCAGTTATTAATAAGCCGTGTTTGAAGTAAATTAAACAGAAGGTGACAACTAGAGACCCGCAATATGTACCCGCCAACAAAGGTCAGGTATTAAAGGTCCAGGAATCCAGAGTATTTACACAATTACAGTACCCGTTTATAGAGACCTTGCAAAAATTATTTACATGTGATATGCACGCTACATACGATTTTGGACCTTGGTTTCTGGGCGGTGGGTTCAAAATTGTCTTGATAAAATGTTGGCTATAAAAAGCGAGGCTTTTGTATTTTTTTCTAGAGGTGTGTTAGGATGTTTTATAATATGTGAACTATTGTTCTTTATTGTACGTTTTGGAAACATTTTATTCTAGGTTATTTGAAGCACACGGTCAATGTTGTCTTCATTTTATAACATAACTTACAAACTATCTGTGGTCTCTAGAATTGTATTGATATAAAACTATACATTGAATTATTATATTATTTATTTAAACAATATCTGTCCGCAGCTTCACCTGCGTGAAAAGTGTTATAACGCAACGATACTTAATACCGGAATCAAAAATAAATATGTCCAGGTCAGGTATGTCAGGTTTCGGGGAGGCCTATGTCCAGCTGTGGATGTCTTTCGGCTGATATGATGATGATGATGATTTCCAGGTCATATTCGACCCATGATCACCTATAGGTCCGTGGTGTCGTGGCCCTGCTCTAAACTAACTTTAGCCATGAACAAGCTACAACGAATGCAAAGACGGCCCTGCATTGTGACAACGGGCTGGGTGAGGACTATCCCGACCGCAGTGTTCGAGGCCATGCTTGGACTCCCCCCTCTGCATCTATTTATACAGCAGGAAGTGACAATGGGAGCTGTACGTCTAAATACACTGGATCTCTAGTGTAAGAGAGAGACATAACACACCGCTCTGCTCGAGGGTCTTAACCACGAGCTCCCCCTAACTAGAGCCACTAACGACCGGATACCCAATCAATTCATTTTTGATGAAAAATATAGAAGCCAATTCACACGAGGATAACCACTGCGAGGGGCTACAACCCGATGAACTGCGGATGTTCACAGATGGATCCAAAACAGGTACTGGTACGGGTGCAACAGTCTTCTCAGAGGACCTAGAGTGTCACCAGCGTCTGAACCAGGTTTTTACAATAAAGTAACCATTCAATGGATCAAGGGACACAGCGATTCCCGAGGACACGATGCTGCGGATGAGCTGCAACACAACAAGCTATGGATTGACCATAGCGAGTGTAAGCAGGTCAAGGAGGCACCGCCCTCCAAAGACGGCCGTTTCACGAAAAAAGGTCCTACAACTAACTAAGCCACCGTTGCGTGCAGTCGCGGCCGTAAGGAGGGACACGGGACCTTTAATAAGCACCTTTTTGTCATAGGACTCACGGACAGCCCACTCTGCAGAGCGTGCTTGGTGGAAGATGAGACAGCAGCACACCTGCTCCTAATCTGTCCTTTAATCGCTAGTTACAGGGCCAGCAGGAGATAGTCTGCAACACCAACGCGCTACTGGCCTTCCTCGAGGAGATGGGATGGATTGAATAAGGAAATTGAATCTCACCCGAACGCAAAATATGCGGTTAGTTGTGGAGCTGCGGAAACAGCCCGTTGAAACTAAACTAAACTAATTCAGTTCATAGTCTATACGTCTGCCATGTTTCTTCAAAACCCATTCAGCAAGATAGACGTGAAAATAGACAAACAGGCACACACATTCGAATTTATAATATTAGTAATTAAGGATGAATGACTCTGAAATCGCCAACTCATCTTAGGTTTAAAGATATTTATTTCCCACAAGAACTTATAAATGACAGTTAACTAATAATGAGAAACAGACTTACTTTATCTAAATAGTAATATAATATTTGCCTCTCCCGACGTTTTTTTGACATACATGTTTTTTTAGTTTACTCTTAAATATGTTAATATTAACACACTTTTTTATATCTTCCGGTAAATCACTGAAAAGCTGTGATCGGTCTACTAATACTGTTTTTTGCCATAATCAGTCCGTGCACATGCAGTTGCTAGTTGGTATTTGTTTGTCTTGAGTAAGTGTGGTGATTATAGGGGCTGGTCTGTGTTAGCAAACTTACGCTTTGAGCTGACAGCGACAAACCCTGTAGGGCTTGGCTTTGTCGATGCAGTCCTACCTTGCCTGGCTCCTTCAGAGCCGGCAAGGTGGCGTGGTCTTGAGGGAGAGCGCTACGGTCGTGTAGATCCTCAAGGCAAGTGCGGTGATTTTCCTTCTCGTGGTTGCCGCCCTGTTCTTGGTCTAATTCCCTCTGAAATAGACGTAACTGAAATCACCGGGCGACGTATCACAGGGGTGGCGAGGTCATGCCTCTGGGTGTCCACCATTGAACAAGGAAAATGTTGGATAGCAATGACCTCCTGCGTGTTTGTGCCGTGCGCGAGGACCCGTATGGGCGGATGAAGGGATCCTGGTGATTGAGTGGAGCAGGTTGCACTCAACACACCACTTTGGCCCGGATTCAATCGGCTGCGGGGTCCGGTCAGACAGCCCCCAGGCGAGTTCACTCCCATTGGGGGCTTGCAGACGGCGGCGCTCGCTCGCATCGCTAGTGGTATTGGTGTGAGTTATTGTCGCGCAGTCTCGTGAGCAAATCATGGGGGGGGGGGGCTATATCCCTCGGCTAATCCCTGGTGCTAGCATCGCCACTTGAGCACTCCATGGAGGGTGGGGATAGTCGAGGGATGAAATTTGATTTCGGGATGTTTAAATGAACTCTAATTTAAAAAAAAACCACAAAGCGAAAGGACCGGCGAAAGTTGGGACTACGCTCCAAAAGGCGGGACCGGCAAAAGCTAGGACTGCACACCAGACGGCGGGACCGGCGCAAGCCGGAACTGCATTTTCCGTAGCAGGAACGCCCGGAGGCGAGACTGCAGTGGGGTCGTCTCGAGGTGGGGCTGCGGCGGGACTGTCAAATGACGGTACTGTTGCGGCACTGCCGAGGGCCGTCACTGCTGCGGGACCACCGACGGGCGGAACTGCAAACCTGCCCACCGGGCACAAAGGTACTGCCAAAACTGGCGCGATACGTGACCTCTGTGTTGGAGGTCGAATGACCTCGGACCTTGGGGCCCGGACGCGACCGGCAAAGACAGCACCTCGTCGTCTCCCGGCAGCCGGCATGAACCAGGCTGGCTTCCGGTTGGACGATCTGGGACGCGCAGAAAAAAGCGCCAAAAGCTGAGACAGCAGGCGGCTCTAGAAGGGACTCCTACGGAAGGCCCATCAAAGAGACCGCGTGCTGCTCTCAGCGGCGACAGCGGGGACATGGCGGCCAAGAGGATGAAGACCCAACGGCAATCATCCTCAACCGGATCCTTTAGGGATGCGGTGGCAGCTGTGAAACTCGCTGTCGTCACAGTCAGATAACCGGAGGAGTACTTGAGGGCGGAGGACTTGGTGCCAATCCAGGAGCTCATAATTGAGAAACTGGAAGTGGCGCCGGATCCTCTGCCTGTCCTAACGGTTGCTCCCGGAGTTGTCGCAGGTGCAGTTCATGTATCCTGCAACAAATCTGACGCAGCTAGCTGGTTTCGGGTTGCCATCCACAATGTGGAACTTGGCTCCTTGAAACTCAAGGTTATTGACGCCAAGGATCTTCCAAAGCCAGTCAAAATGGCATGGAAGAATCGCAACTTGGCGTTGCAGGACTCTGCCCGGGCCATTCGACTGCTCCAGCGGCTTAACCCTGCCTTGAGGACGAACGACTGGAAGGTCGTGAATACTCTCACTGAGCAGGCGTCGCAGATCCGTCGTATCGTCCTCATGGACGGGGTGTTCGCTGGGGTCATCAAGGCCGCAAGCTACTCTCTTCCAGGAGGAATTGAACGGTACTCGTTCAAGCCCCTGGAAGAAGATAAGGGAGAGGCACCCACTGCGGAAGCAGAGGCGGAACCTCCGAGGATGGACTACACCGACGTGAGGAGGCCATCGAGAAAATCTCAGCGCAGCGCAGCGCAGGAGGCAGAGATTGGGACCAGGGCGTCAGAGGCAGACCACGAGGATGACATCCTCGGGGACTTCGACTCCCTGGGGATTCAGTCGCCTATTACTCTTGAGGAGAGCCAGGCGATGGAGGAGGAGCCTCAAAACTAAGGCCCTCCTATATTAACACAGGCCCATCAAATATGAGGATGGGAACAGAGAAAAGGAAAATTATCCTTGCCTCTGCCTACCTCCCATATGAACAAAAGGAACCAGTAACACCACAAATCAGAGGACTGGTTGACTACGGCAACCAAGAAAACCTCGACCTGATACTTGGCTGCGATGCGAATGCACACCATGTCGTTTGGGGCAGCTCAGATGTCAACAAACGAGGGGAGGATTTGTTGGACTTTGTGGTAAGCTCTTTAAATCAACAAATCCTTAACGCAGGCAATAAACCTACTTTCAGGACCTCGGCGAGAACTAAAGTTATTGACCTGACACTGGCTTCAAATAAGGCCAGCGCTTACATCGAAAATTGGCATGTATCGGACGAAATCTCTCTGTCTGACCATAATTATATATGCTTTAGGTTTAGGACGGCGGGAGAAGCCGAAACTAGACGAAGGAGATTGGGTTTCTCCTTGGGATACAAATTGGGACTCGTACAGGAGGGACCTAAAAGTAAAACTAGGGAGCCCAAAAGGTAAGCTTAATTCCATACTAGATATAGAATTTGAAGCTGATAGAATCAAGGTGGGCACCATCGGTGCATGGGTAGATAACTGCGCAGAGAAAAAGGCCTTTTGCAAAAAGGTACCATGGTGGACTCCTGAACTAGCTAAAACGTCAGGAAACACGACAGGCCTTTAATGATGCAAAAGCCAGGAAAGATTCTGGCTATCATAGCATGCTGACGAGTTATAAGACGGCGGTACGCAAGGCTAAAATAACTAGTTGGCGGCAGCATTGCACCTCCATCGAAGCTCTGCCAAATGGAATGAGGTTGTGCAAAGCATTGTCCATGACTAAGACAAACCCACTATCATCTGTAAAGGATGAGAATGGGTATCTAACGGAAACTGGACAGGACACTCTGGGCGTGATGTTTAGAACTCACTTCCCGGAATGTATACTGCGCGACAGCAATAAAGAGGAACCAGTCACTACGAGGAAAAGACAACTAAGAAACCTAGTAGAGCTCTCCCTCAATGGAATAAAGCTGCCCTGGTCCACCGAAGTTAAATATCTGGGTGTAACGCTTGATAGAGAACTCAGGTGGAAAACTCATGTGGAAAATATTATAACGAAAGCCCTACGAGTGTTCGGCATGTGTCGTTCCACCTACGGTAAAACTTGGGGGTTAAAGCCCAAAGTGATACGATGGCTGTACCGGACAATGATAATACCTATTATCACATACGGCAGCATAGTGTGGTGGCCCAGAATAAAGCTTGCCTCGTGCAAAGCGCCACTCACCAGATTACAAAGAACAGTGTGTCTAGGCATCACGGGTGCTTTCAGGACAACACCTACGGCAGCGATTGAGAGATACCCACAATATCCCTCCTCTGCATATAATGGTTGAATTCGAGGCAAGGAAGACATTACATCGACTTGCTGTGGCTGGACTATGGGATGCCTCTAAGCCAAGGACCAACCATACAAAGTTCGACGGGAATGAAGGCCTGGATCGGGTAACAAGCATGTTATCCGATAAAATGCAAACTATGTTTGTGTTTGAAAGGTCTTTCAAGGTCCAAATCTCTACAATAGAGGGCTGGACGAAGGAAATCGATCCACCAGAACAAGACAGTCTAGTGTGGTACAATGATGGATCCAAAATGGAATCAGGTACAGGGGTGGGAATATACGCAAAAGGTTACAAATGTGGCAAAAGCGTAGGAAAGATGGCAACTGTATTCCGAGCAGAAACTTATGCCATAATAAACTGTGCTCAAGAGAATATATATACAGGAACCAGAGGTAAATCCATATATATTCTTAGTGACTGTCAGGCTGCAATCAAAGCCATGGCATCCTACAAAGTGGACTCCGGACTTATTCTGGATGCTGTCCAAACTCTAAACAGGCTTGGGAAGCACAACAGGGTAAGACTGATTTGGGTCCCTGGGCACAAAGGAATCCATGGTAACGAAATGGCAGATGAACTGGCAAGAGAGGGCTCAGCAAATGATTTTGTGGGTCCAGAACCATGTGTAGGCATCACGACGTGCCTCGTAAAATCCGCATTTAGGGAGTTTGCAGATCACAGACAGCGAACTCATTGGCTATCTAGCACCGGTCTACAACACTCCAAGAAATTCCTAGGCTCTACGTTCAAAGCCCGAGAATGCATTTGGAACATGAGCAGGGGAAAATCCGCTACCTGCTTGGGGCCTTTACTGGGCACTTTGGAACCAACGACATGCTCATGAAGATGGGTCTAACCGCGACACCCATGTGCAGGTTGTGTGGGGAACATACGGAACGCATGGAGCACCTTCTTTGCACATGCGATGCACTGGCTGGTAAGCGAATGAGTCTCTTAGGGGTTGGATATCCAAGACCAGAAGACTTTAGGCTCATATCTCTCAGTCTCGTTGAAAAACTCATGAAAAGAGTTTTCAACGAGATTGGGGAGGAGTAAGGTATCTAGGGCACCACAATAGATCCCAATGGGTCGAAGTGTCCGAGTTGTTTCTCGGCCCCTCCAATAGATAAGATAAGATAAGTGTGGTGCTTACTGCTCGTGTTTTCTCAGTATGAGAAGTATCTTATGCCTTTGCGTTACAGGCTTCAATTATGCCTTTTCGTTACTGAAATAAAATTCTTCACTCACTAATCTAAAAAAATATCACTACCCTAAAAAAACGTAACACCATCGTATATTACACAGAATACTGTATCATTAAACCTCTCATTAACAATAAAACACTTGGCTTATATCCATATTATTCTGTCCTCATAATATGGAGACGGCAAAAAACTTATCCCTTTTAGTGATATCACGAAGCAGATTGTCGCCACAATGCTATTATAGTCTAAGATCCCACTGCTTAGTTTAACTGTTTAAACTTGGCAACCCCAGATTACGGCTAACTTATGAGCTGGTACCAATTAATTTCCTATTTTATTTTATACTAGCTGTCCCACGCGGCTTCGCTCCCGTCAACTGGCTACCTGCCTTACCCTACCTACCCTACATACATGATTGTGGCGTAACTTAAACCGTTTACGCAGCGCACGCAACGGAAGCTATCAAAAAGGAATATTTTTCCCGTTTTGGCAACTTTTTTCATTTATGCGCCGCTCCTATTGGTCGTAGTGTGATGTTATACAGCTTATAACCTTTCTCGATAAATGGAATATCCAAAACAAAAAGATTTTTTCAATACCAACCAGTAGTTCCTGAGATTAGCGCTTTCAAACAAATAAATAAACTCTTCAGCTTCATAATAAATTATAGATTATTTAGTACCTACCTTATTTTTTTTTTTTTTTTAAAGTTCTCAATTCGACATGTATATTTTTTTTACTACATCATTTTCATTCAAATGACGTTAAATTCACTTGAAAACCATACTCGTATACTTCTGGGTTTTATGACCAACGGTAATTACAATTTTTGAATTATTTAAAGATAATTGTGGGATGCCATCAAGTATCTCTTTTTCTTCCTACCCTTTTCCCATTTTGGGTAGGACCCCTACCAAAGTGGCTCTCCTTATTTCATGGCTTTAGTCCACTATCAAGTATCATTCATAAAAAATAAGTTTTAACAAAAAAATAGATACCTGCAGATTTTGAGCGACGAGATCTCGTACTATTATTTCATGGCGACTGCACCATACAGATGTAAATAAGTTTGCACTCAATGCATACAGCAGTGGGTATTTGGGACAGTATGTTGGTAGGTCAGACTCACTGCAGTCAGTTGAAATTTTAGTTTTTCTAGCTCTTTATGATATTACCAGCAGATAGGGGACAACTTTAAACGTTAGGTCTAATATACGATTAACATGATAAACAATTCATTTGTGAAATAATTAAAATATTTGTTCAATCTTTGCTTTAGTACGTTAGGTAAAGGAAAAAATATTCGTTCCGTGAGAATAGATAAGTATAAATATTGTAGCGTAGGTCCCTAGTCTTGCCAAACTTAAGTGACAGAGGGCAAGGCACATTGCTCACAGAACGGATGGCCGATGGAGCAGAAAAGTTCTGGAGCGGTTCCCGTGAACCGGAAGAAGTTGCGTTGGAAAGCCTCCCACCAGGTGGACCGATGACCTGGTGAAGGTTGCGGGGATCCGCTGTATGCGAGACGCACGGAACCGATCAATGTGGCGATGCTTGGGTGGTCCAGCAGTGGACGTCTTTCAGCTGATATGATTATGAGTTCCCACGTCACAAATTTAAAAAAAGGAGAAATACAGATATTATATTATTTCAAAACAATGCCTTTTACGGCTGGAATCAATCTGACGACTTAAAATACATAACAGAACAACACGCCAGTATTCCTCGAAAGGTTTGGTCATTTTAAAATATGTCAAACCTATTCGAAACATGCGCAACAGTTCAAAAGCAGAAGCGTTTCATGCCATTATAAAGGTTCGCAACTCATGCAACCTCTGTCACAGTACTTAATCAAATTAAGCTGGCTGGTACTGGCGTGGCGGTAAACCCTGTATACAGGGTGTAACGGGAAGGTCCGATCCTATTTTTAAAACTGCTTCTGTAAATGAACAAAAGCCAGAGTCAATTCTCAAAAAAAAGTGAATGGAAAATCCTGACAACAGCTTTGTATGAAAATCCATTATTATTTAGGAATTTCCTCCTGTATCCGTCAGGCTATTCAGTAAAAAGTTAAAAAGCATTAATTAAGGTTGATCCTATTAAGACAAAAATGTGTCAAATATTATTCCTGGCAAAAGTCACAGTAGATTCATATTGCGGCCAAGGCCCAAAATCAACCAAACAAAAACCGTCCCAAAATAGAACAAAAGAAACAAAACGTTTGCAAAAGTAATAAAATAACAACAAAAAAAGAACGGCTAACGTTTACTTTATGTTAGTGTCCATCATATTGGATGACCTCATGGGTAGCAAGATGTAGGGAATTACATCAATCCAATTTGAGGAACGGCTCGCATTACGAACATTCCGAGATCTAGAAATTAGGGAGGGGTTTATGGTAAAGGCGCTAGCGGGGGGATTAGCGGAGCGGGTTTTAAAGATATCAAGAGCCTCTACTCAAAGTGACATTCTAAAACAAAAGTAAAATGTGTGAGATGGACTCCTTCACCATCATCAGGGTTTTACATTTTTCACTGCTGGGACACAGGCATCCTCTCTGTGAGAGGGCCTGGGCCGTAATCCAACATTACCCAGTGCTGGTTGGTGGATTCACGAGTCTACAGTTTTGGTTCTATAATATGCCAGATTCGTCACGATCTTTACCTTCACCGTTTTGAGAGCAGTAATAATGACATAATTTACACAAAATAAAGCCCCTGCCTGGGTCCGAGTCTACTACCTACTACTTATAAACCGCTGCCACCACTGCTCTCATGGTATACCCCTATTAGTCTACTGAGATTTCCTATAGTGGCCTCCTTCACCAACATTACGTTATAAAAGGCGGCACACTATACCACGCAATCCCTTACGAGGTGTCTGGGACCATCTTCGGTAGGTCACGCCTCCAAGAGCACTCGCCCCTGGTACTCAAGAGAAAATGTGAGTCGCATCGTGATTACTCACTACCATTTGTCCAGAATGGTACCGGAGCAATAAAGCCGCTCACCACACGCACCCCAGCACGCCAGCACTAGTGCAAGCACCGGCACCAGCGCAGTTGGTGCTAGCGGATTCAATCCCCGTTAAGGACGCCAGAGAAGCTGGCTCCCATTTCTCCAGAATGGTCCCGGAGCTGTAAGCACGCTCACCTCTCGAATACAAATCATCGCATCTACCCAATGCCTACAGCTGGGTTGCCGGAAAACTAATCCAACGGGTAGTCCTCTTCTTTCTATCCAGGAAAGTGCTGGAGATGCAGCTCGCTTACAGGAGCTCACTTGCTTGAGGGTTACTCACGAACCCCGCGTCTGACCACCAGGTGGCCCTTTGCCTTGGGCCGGTAACTTCAGACACTTGTTGCGCGCGAGGAATGACGCTCGACCCACACATAGCCGAGCAGACAACATGCCACTCCTCTGCAACCACTACATAGACCACCGCGAGTCCAACCTCAATGTCAGGTTCCACCTTTGGTGGAGGGCCTACCTGACCCCGCGTACCCTGATCCAAACAGCCAGACCCGTTCTCTAGAACTTAAGGACTTTGTGAAGCAAGGTATTCCTATACGTCAATGTCATACACTCAATAAATTTTGAGTATTGCACAGAAAACCATAAAAGTTACAAATTCAAACAGGAATGTCAGAGAACCGACATTCATAAAATCGAATTTTCTTTGAAAACCACTTGATATTCTGTAAAGATCATTTTAATAGCAAAAACATTAGAGCACAAATACGTTATAAGTTTCTCTCTTATAATTTTCACGTTTCTCCATCTGCCTTCAAAGTAAGAGTGATCAGGCATTTTTTGGACATGCTGGCTCGCATCAACTGCAGCTTACTATCTTGTCGAGGCGAGGCGAGGTCGAGGTCAAAATCGCGCTCATCAGGATTAATAAAACAGGAAGCAAAAAATATATTTCCAAATCGCTTTCCTCTTATAACTGACACGTTTCTTCAAAACATTGAGCCGTCGGAATAAAAATTAAATGTTACGCAGTAAAATGTAAGATGGCTGCCTATAGTTCGCGACTGGTGACAATGCGCCCCTCACATACAATTGAGACATTCCGGCTTCTGCCTCATACCGATCGTGATTTTGAAAATAATCTGAGGATATAAGACTATATTCTACTTTATTGTGATCATGAGCCTTTAAACATTTACCCACTAAACTTCTCCTTAGATTGAAAAATAGAACGGTAAGAGGCTAATATCGTAGGTTCCAGCTGTAATTTGCATGTTTTGCCAGACTGGGAGGTTTCCAAAAAAATCTGGTAACCGTCTTTCCAAAGGGAATCGTATTACCCATTACTAGATTTTGAAGGTCACATTGGCCAAATTCTGTTTTCAGCTGCATGGTATTAGACAACCCAACCGATTCCTACATAGTAGGTGAAAAGTTTAAGCAGATTGCTTGAGAAGGCTACTAACAGCCAATAGCTACCCATAATTTTAATCAACCGTCCATCTGCTTAGAAGGTGTCTATAATATGAAAATCAACATAATTACATTCGAAAGGCCTTGTCATGCTCGCAGAAGGGATGGACGGTAACTCGAGTGATGACCGCAAACCGGATGGAACTCCCACAAATTGGATCTACAACTTACTGAAAATGAGAAAATAAATATTCGTAGTATAAAACAAGTTCGCTTTTCGTATCTCTCTGGAAGACCGCTAAGATCTTCTTGAATGCACAATGATTTTCGATCGATGTTCACCATCATTCATAGCATTTTCAAGAAAGGTTTACATAATATTGTGTGTACTTTTTTAGGCTTCCGTAGTAAACAAGGAACCCTTAAAGTTTCGCCATATCCGATTGTTCGTCTATTACAAGATATAATTATAACTATTAATATATTATTATTTTATTATATTATTGTTACCTTTATTCAATTAATGTACATACATTTTACATTTTTAAATATTAGCTTATAAAACAAATAAAAAAAACATTAAAAAATATGAAAAATAATAGCCCACCGGTATCGGCAACAGGGTACAAGCTACCGGTGGTCAGAACTCCTGAGAAAGGAACCTGTCCTGGAGTACCACTTTCTGGATCAAGCCCTTGATCCAGCTGCCCAACGAGAGCCTCCTCAGATGTTTGTCGAGGCTCTTAGCTATTACGCCATTGGCCGTCATGACTATCGGCACAATGACTGCTGTATTCACATCACACATGTCAACAACCTCGCGAGCTAGATCAAGATACTTGCTATATTATTATTATTATTTTGTTGTACTAAGATAGCTTTAATTTGGCATGGAAAACATATTAATGACGCTAACGAAGGGGTAAAATAAAACGAAGATTTTTTTTATGGTTTCTTCTGTAGGTACACGTAAAGTGGGGATGTTTCTTTTTTCGTCCATCCAATGGTTTGTGTTGGATAGGCCATTTAGGAATACTACGGGTCTGTAAAAAACATTTTTCAATTCGAAGATACGTTTGCGTAAAATTAAACTTCAAATGGCAAATTTTTTTTAGAATGAAGTGTGTGTCCCTTCCCCCCCGACCAGCTTTTGTATATATCGAAAAATCATGGCATTAGTATATATAACGAAATTAAAAGGCAAATATCACCGCCTTCAGGATTGTATGACTGCTTTGAATAGGTAATGGATGAAGTGTTACACAACTACTACAATATTTTAAACCTATTTTTGGAGCCCACAAGAATAACCCCAACTAGTGCTACATGCTTAGATAATATTTATACTAATGTTATACCAGTCCACAAAGAAATAATAAATTTACTAGATTCTGATAATTGCGGGCAGAGGATTACTATACCAAACCAAAACAACAAAGTGGCTAAAAAGGATAACCCCAAAACTGCAAGTCGCTTGGCAGCTTTCAAAGTTAAACTCATTAATAAATTAACAATTTTGTCGTTTTAATTGATGCTGATCCTAATCATCTATATGATGATTTTTTAGTATATACTGTAAACAATTTAATTCGACCTTTGTTCCAAAGACTATCTCCGTTAAAAGTAACGCATCATTCAGTGATTTGGCTACCATTGGTATTCATAAAAGTAGAACACGGCTTTATGAGCTGTACAGTGTAAGGACTTATGTAAACACTGCTGAATTTAATTTATATGTTAGAAATTATTCAAAATTATTTTAAAAAGTTTGTTGTTTGGCCAAGTCGCGTTATTTAAGCTCGAAGATTAAAAACAGTAGTAATGTTATTAATACGACTTGTAATATTATTAATAGTGAAACGGGAAGATCTGGTAACCGAAATATTGACTACGGCCTGTCTATTAATGGAAACATCATAAAATCAGACTCACAAGTCGCAGTGGCCTTTGAAAATTTCTTTTCAGATATTCCCATTTCAACTACTAAATACTTAAACTCATCACCTTCTGTTGCTGAGTCTTTGCTAAAAAAAAATGTTAATGTTTGCGATTCGGAATTTATGTTTGAGCATATTACTTGTAAAGACATAATAAAAACCTTTCACACTTTAAATGTTAAAAAGGCCGCAGATCTGTGGAGTCATTCTGTAGAAGTTGCTAAGACTATTATTGACATTGTCGCACCTAGTTTAGCTATTATCTTTAATAATTGTATCGACTGTGGGGAGTTTCCTGACCTTATGAAAAATAGTAAAATAATACCTTTGTTTAAATCAGGTAGTTACATCAGACCCTACAAATTATAGACCTATTTCAGTACTACCTACGTTTAGCAAAATATTTGAGAAATTAATTTTAGAGCAATTGCAAAGATTTTTTAATAAACATAAATTATTACATAGCAAACAGTTCGGTTTTAAAAGGGGTCGTTCAACTACTGAGCTTTTAGGACATATTTATAATGCATGGGAAGATAAGTGCGATGCCTTGGGAATCTTTTGTGATTTGTCCGAGGCATTTAATTGTGTTTTTCATGAAACGCTAATCAGGAAACTCCGCCACTACGGGATCCGCTACAGCGCCCTGGATCTTCTTACTTCATATTTGAGTAATAGGATTCAGATCGTTGACGTTAATGGATAAAGATCTCCTGGATCTATGGTAACAATGGGAGTCCCGCAGGGCTCAATTCTTGGTCCTTTCTTGTTTCTTATTTATATTAATGACTTGCCTTACCTCATAAAGGATAATCATGATATAGTGTTGTTTGCGGATGATACTTCACTTTTGTTTAAACTTAAACGTCAGCAGCTGCTTACTGACGATGTAAATAGCGAGATCTCAAAAATAGTTCTCTGGTTCAATGTTAATAATTTACTTCTTAATGAAAAAAAACCAAATCCATTAAGTTTACCCTACCTCACGTTAGGCAGGTGAAAACCGATGTGTTGATAAAGGGCGAAGAATTGAATCCTGAAAATAGCACAGTATTCTTAGGCTTAACTTTGGATGCTAAGCTTCAGTGGGGCCCACATATAGATAAATTGTCAAAGAAGCTAAGCTCCGCAGCATATGCTGTTAGAAAAATTCGTAATTTAACTGACATAGAGCTGTTCGATCAATTTATAAATTAAGCCCGAGACACTCTCTGTGGTATTCTGCTAAACAGAACCACATATTTTTTAACTCTATTTACAATTCATAACACTATACAAACCATACCTTCATATATTTTGATATTTTATCAACTTTTGTAATTCATTTTTATGTTTTCTTTCTTTTGTTATCATCTGAAAAGCATACTTTTAGTTATATCTGATTGTTTTAATATATGAAACTTAAATTATATTGATAATTTGTAATTCTTGCAATATTTTTCTACTGTGACATTTTCATCTGACATGACATCTGTCTGTCTATTTTATTTTTCTTAAAACCATAGACCGAAACATAGGTACCATGGACTAAACCTCCTTTAAGCTAGGTTTACACTATTATAAAGGTAGCGTAGACAGACCCCTTTGTGAACCGTTTTTGTTCGTTCTGGTCTTTATTTCTTAATTGAAATTTGAATTTGAAATGTAGATAGAACACAGAACGAAGAAAAACGGGCGTCATTTTTTAGTTTGAATCTGGACGGAACGCGGAAAGTCGGTGGACTACGGGATACTACTTAATGTACGATCGAATCTGAATGTCTTTAAAACTATTATACTTACGGCTTGTGTAATCATATCTCATGTGCTGAAGTTGAATATATAAAGTGTATTACTGAGTATAAATTGCTTACCGGTGTACCTGTGTACCTACGGCGTATAACGCCACAGTCCGATTCCCCTACACATCTTGCCTATCTACCGCACGTGGTGTATGAGCTGTGGCAGACAAGCATACAGAGAAGTGCGCGGCCACAGCGCCCCCGTTTCAGCACGCGCAGATTCCTGCTGCCTACTCGTCCACCTACCTGCCCGATCGCCTGCTAATTTGCCTATCTCGGGCATACAACGTCATCCTGCCCGTCCTGCTGCCTGGGTGCGCACGCTGAACCAGAGGGAGCATATCTTGCGGTGCGCACCACCACCTCTTCCTGTCTGACCTGCTGTCCGGTTAGCTGCCCGACGTCGTGCGAAGCCGGCCCTTCTGTTTTTATTCTTAATATCCTTTTATTAATTTTTTAGTTTTATAATTATTTAATTTTATTAACGTGGCTTACGTTTAGCTCCCTCTGAGCTAAACGTAACGCTACATCTCTCAGAGAGAAATTTAAGGAGATTAATGTAATGACTGTGCCTTCTCAGTATATTTATGAAAATCTTTTATATGCCGCATAAAAATATAAAATTGTTTAAAAAATACAGTGATATCCATAACATAAATACTAGGAACAAACACAAATTTCTAGTACCTACAACAAGGCTCAAGAAAATAGGTGGCTCGATTAGATGTCAATGTGTACGCTTTTATAATAAGCTTCCAAGCCACGTACAAGATCTAATTCTTAATAAATTCAAATCTTTCATTAAACGTAAGTTGTGCCAGAAAGCGTTTTATACAACAAAAGATTACATTGAGGACAAAAAGGCTTGGGATTGAGCTGCTCCAATTAATTTTGTTTTTTAACCGACTTCAAAAAAGGAGGAGGTTCTCAATTCGACTGTATTTTTTTTTTATGTGTGTTACCTCAGAACTTGTTACTGGGTGAACCGATTTTGATGATTCTTTTTTTATTTGAAAGCTGGTGTTTGTCATGTGGTCCCATTTAATTTTCATCAAGATCTGATAAAGAACTTCGGATATACACATCAGAGCTCTTCAATAAATGACGGCAAATCACTCGGGATAGCTGCAATCGCATTTATGTTTATTGTTTACACCATTTCATAACATAACATCACACTAGTACGCTCTAAAGGGGTACGCAGGTGTGAACAGTTCACCTTGGTGTACCCTTATACGACCGGTATTGTTTAAGTTTCATGTTATTGGGTAAATCTGTTCTGGTTTCACTTTGGGCAATATTGCTACCTAGCCTATATAAATTATGTAGCACAACTAAAAAGTGAAAAATAAAAAAAACTTTTTACAAAAAATACAACCGACTTCCATAGAAAAACAAAAAAGTGTAAAATAACTTCAATTTCGGAAGTCGGTGTCAAAAAACGAAGAAAATAAAAGAAGAACACCGACTTCCGAAATTGAAGTTATTTTACACTTTTTTGTTTTTCTATGGAAGTCGGTTGTATTTTTTGTAAAAAGTTTTTGTATTATATTTTGCACTATGCATTTTGTTATTATATATAATTATTTTTTTTTGGTTTTCTTGCAATGACAAGAATATTTACTTTTTAAAGTATTAAATTATTTTATATTAATTATTGTGAATGTGAAGACTATGTGGATCATTCTTTTTTGTTTTAATTTAAATTTATCTTAGTTTTTAATCATGGTCTGGCAGTTTGAGTAGTTTATGCGGCCTACCCGAATATCCTTTCTTTGGTATTGTTCGTCGAATCGTTAAGCTCCTTAAATTCTGAGTTGAGCTGTTCGGTTATTGACAAATGCGTGCACTGACTGGACAGGTCCACTCAATCTGGCTGGTTCATTCCTCAAAAGACCATTTCAGACATCAGTCTACATGGTCTTCACATGATCTAATCAAGATTTTGTCTGGACTTTAAAAGAGACTATGACCTCTGAGTTTGTTTCGGCCTTTCTTCTCAGAGCATTCAGATAGGAAACGCCGACCTCATCTAGTTTTAAAAATATGTTCGACATGTAAAAGTGTTTGTACAAACCAACTTACAGAAATAAAATCATTTATAATTAAGTTTTTCTTATAAAATGGATGTATAACTTTTATGGTGTACAATAAAGTATATTCTATTCTATTCTATCATTTATGACAGCTACGTAGGCTTCACAAGTTTACGAGTAATAGTCGACTAACTTATAAAATGTGCTTGGAAAAGTAAAAAAATTGTATATTGATGTGTGGTTTTTGACCGGAAAGTTAATTTTGTCCCTACGTTCATTCATTTCAAAGATCTTTATTTTATTTTAAATAAAATTTTACAAGAAATGCACTTACCCTAAGACACATTAAAAACATCACACAGAACACTTTATGAGGCTATAACATTCACTCTTATTTTCATTATTTATTAACTCTATTACTACTATTCTCAAATGCTCCTACCATCTGTATGCTGATGACCTGCAGCTCTACGCGCAATCTGACATTCTCAATCTGGATAACTGCATCTCACTGTTAAATGCTGACCTTCAAGCAATCGCTGACTGGTCTAGCAGATTTGGGGTAACTGTCAATGTCAGTAAATGTCAGGCTATCCTTATTGGTAGTTCGTATTTTCTACGTACCTTGGACACTAGCCTTCTATCGCCGCTTATTTTCGGCAATACCGTCATCCCACTCTCGCCTCACGTTAAAGACTTAGGCCTATACATTGATGACAAGTTAAGCTGGAATAAGCAGGTCGCTCAGATAAGCCAGAGAGTCACATTCTCACTGCGGTCTCTCTATAGATTCAAACATTTTCTTCCGTCTAGCACTAAAACCACCTTGGTTCAGGCTCTTGTATTGCCTATAATCGACTATGCTGATGTTTGTTACTCTGATCTATCCCAAGAACTTCTTAACAAAATGGATCGACTTCTTAACAACTGTATTCGCTTTATTTTCGGGCTTCGTAAATATGATCACATTTCTTCTTTCCGTTCTCAGCTTAAATGGCTGCCTATCCGTCAGAGGAGATCCCTCAGATCCCTCTGCATGCTCTTCAACATCATGAACGATCCTTGTACTCCTGATTATTTAAAACAATATTTTAAAGTGTTGGGCAGTTCTCACGATCTTAACCTTCGAGCTTCAAAAAACTTACTTCTCCATATTCCTTCTCACCGCACTGGGTTTCTATCTAATTCTTACACTGTCTCTACTATAAAACTCTGGAACGTGCTTCCCCTTGACATAAAAAAAGCTGAGAGTAAATTTTCATTTAAGCGTAGAATCCGGAAATATGACTTGTCCTCTCTCACATAGCTCGGTCTTCGTCATAGTTATTATATTTAAATTTCTGTTTCATTTAGAATAAATAATGATATGGTATTTATTATAATATTTATTAGTCTATTGTTTTAGTAATTATTTATGTATTTTATTAGTTAGATTGTTTATTAATATCTGATTTTAATTATTGTTCATTTTATTTTATTGTTGTACTCCTACCACTGTTGTGTCCTTTTTAACCCAAAGGTTGACTGGTAGTGAATGCCTTGCTGCATTAAGTCCGCCTATGTATCACCATTGTACATGAAGTTTAAATAAATAAATAAATAAATATCAGCTGATCGCACGGTAACTTAAGAAAACTAGCAGCGTGCGACCAGTTAACGATCAGCGGTCGGAACCTCCCTGACGCCCGTGCTCCGGTGCTACAGCGGCCGGGGCCGGGGCGGCAGCGAGCCTCTCAGGGGTCAGGCCACTGGTCGGTCGCACCTCAGTTGGTGGGAACAATAGATAGTGATGCGGTAGGCGGTAAGTGCCGTATCTATCGACATATGGTAGTTTATCTAATGTTGATAAACATAGATTTGAGATCAAGGGGTTGGAAGTATTAATTTTGTTTTTACTATAAAATTTGGATGATATTTTAATTATATGATTGAATAGTAAAGGAAGTTTAATTTGTTTATGAAGTTTTTTGAGATTAGTTTTAAATTTAGTATTGTAGGACATTTTTACTGCTTTATTCTGTATGACTTGCAATAGTTGGTGGTTAGATAGACATGTGCTACTCCAAACAGGACAAGCGTATGTTATACAAGGGCGGACAAGTGTAGTATAAATCCTAAGCTTGGTACTGCTACTTAATTTGCTTTTTCGATTCAATACAGGGTTTAAAGCACCAAGTGCTTGGGCGCCCTTAACACGTAAGTCAGATATATGTTTTGTCCAATTTAGTCGACTATCCATTTTGATACCAAGATAACGCACACATGTTTTCCAAGGTACTTTATGGCCTGCAACTTCTAGAGTTCTTAAGGGGGGTTGCCTAGCACGAGAGAAGAATATAGTTTCCGTCTTATCTTCGTTTATTTTTAATTTCCATTTCCTGAAATAATCAAGAAGTAAGTCGATTGAATATTGTAGACGACCTATGATGAGATCTGTATCATCCGAAGAGGTATACGAGGCAGTATCGTCAGCAAAGCAAGCTAATTTGGTTCGAGGTTGAATAGGGATATCATTTATGAACAGGAGAAATAAAAAGGGCCCGATAATCGAGCCTTGCGGAACGCCTGCTGGTACTTTTTGGGGTGATGATGAGGTTTCCCTGATGTAAACAAGAAATGTACGATCTGCAAGGTACGACTGGATGAGTTTAATGAGAGGCATAGGCACCTCCAAAGTTACTAACTTGTGCAGCAGGCCCTCGTGCCACACGGTATCAAATGCTTTTTCAATATCGAGCAGAAACATACCTGTGGATTGTCTGAGGTTTAAGTGATGGGATATGTGTTCAGACACCCTGGCCAGCTGTTGAGCAGTTGAGTGAGTAGCACGAAAACCAAACTGCTCCTGGATCAGAGACTGCTTTGTGGCACCTAATAGTCTGGTATAAATAAAAGATTCAAAAAGTTTGCCGACAGAAGGTAACAGACTTATCGGACGGTAATTTAAAGGTAAGGTACTGTCTTTTCCGGGTTTTTTAAGTGGTTTGATCTTAGTTTTTTTCCAGATGTTTGGGAAATAGCCCAGACCAAAACAACCATTGAAAATTTTTGTAATATAAACTATCGCTTTCTGTGGCAAGTTTTTCAGGAGCAAGTTGTGGATTTCGTCATGACTAGCAGATTTACGGGATTTTAGTTTATTTAGCGCTTTTCGAATCTCAAATGGCCTTAAGGGCTTTACATAATCGGAAGTTAGTTTATAGTTATTTAAGATTGACATAGAATTAGATACCTCATCCTGGAGTTTAGAATCACAAGCCCAGCTGGTGGTAAGGCACATATTTTCACAAAACGCATTGGCTAAAGCGTTACATTGATCAGCCGTGCTAGCCGTGAGGGAACCATCTGAGAGTTTAAGAGGGGGTATATCGGTAGATCTAGGTTTGAGGGATTTAATCAGACGCCAAATATCTTGTCTAGGATTATCAACTTTTGCCAGTTTAGCATTCCATGCGTTATCGACATAATTTTGAATATTTGCATTTATGTACGTTTGAAGGATGTTTATATTACTGCGATTGAATCTTCTTAAGTTACCACTGGGCAGTTTCTGCTCATAACGACGCAAGTAGTTTTTATAGCGGATTAAGCGTTTAATATACCGAGGAAGTTTTGTGGAAGAATCGCTATATACAGAAGTGGTAGACGGTATGGAGGAGTCTCTAGCATCAATAATAGTTTGTTGCAAATGAGAAATGGCAGTATCAATTTCCTTTTCTGAATTGAATGTCTTATAACTAAGCATAATATTTTTATTGAGGTGGGAGCGATACTGATACCAATTTGCGCAGTTAAATCGAAAGTATCGTGTTTCTGGTTTACGACACAACGTACCTCCAATAGTATAGAATAAGGGGTAGTGGTTAGATGACAGGGCTATTATGGTTTCAACCTCACTAATATAATTAACATTTAAGGCCAGCACCAAGTCCGGACTCGTTGGTCTGCGATTGGGGCAGTAGTTAACTTGAGTAGGTAAGTTTGGAGTATGTATGATGTAATCGGATTCAAGCATGTGGTTAAACAGAGTTCTGCCTCGCGTGTTTGTATAGCTACTGAGACAGTGTGAGTGATTGGCATTAAAGTCTCCCATGAGGACAACATGGGAACCCAAGCCAAATAGTAGCTCAAGGTCACTACGAAGCAGTGGTAGGTTAGGTGACTGATAAACGGATAGGACAGTATGGTCAATTCCTGACACTTTGACATTTATACCGATAGCTTCAATATTTATAGTGTTAGGGACAGTTAGAACCGTATGTTCCAGATTCTTTTTTACAAGTATAGCAACTCCCTGCCCACGACCAGAGTGATGCTTATCTTGGCGGTGACAGGTGAAACCAGGCGTGTTAAAAGTGACGTTTGAGGTTAGTTTAGTTTCGCAAATACCAATAATATCGACAGATAAAACGCTAACCGCCAAATCGAGGAGTTCATTCTGTTTTAAACGTACTCCATCGGAGTTCTAGGATAATAGGCGAAGTTCATCAGAATTAGACATGTTTACCGAGATGAGTGAGTATAAGCATAACCTTTTCTAACCAGGATGTGCAAGCAGCAAATTGGGATTTTATATTTCTTAAAGCTAGCAAAATGTCAAGCATATCCTTGGTGGTCTCATCATTGAGGTCAGTCGTAAGGTGATCGACCTGAATCTGGGATTTTGCTGGTGCCACGTTGTTTGTTCCCACAGTAGGCCATGTTGGTGCCACGTTGTTTGTTCCCACAGTAGGCCATGTTGGTGTTGGACGAAACATCAGACTTGAAGGAATTGCCGAGGGCATCGTTTTAGGTTGTAGTATCAAAGGTACGGGCTTACGCTCTAAGGCCTTCTTCTTTTCGATGCTTTCCAGGTACGCCAGTCGTATTCTGCACTTTCTATAGTTTGCTGGGTGAGCTTCATTACAGTTGCAGCAATGAGCAGGCTCTGTACGGTCAGTCTTAGGGCAAACAGCAGTTGCATGTGGAACTACACACTTCACGCAGCGAGGAGGCTTGTTGCAGTTATTGGATGCATGTCCGAACTCCTGGCAGCGAAAGCATTGGGTACCATGAGAACGGTTAGGCTTGAATTTGCTGATGGTCACCACACAGCTACAGATATTTTATTTGCCGAAACTTTGAAATATCAGCTCCTGCTTCCAGTTGCACCAGAAAGGGTGGACAAGGATTGTCACCACTGCGAGACTTAATGGGTTTCACTGAAGCTCCACCGAAACCAAGTTTTTCCAGCTCCTCTGGTAAATCCTGTTCAACAAACGCCGGAAGACCGTGAATCACAGATTTCGGTACCTTTTCATCTTTTCTGGTGAAAGTAACAAAAGAGGCATTTTGAAGTCGGAGCCCATCTTTAACCGCCTGATGCCCGTCAGTTGAGTGACAAATAACGGCCACCTTGCCTCCATTTCTATATTGGAGGTGAAAGCGATTCGTCAGTTGAGAAATTTGGCGTTTTAAAGCCTCATGTGTCCAGTCGGTCTTCATGTCCAGGATTATAGGTGGAATATGCCCGGTCTTCATTACTTTGGTGGTTGCTTTCAAGTAATATTCATTCCCAGAAGATTTGGCGACTCCATCTACTGGGAGATCCTGGAATTTGTTCTGCGTTGGAATGTCTTGGCTAACATCGAACTTGGACTGTTTGGCTACAGCCGGCCGCTTTGGCGTTCGCCAGCCATCTACATTTTCAGTTCTGGTCTCTTGGAATTAAGACTGCCAGTTGAGTCCGAACGTTGAAGGTATTTTTCCATTACTACCAAGAGGTATCGCTATAGGACATTTTATCGATAGTTTCGAATCGACTCTTGGAATCACTACTTTAAGTTAGGTAAGAAAGAGAAATAGTAAAAGCGAGCGTGCACACGAGACAAGCGCGAGACGCAAGCTGTCCCTACGTTAAAGTAATGTTCGGTGCTTTAGTTGTTTATGAAATCCTCTGTGCGCGAGTCAGACTCGCACTTGGCCGGTTTTTTTCTACGTCTGAAACGAAAATGCATCAAATTTGGTCCACCTAAAACTTAGCCACTTCCACGGCTTCGTCGATGCCAGAGCAAAGGTCACTCCAGTAGGATTGAAGAAATAATACACTCATTTCAATGACATGGTTATCGCTAAAAACCAGCGCTGTGGATGTGTCTCGCACGCGAAGCCCAGCATTCTTCTGAGTATTAGCCGTTATGCGCGGATGTGAAGGATGATTTCCCTATTTGTACTCGTCCTCTTTTTTTTGTCATCACTAGCGTAAATATATTTTTTCTTTAAATTGATATGTTATAATTGCATCTCCTTGAAGCTGTGTAGATCACAAGTTTAGATTCTAATCTTGAATTTTCTTTCATGTGCTAAAATTGATGTATAATAATTTAATATTGAAATTTGTTCACGAAATTAGGCTGCTCTTAAGAGGCACTTTACATGAAATGAGGCTCATAAACGAGACTCTTATAACTCGATATTGAGAGGTTTGCTAAAACTTCTTTGTTCTTGTTCTGGTAAGGTTCTTTTTGTGCTAAGTTTTTCATGAATTTTGGTTCTATTCTTAAGAATATGTAAATTAATGAATATGTATTTTAGATCGCTGCTGTTAGTGTGATATATAAGATATCCTCTTTTTTTTTGTCATCACTAGCGTAAATATATTTTTTCTTTAATTTGATATGTTATAATTGCACCTCCTTGAAGCTGTGTAGATCACAAGTTTAGATTCTAATCTTGAATTTTCTTTCATGTGCTAAAATTGATGTATAATAATTTAATATTGAAATTTGTTCACGAAATTAGGCTGCTCTTAAGAGGCACTTTATATGAAATTAGGCTCATAAACGAGACTCTTATAACTCGATATTGAGAGGTTTGCTAAAACTTCTTTGTTCTTGTTCTGATAAGGTTCTTTTTGTGCTAAGTTTTTCATGAATTTAGGTTATATGCTTAAGAATATGTATTTTAGATCGCTGCTGTTAGTGTGATATATAAGATATCCTCTTTTTTTTTGTCATCACTAGCGTAAATATATTTTTTCTTTAATTTGATATGTTATAATTGCACCTCCTTGAAGCTGTGTAGATCACAAGTTTAGATTCTAATCTTGAATTTTCTTTCATGTGCTAAAATTGATGTATAATAATTTAATATTGAAATTTGTTCACGAAATTAGGCTGCTCTTAAGAGGCACTTTACATGAAATTAGGCTCATAAACGAGACTCTTATAATTCGATATTGAGAGGTTTGCTAAAACTTCTTTGTTCTTGTTCTGAGAAGGTTCTCTTTGTGCTAAGTTTTTCATGAATTTAGGTTCTATGCTTAAGAATATGTAAATTAATGAATATGTATTTTAGATCGCTGCTGTTAGTGTGATATATTATATAGCTATGCTCATTATTATTTTTATTTGATCAATTTTGTTATTTAGATCTACAGTTTAAATATTCGCATGAGTAAGAAATATTGCAGAATGTCGCAGGCTAAGAACGATCCCTGTCTTCTTTTTGTTGTGTCTGTGTTTAAAATTACACCGCAAATTTTAGCGCTGAACATATTTAATACATCATTTTGACTCAACATTTTCATATTTATCTATATGTTGTGGACCAAGTGTTTAATAATATTATTCATAATGCCCAGAAAATTTGAAAAATGCCCTATACGAGTAGAAAATAAAAACTATTGAAATAATTTAGGTTATCGGGCTTTATGAATAATGCCCATCACTTATTGGGCTGGGTAATAAAAAGATGTGCTTTTTTAATTATTTTAATGTTGACATTGATTTTAATATAGAATAGGTAAATATGATTACGATTTAAGCAACAAATGCTAGTATTTCTGTATGCACGGTTTAAAGTAACCTAACTCCCCGATATGTCGGGGTGCACTCATTGATCATAATTATCGAATTGCCCAACCGTTACGTAGCTATGTTCATAATGACAAGACAATGTGATAATAATATAGAAATTTAAATCAGTATTCATTACTATGCAACCATGCACGGTAGAATCAATTTTTATTACGTGTAAATTTTAAATATTGACGTTCAAAAGTGACGCTACCTAGTTGAAATAAATATATTTGACTTTGACTTTGATTGCCCGATTTCACTTGACTAGATTCATTTGCCCGGGCATTATACATAGTTCACGGATCAATCACTTGGTCCATGAGATATAAAAAATAAATAATCCTTATTTCTAATATATTTTGACTATGAATAGAAACGTCCGAAAATGAGTAGAAATTTTAGTCATATTCTAATTAATTAGAAAAAATAAAATTGAAGTTTAATAGTTAACCCCCAATAAACAAGTTTTTTAAGTGAATCCAACGTCATTTGAAAGAATGTGGAGTAGAAAAGAGGAAAATATATGGTTGCCAGCTGTTGGCCACAATCTGTGGGTTACCAGTTTACCTGCTAACCAGTTTACCTTTAAATGGTAAAGCTAGACGATGTTGCATACGAACCCAAATGCCGGATTCTTTGTTCTCTGATAGCTACAACCTTGGGGTTTTTATGTCAAGAGTGAATGGTTTACTTCTAGGAAGCGTGCTTCACCGTACCGTACCGATGTGGTTACATCATCGCTTACCATCAGGCGAGATAGTGGTTAAACGCTAACCTAATATTATTTAAAAAATCATCATAAAAATATCGAAAAATTAGTTAATGCTAGATACGGCCACCCTTCAGTAATCTATTTATACTATCAAGTACCATTCACAAAAATCAAGTTTTATCATAAACATAACCATGCAGAATTTGGCAATTGGATCTCGAGTTACATAGATAAAGTTCGCATAGCATTAGCTTTTTTGATAAGAAATTGAAATTGGCCCTTTGTACGGAGACTAAGGAGTCTTAGCCAAGAGATAAATGTTTATTGGGAGAGAAATAATGAGAATGTTACGTTTTACGCCGTGTTGTTTTTTAAGTAAAACTTCTAAGGCAATGATTATATGAATTGTGCGAGAATTTGAGATTGAAGTTTCAAGGACGCGTCACGTTTACGCAGATGAGATTTTCTTCTTAGTCGTGTTGTTTATTGATAAAGGTCGTACTCGTCCTGAAATGTTTCCAGGCCACAGTGTTTTCATGCCAGTAGTCACAGCAAATTTTATAGAAGAAAGATATAACTCCTTCCTGCTCTCTAAAGCACTTGGCGCGGAGCTGAGGAAAGAGGAGCGGCGCCAACCAATCGAATTGCATAAAAGCGGCGCTCCAACGACATTTAAGGTTACATTAATTTGCATAGAGCTGTCCTCATTGAAATCTGCAAAACAAAGTTTGCAAAATAGGGTGAAACAAAATGATACAAGTATACCCATTTCTGCGGTCATTGTTTATTGCTGTGTTAAAATTAGTTTGGGCATTCGTGCTGGTAAAATACGTGAAAAAGGTACGTGAAATTTGATTTTACTTATTTAATACACTTTAGTACAAAATACCAGTGCTGCCCTGGCTCTTGTATAAGGAAATCCTGCATCACAACAGCCAGCTAAGTATGTTAAAGTTCTAGAAATTGGCTCCTATTTCTTTAAAAAATTAAGAGTAACCTGGTGAAAAACACCGGCAAAAACAAATTAACATCTCAAATTAGCTAAATCTTTGTTTGAAAATTCAAATATATTAATAATTTTTTATTTGCTCAAACATGAGTACTAATATACATACATAACAAATTGAAATAATACAACGTCATTTTTTCCTTGGAAAATGGGTTGCAAATATTAGTAAAGAATACAAATAAAAATAATTAATAGTTATGGTATCTAATAATAAAAAATTAAACTAAAAATCGCGCAAATGTCAATAAAATAATACAAGTCAAAATAATTATTCTAGAATTTCAGAGTGAAATAATAAAATAAAGATAAAATAATCAATCATTCTAGAATAACAAAGCAAAATTATTAAATTAATTCAAGATATTAAAATATTGTATGTATAAAATGCAAATGTGGTGCTATCGTGCAAATTTCAATAAAATAATACAAGTCAAGGATGTGATTCCAGAGTATCAGAGTAAAATAATAAAAAAAAATGTAAAGATATTAAAACAATAACCAACATAAAATAATCATTCTAGAATGGCAAAATAAAATTATTAAAATATGTCTGGCAATTACAATACTAAATGTGCATTTTTTTTTGGTTTAATCATTTTAATTATAGTTAGCTCTATCTGCTAGAAAATAGATAATGCTAAAGATAAAGATAATCGTTGATAATGCGTTTACATACAAATTTATTAAAATGTCCGTACGTGTTTTGCCTGACGAGGTATACAACAATATTAACTTTAAAACTTTCGCGTTTCATAATTAAGAAACAAACAAATAACAAACAAACAAACACTTAATAAAACAAACAAATAATTTAATCAATAAACCAAAGACTAAAGACTAGTTCATTAACATTCAATATTAAAGTTTATAAGAATAACTAAACCATGGAAATAATAATCATCTTTTGATTTACAATAAATCTACCCAAACATAGCTTCTCACAAAATACTGTTACAATATTAATTATGTTTCCGTTTCCAGTGAATAGAAATTAGATGCCCAATCGGAAGGTCGTGGTTAGTCCCCATGATTTGATCACTACTTTGTGGTCAGATAATCCTAGAGAATTGCCTATAGTTAGGCTTATGGGCAACGTAATGCAAGCACTAAGTCATAAGTCTAATAGAATTGAGGGTCTCTCAGTAGGCACAGTCTTGTCGTTTATACCTGCGTCAATTTCCAAATTCATTCCTTCAAGTCACAGGACTTAATATCTTTGGAAGTAAAGGCAGAAGCAGACAATTGGAAAACTATATTAAATCAGTTGAGACAAAGTTTAAAGTAAGTTTTTACAACATTGTTGTTTGGTTAAACCTCGATGACCTATCGACATCAGCAAGTGTCGCCAGTCCGATCCTGGACGTGCTGTCCTCCTCTGGAATAATCTCTATCACTCCATGCGGGACAGCCATTCACTGGGGATTTTCAAGAAAAGAACAAGGGAATATTTCATGCCAACATGACGCATAGATGGGTATGTATGTATTTATTAATTTAGTATTTTAGTTATATTATGTAATATGTATTATATTTATGCATTGTGTACTTTACAAGTATTTGTTTAGTTTATTTATTTAGTAAGAATTTAAATGTTTAGTTTTATTATGCACTTCAGTATCCAGTCTTAATTTAATCAAAAATATCCATGACACTGAGGTTTGCTGTAAGAGAACCCAATTAAGGGTTAAGCTCGCCTTTGTACATAAGCTGTCCTACTGTTGTATATGTATGTTTTGTGTACAATAAAGAATATATATATGATCGGTCTTTTTTGTTTCGCATGCAGCGAATGACCGCAGCTTGCAGCTGCAGCTAGTATCATCATCATAATCATCAGCCTATTCATGTTCCCACTGCTGGGATACAGGCCTCCTCTCTGTGAGACGGGCCCAGTGCGGGTTGGTAGATGTCACATGTCTTATTTTTTTTTGGTTCTAGGAGATGCCGGTTTCCTCACGATGTTTACTTCACCGTAGCTGGTATAAATGACCTATATACCTACGCAAAATAATATCTGTTTAAGAACAAAATAATAAAAGTGAATGTGCCATTTTTATTTTCTGCCGACTTGGTTTTACAATCGATCTCACTACTTTTTGCGGTAGAAGAACTGCGCCGCGAGACTTGTGTTTTTTAACTTTTTATATTTTGATGAGATTTTAATATTCGTTGACAACTTTCACATTGAATTTAGTTTTCCAAACCACAAGTGGTGCGTATAACCTCTAGAAGATTACTAGTAAAATCACACGCGATTGAAACTAAATTATTAGAGTAATCTAAGCTTATTGCGTTGGCAAAGGGCACAACTTTACTACCGGGCGACTCTGAAGGATCCCGCTTTTATTTTTTACCGATGCGACTCTACAAACTCCGTTTTTATCTGGAAATATTTCTGTGATTACTCCTAACGGCCAATGCAGCGGCATCACATTGTCCTGCATGGAGACGACAACCATACCGACCCGTATTGGATTGGCAGGGGTGTTCCATTTCTGTTTGGATTGTAGGGTGTGCAGGTACTCTTTGCGCCACCGCTTCCAAAAAGACTGGACCATTTGGTCAGTTAATTCATAACGCGAAATAAGATGTAACCGCGTTTCATTGACTTCGCGGGCGGGGAGAAATAAAAGAGGTTTCGTATGCAAGAAGTGCGCCGGCGATAATGAAGTGGGCTCTGACGGATCCGAGCTGATCGCATACAGAGGCCTCGAGTTTAATAAAGCTTCTATTTGAGTTAGTATAGTGTTAAGCTCATCAAAACTAAAAATTTGCTGACCGATGACCTTGCAGAGATGCGTTTTGACACTCTTTACTTCACTTTCCCAACAACCACCAAAATGTGGAGCTCTACAGTGGATGTTTTTAAGTGTTATTCGATGCTCTGCAAGTTCTCTTTCCCACAAAGGGCGATATTCCTTAGCCAAGAATTGGTAGAGATCTCGTAGATAGGATTTGGCTCCAATAAAATTGGTAGCGTTATCTGTGTAAAGACACTGAACCGGTCCTCTACGCGCCAGGAAGCGTTTAAAAGCGGACAGAAAGCAGTGCTAAGATCTGAGGCAATCTCAAGATGCAGAGCACGAGTTGTCAGGCATGTAAAAAGGCAGATATACGCTTTTCTCGATTTTTGACCTCTAGCACGTATTGACGTGATCAAGAAAGGTCCCGCGTAGTCGCAACCTGTTTGAGAAAAAGCCTTAGGAGGACTCAACGCGAAAACGTGGCAAATCCGCCATTATAGGAAAGGTAGGTCGCGGCTTTGCTCGAAAGCAAAGGTTACAATTAAAGGTAATGTGACGTGCAATACGTCGCGCGGACAGGATCCAATACTTCTGTCGTAAGATAGATACGAGCAAGGTTGGTCCTGTGTGGAAATTTTTCACATGATAGTGGGAAACTAATAGTTCCACTATATGATCTTGACGCGGAAGAAGGATCTGATGACGTGAGTCAAAATCTAGCTCAGAGTTTGCTAGGCGACCTCCAACGTGGATAAGTCCTTCGTGCAGGAAGGGACTTAGCCGTTGTAGTGACTTAGAGCACAACTCATTGCGGGCTAAGCGATCGAGATCAACTTCAAAATGGATCCTCTGCACAGATCGCCACACAATAGATTCAGCGAACTCTAGATCAGACGCGGTAACGGGCCCTCTAGGGAGTCGTTTGATAAACTTATAAACCAAGCAAATGGTTTTTAAATATTTCAACCATGACGAGAATCTAGTAGAGTGAGCGTATAAAATGTTGTCGGAAGGAGGACTTCTGTCCGAGCATTCGTGCGAGAGTACAGGTAAAGCCACGGGCTTCATTTCGGGAAGCTCTTGCGACTCGCCTGAAACGAATGGTTTTATCGGCCATTCAACGCGCGGAAGTTTAAGCCACGGCGGTCCATTTAGCCACAACGGATGATGAACTAATTGAACAGGCGTTAAACCGCGAGAGAGGCAATCACTAGGATTTGCAGACCCTTTGACATGGAAGAAGTGATCTGCCGAAAGATTCTCATGAATCTTAGCGATACGATTGGCTACGAAAGTGTGCCATCGATGCGATGCGGAATGAATCCAACTCAAGGTTACAGTTGAATCCGAGAAAGCTACGACTGCCTCAATGGCGTGCCGAGCTGCGAAAAGATTATATACTCGCTTTATCACAGTTGATAAGAGGAGTGCGGCGCATAACTCGAGACGAGCTAGCGAAACTACTTTCAGTGGCGCGACTTTAGATTTCGCACACACCAGCGAAACGACGATACTACCGTCGGGTCTGACAACGTGGGCGTAAACCGAACCACCGTAAGCTTTCTCACTAGCGTCGGCAAAACCGACGAGGGAGAGCCTACAGCGTTCTACGACGCCGACATGTCGCAAAAATCTCAGTTCAGAGATAATTGGCAATTCAGCTTGAAATTGTTCCCACAGACGAACAATGCGAGGTGGTGGGACGTCATCCCATCCAAGTTTGCCAAGCCAAAGCTCTTTAATAAGAAGCTTGGCGTATAAAATTATCGGTGCCACGAGGCCTAAAACGTCGAAAAGACGTGCAATGGAAGAAAGAATATTCCGTTTCGTGCAAGGGCGAACATTAGGGTTAACCTGGAATACGAAACAATCCTCATCAGGGAACCAACGAAGTCCCAGTATTTTCTGTGTCGGATCTTTACTTAGGTCCACGCTCTGTGAAAGTCGTAATGACTCTGGAATATTCCGAAGAACATCGACACTATTGCTAGACCACTTCGTTAGTTGAAAATCACCGAGAGAGAATATTTTTATTAGTTCACGAGCCGAGTCTATAGCCAGCGCAGTGCTAGGTATAGAACTAACTATGTCATCCATGTAAATATCTCGCTGCAAAATGTCCCTGGCGAGAGGTAACTGCGTTCCTTCATCCTGACATAACTGTTGGATAGTGCGAATCGCTATAAAAGGACTACACTTTAATCCAAAGGGAAGCACTGAAAACTGATAAATTTGAAATTCTTCTTCCTCATTAAACCGATATAAGATACGTTGAAGCGAACGATCTTGTGGGCGTATACCTATACGTAGGTACATAGACTTAACATCTGCGGAAATAGCGACACTAAAAAGCCTAAAATTTAACAAGATGTTAAAAAGGTCAGCCTGAAAGACTGGACCTGCGTACAGGATATCATTGAGCGAGGTACCGTTATCTGTACTTGCACTAGCATCTAGGACCACGCGTAGCTTAGTGGTCACTTTATCCTCTCGAATAACAGCATGGTGAGGAATATAGTAGTCAATTTCTCGCTCCTTACAATTTCGTTTGGGCAACCCACATTCAGGTAAAATATTCTGCACCAAAGAAATATAATTGTTCTGTAGATAATCCCGTATGACGTCATCATAAAGAAGCTTGACGTTAGGAAGCGATTTAAGTTTACGTTCGAGGCTATAGAATCTCTTGCGAGCTATATCAAAAGAATTTCCTAACGCTGACGCGTCTGTTTTCAGTGGTAAAGCTGCAACATACTTGCCATTTGGAGCGCGGGTAATTGTGCTACAATAAAAATCTTCACAGTGTCTATCATCCACACTCCCAACGGACGAAGCAGTAACATCTTCAATCTCCCAAAACTTACGAAGATCGAAGTTATCGAAAGAACTCGCAAAGAAAGACAGAGTGTCAGTTGAAGGTTCGATAATAGGTGCTTCTCCTAGAAGTATGTAGCCGAGCATAGTCTCCAATGCATCGGGGCAACCGGGTGCGCTGGTCACGGTATCGGGTCGCAATAACTTAGCGAACAACGTGACTCCAAGTAACATTTCAATATTACCTGGCACACCCCAGCTGTCATCAGCGAGAAGTTTAGGATCAATATGCTTCAATTCGGCAGTATCTATAGCACCCAGAGGAAGCTGCCCGGTTATCTGATCCAAGACTAGAGCGTCAATTTTATACCTAGGCTGCGAGCAAAACCGTGAGCTGAACGTAAGATTCACTGAGCCGCGAACGGGCTGCGATGTGCCACCAATACCACGAACGGTAGTTATTGAGTCCGTATGTATAGTTAGACCGAGCATACGGCAGCAACGCGATGTCATATAATTCTTTTGCGACCCAGGGTCCAAAAGACATCGAACCACCTCGCCCTTACCCTTGCTACCCGCCACTAACACCTTGGCAGTAGCCAGAACTTCGGTACTACGTGTGGCCTGGATTTGAGCAGAAGAATGCGTACACAACGCCACACGATGAGAAGTAGCTGGATCGGCCGCAGAAACGGAGGCTGGGTCGCTAGCGGGCACCAGCGCAGGGGCTTGCGTCGATTGCTCAAAATGCAATAAGGAATGATGCTTACCGTTGCATTTCCTACATGTTGACTTAGATAGACACTTAGAGACGGTATGTTGGCTACTTAGGCAGTTAACGCATCTGTGATTGTCTTTTACAAACTTAAATCTATTATCCGCGCTCAACTTTTGAAACGCTTTGCACGTATACAAGTTTTTATGCGGGGATTGACAGAGTGAACATTTAGATTCAGTAGCCACAAACACCTGCGATATATTAGATGAAGTGCTGGGTCTACCTGCGGGGGCGGGCTTGGTTGCCGCAGAAGAGATACGATGTAAGATTTTTACTTGTTCACGAACAAACTTTACGAAATAATCATAATCCAACTCTTGTTGATTACGAAGCGACATTTCAAAATGTTTTGCTGTATCTGAGTCTATTAACTTAAGACCCCAATGAATAAATATAAAATCATCCAAGTTATGTATTTTTAATTGTTTGAGTCCAGCAACCGTAGAAGTTAATTTATCGAAACCTTGTTCAATATTAGCGGGTGTCGTTCCGAACGACTTCAATGAGAACAGTTGATTTAGATAATTAGTGGCGAGCGCGCGAGTATCCAGGTACTTTGCGATAAGCGCATCCCAGACCACGCGGTAATTATCGCCAGAAGGTACAATACCTACTGCCACACTCCTAGCCTTTCCCTTTAGACAACTCAACAGATAATGAATGCGATCAGAATCTGATAAATCTGCGTTCGTATGTATAATACGTTTGAAAGTCTCATAAAAGAACGGAAAGCTCTGAATATCACCGTCAAAGGCAGGCAGCTCAATTTTAGGTACCTTTATATGATGAGCACTAGGGCTCACTGTCGGGCTAGGTTCCTTGGAAACAGTTGATTCAGTTAATGAAGCTAAAGTATTTTTTATCTCGCCGACCAACTCATCAAATTAATGTAAGGCACTATAGCTTACTTCGCACTTTGGATCCAATGTCAATTTTAACATATTTATCTCGTCCATTATCTCATTGAATTCGCTACGTTGGCCGTCAATTTGTTTAGCCTGAGCAATAAAAGAATTACGTAATCTTTCTGTTGTTAAAGATTCTGTTGAATCCAAAATTCTTTGAACCCGCGCGAAATACGAGTCGCGTTTACTTTCCAACAATCTAAGTTTAACCTTGTCCGTCATAGTGAACAGAAGTTAAAAAATGGAAACAAAAAAAAACAACAAATTTTTATCTTTTACGGAACCCGCGTAAGTGAAATTAGTGATCCAATCAAACTGATAACTCAACGAAAGATTTTACAACTTACGTTAGTACGGAACAATCCGTACACGCGAACCCTAACAATAATAAATTGTAAGGTGAAAAAAAATATAAAGCGTACAAAGTTTGAATAACGTACAAAGTTTGAACCGCGTACAAGTAACAAAGTCTAATACAAATAAAATAGTAAGCACGCGAAATACCTTATGAACGTACCCATCTACCTATATTTATGATTAGCTTAGAGATACCTACAACCCGATAATTAACATTTATGTCGGATGCGAAGCGATATATTTTTTCTCCTTGTAGTATTCTATTTATATGAGATTAACTTACTCAATACATAGAATATGTACAGATTTATTTATTTATTTATTTATTTAAAATAGCACAGCCACATCACATGCATTTCACATCGACAGAGAAAGAAATGGATAATCACAGAACCTATGCACATGACAATTACGGCGTACATAGCACTTATAATGATAACATTGCCGCCCACAAATAACTACATAGTCACAAATCAATACATAATTCATTTAAAAAAAATACTAGTAATAATTTTAAATACTGGTCATAATTCAATACAATAATCATTTGATTACCTACAATAAAACATAACAAAATATTGTCCAGAATCAAAATCATAATGTCAATAATCAAATTCATTAAGAAAAAAAATATAAAATTAAAATGAAAGTAATAAAAAAAAATGTCGAAAATCAAAAATAAAAAAAACTGAATTATCAAAATCATAAGCTCAAAAATCAAAGTCATAAAAAGTATTAATTACAATATCAAAAACATTGAAAAAAAATAAAAAAAATCATAAAATCAAAATTCAATCAAAATCCATAGTTAATACTCAAAATCATTAAGAAATAAATAATAAAAAACGATAAAAAATAAATAATATCATTAGAGAATAAAAATAAAAATAAAACTCGAAATCACCATTCTTAACCAACAATAAGTTAAGTGTGAAACTTAGAAACAAGTATAGTACTTATTTCCGTAAGCGATGCGATTGTGTTCGTAACGAAATACCTTCGTAAAACACAATAAAATTCCTAACAAGTAAATACGCAGATGACCGTTCGAAGTAAATTATCTAGTAAGTACTACGCTTACAAGTTAGGTGCGGGGGTGATATGTATAAATATACGGCTGTTTCCTATGAAGAGAACTAAACGCGTAAAGTTTATACAAATCTGTTATTTTACCTGAAGGTTCCTATCAAAAGATCAAGTTACCTTACAAAATGAAATAACAAGCGACGCAATGATAATCTGGTTAATTACAATAATTAATCAAATGCGGTTGAGTCTAGAATTATAAAAAATACCTACTCGTGCAATACGAGTATAGTAGGCATTTACTTAACGAACCAACAGTAGTAGTGTATCGTAAAATAATCAATGTCATTCATTCTGTAAATCTCGACTAGAAAAAATATACAAAAGTTTCCAATGCGTAAATAAAAATTAACCGTACGATAACAAGAACTGGAATATTCCACAGTCACGTAGGCCAACTTGAACGAATGTTTTAACAGACTACCCACAATTTTCAAACACGAACAAAAAAATATGTAATTACGCCGAAAATTAACTGATTTATTAAATAAACTTATTTAGCGATATGAATCAACGTTGATATTCAATTAAATGTATTTTTCGGAGTTTCAATTAGTGAAATTAAAGATTTACGTTAACAAATAATTTGCCGGTAGAAAGTACTACACGCAAGGCAGCCAGCCTTATTCCCAACGCAATAGAGGCGAGAATTGTGTGATGATCTGCAATTAATATGGAAATTTCCCAAACTTTTTGCTTAAATTTAGACTTTTAGGACTTAAAATTAGGCTGTAAATAGGCCCAAATTTAATTTATCCAGTTCGAAGGACCAAAATGGTGCGTATAACCTCTAGAAGATTACCAGTAAAATCACACGCGATTGAACCTAAATTATTAGAGTAATCTAGGCTATAATTGCTGATTCAGCAGTGCTAAATGGAAGAAGAAAAGTATGCAGATGAGACGAAAGGCAATGGATAAAGCTCAATTTACTAATTATGCCACATACCTTTGAAACAGCGATTCCCATGCAGATGCAGATGCCACGTTCGAGAAGTTCAGCTCACAGACTTGGTACACTATGCTGGCCAGCGGTACACAACACAGTAGGTCTAGGTAATACAGATAACACTTTCCATGTAGGCTCAATTAAGAGTTTTGGGCGAGAGGGTGACTTAGTGCGCGCACCTCCGCCCTGGTTGGTAAGAGACTGACCACCATCGCCGGCGGCCATCGTTGGCTTTGACGTAACGACCGTAGCGGCACGGCGCGGAATACCACCAAAACAACGATAGGTGACACTAATTTAATAAATTGGAACTAGTATACCAATGCCTTTCAGTCGCCCTATGGTGATGTAATAAAATATGAACTATAAATTAGGAAGCGTAACCAACAAGTTCAAATTGAATGTAATTCAGGATTATGCCTAGTTATATTATGTTCGCTTAATCACTGAAAATTCAGGCTTCTAGCTTTACGGTTTTACACATTTATTTTCTCAAAAGATTAACACAATCACTTACATAGAAAATAAAATATTTTAATTTAAAAATACATGAAGCCGACTGGCGTAGTGGGTTAGTACATACTATGACAAAATCTTTATCCACAAGAAGTTACAGGGAGTCGCAAATGTCCTGAATGGCTTCAAGAAAAGGATGGTACGGCTGTGCCTTTGTTTGCCTGACTTCTTGGGGGCACTGCCATGTCCTTATATTACATTCCGTTAGTACTTATGTTACACAATGCGGATGTAACACAGCTAACGTTTTTAATTCACCCACATTGACACATACCCGTGCTTAGTCTACATATATTTTTTTTACTTTTCCATAGGAAAACGACACATTTGTTGGTCGACACCCTTGTCATAATCAATACTCGTGCCTAACATCGATTATCTGTGAGTGTGAACAGGAGAAATAAACAAATAACATTAGACGGCCTAAAGAAAACAAAAATAGTCTTTTCCCTAATATTTTATTGGGGTCGTCTTCCAGTCTCATCGGAATCCGCTGGTTACCAATAATTATTTTACTTGGAAAGACTGACCTTGACCTGATCTGACCTTCACAATTGGTAAGACTGGTATTTCATGTTTATGACTACCTACAACAACTGTCAATGATTGACAATAATAAATGACAGCCAGGATCAGCAACTTGCTGTCAATAAATGGTCACCATCCACAGACCGACCCCGGCAGGTGTTACTTAACCTCTTAAATCGACCTAAGTGGCTGTTATTATTTAGCCACGAGCTATTCCTCTACATTAAAATAAATATATACTATAGAAACTCTGTCCCTAATGAATCATTAATCAAATATGCCATCACTTCCCACTACGGAAAAACTCCTCCACACATCCCTTTAAAAAAATTCCCTTCGAAGTCGGATTCGTCAAAAACCGGTCAAGTGTGTGTCGGACCACGCAGACTGAAGAATTCCTTAATCCAGATGAATATTGCAACAAAAAAACCTTATAAAGTTGCAAATAATAAGTTTAGTATCATAAATTATACAATAAATACAACTTGTGAATATTTCATGTTTATAAAAAAATGTGTAAAAAACAAAGTTTCACTAGTGTTGTTAATTAAGAATCTCATATTTTACCAGCTAATTGACGTACTTAAGTAAAACAGTAAATTAAAAACATCATCTGTTTTTAATTAGGTATGATATACAACAATACTGCACAAGTTTATTTATGTTAAATGGCAGCGCGAAGTTCTAAGGAACCCAGAAAATGGCGTTCAAAAATCTCCTGGTCATCCTTTACAGTTAAAACTGCGGACAGGTGATTAATTATTTATATCCCTTTTTAACTAAAACTCGCAACAAATAGAAGGGCTCTGAAGACCGTAATTAAAAGCTCGCGGGGAACAGCTTAAATATGGTTTTGTTTCGCTATGAATTTATTAAGTGTGTGTTTGAAGAATTTCTATACAGTCATGGGCATTTTTTTGGGCACATTTACAAGATGTTTTTGAATAATTTTGCCTATATAATTAAGTCTGTACTTAATTATTTCGGCAAATTTATTGAAAAACATCTTGTTAATTAATTGACTGCATTTTTAAGAAAATACCAATTTCATGTAAGGATATTTTTATTCATTGATTTGAATTTCACAATAACGCTAAGTATAAAGCTAAGTATTATTGTAGATCCTGGCAGCAACATCATATAGAACAAAAAAAAACCTTTTTTGTTTGTTCGCAGGTCTTTAGAGTAACTTATAGTTAATCATCATCTGCCTAGCCGTTTCCCAACTATGTTGGGGTCGGCTTCCAGTATAACCGGATTTAGCTGAGTACCAGTGTTTTACATGGAGCGACTGCCTATCTGACCTCCACAACCCAGTAACTGGGTAACACGGTACCCCTTGGCTAGACTGGTGTCAGATCTCAAGCGTCTGACTACTCGTAACGACTATCAAAGTTCTTCAAATGACAGCTGGGACCAACGGCTAAAGGTCTATCCACACATATCAGGGCCGTTCCCGGGACGTGGACGGACCGTGCCCTGTCAGGGGCTCAAAAAATATCGTTGTGTACATTTTATATGAACTCGTTCACACACGTCCGTGCACGGGTCAGTGACGAAGCTTCATTCAATGATTCGTGATGATTCGTCATCATCATTTCAGCCGAAACACGTCCACTGCTGGACATAGGCCTCCCTCAAGGGTTGCCAAACTGATCAGTCCTGTGCGTCTCGCATCCACCGGATTCACGTAGCCTTAACCAGGTCATCGGTCAACCTAGACGGAGGCTTTCCAACGTTACGTCTGCCGATTAGCGGTCGCCACTCCAGAACTTTTCTGCCCTTCTAGAGCTGGCTACCAAAACCAGATGTATCCTCCGACTGCACAGCATGATTTCCTTCTTGTTTACGTCTTTTAGTTCGCTTCATAAACAGTGGGGTTTTTTGATATCTTGATTTAACTTTTTTTATTTATTACGATTTCGGTACATTTAAACATATAAGTGTTATATATTTTTGAAATAACCTCCTGAAACCCTTTAATTTGATACCCCACACGATACGTATGGAAAAAAAAATGGGTCCCTCCCACAATATGGCGCCCAAAAACCGCCGTTTTTCTATTTTCCAATTTTAATGTATCCAGTGACACATGCAAGATTAAGATAAATTGATTGACGTAAGAATCATCAAAATCAGCCAACGCGTTTAGTCTCTAGAACGTTTGGTCTCGCCACATAGGAACACACATACATACATAGACTGATAAACACATTCCCCTTCTTCGGCAGTCAGGTAAAAATAAGATTAAATTTCTAAAAGAGAAAACTTCTTTAGCTGCGTTGAGCAATTTTTGGTTCACGTCACCGACATACTAATGTGACGTGCTGCGCACGAGAAAACTTAAAGCTTCGTATCTATTAAACATAATTTGACTCGCGACATGATTTTTTTTGTTTTGTTTTTTATTAGCGGCCAGTTAATCCAAGGCTTTAAGATTTTACTTCTGTCGGCAGCCCCAATGACGGCCAATTTTTTTTTTGTTGCATTATATTGATAAATGATTTTTTTTCTTTAACTTGGTTTGTACAAACACTTTTACACGTCAATCATATTTTTTTAAACTACGAGGTCGGTGTTTCTGACTACTCTGAGAAGAAAGGCCGAAACCAACTCAGAGGTCACAGTCTCTATTAATGTCCAGACATAATCTTGGTCAAATCATGTGAAGATCACGTAGATCCGTGTCTGAAATGGTCTTTTGAGGAAAGAACCAGATAAATTGAGTGGACCTGTCCACTTATACGGCAAATGTCCTTTAATTTGGGTAGGCTGCATAAATAACTCAAACTGCGAGACCATGAATAAACCTACTTGAGAAAAAAAAATGGAATGACCCAACTAGTCTTCACTTTCACAATAATGAATATAATAAAATACTTTAAAAAGTAAATAATCTTAACTAACTAAAAATATAAATTGGAGCTGGTCAATCCCAAGCCTTATCCTAAAAAATGCTTTCTGGCACAACTACCGTTTAATGAAGGAGTTGATTTTATTAAGGCATAGAACTTGTATGTGGATTGAAAGTTTATTATAAAAGCGTATACATTGACATCTGAACGAGCCACCTATTTAATTGAGTCTTGTTGTAGGTACTACAAATTTGTGTTATTTACCCATTACGGCTGTAAAATTATAGGTACGTTGACTGTAAAATTAATACTATGTAACCGCAGTCCTACTACCCAGAGCAAATAAATAACGCTTTAATCCTTCGAGTGAACGAAAACTGAGAAATTGAAAAGCGCTTGAATATTAAAATTTAAAATGTAATCCCTCAGTATTTTCAGTGAGCAATATAATTAAATCTTACCTAGACGTGGTTCCAGACGGATTTAATTTAAAAACATTATATAATTTGTCTGTCTGTATTTAAAATAAATGATATTACTTGTACTTGATGGAGGAACAATATTAGTAGATTTGCAAGCCGACTTGTTTTATTTTTGAGTTCATCTATCTTTCCTTAACGTGAAAGGCAACTGATTTATATAAAGTAAGAAGTGATTGCATCTTGGTACGAACTCCTGGTTAGGACCGCGGGAGTATTTTGGAAAAGCACAGGTCTTATCGATGCTGGTGATGTTTGAGCAGACTTGAGGTCATAGAACGCATATCAACTCGGAAAGGGATCGTCATCGTATCGCCTTTCGCCTCGGCGCCAAACTAACGTAAGCACAAGCTGATCAGCAGCTCCGATACGACGATTAGCGTACGGCTAGGCAACGCCGCGCTTACGAGTTGCCGACCACTGGTTGACCCGGCGCCAGCCTTCAGATATTTTCTCAATTCTTCAATGAGTTTCTCCCTATTCATCGCAATTTTTGTTTGATATCTAACCTACAAATTTAATATAAAAAACTTTTTACAAAAAATACAACCGACTTCCATAGAAAAACAAAAAGTGAAAAATAACTTGAATTTCGGAAGTCAGTGTTCTTGTTTTATTTTCTTCGTATTTTGACACCGACTTCCGAAATTGAAGTTATTTTTCACTTTTTGTTTTTCTATGGAAGTCGGTTGTATTTTTTGTAAAAAGTTTTTTATTTTTCACTTTTTAGTTGTGCTACATAATTTATATAGGCTAGGTACCAATAATGCCCAAAGTGAAACCAGAATAGATTTATCCAATAACATGAAACTTAACACGTTGACTGCCAGCCCGGTCACCGGTGACCGGACCCCGTCTTGTATCCACGCGCCGTGTTGGTCACCGGTGACCTCAACACAGACCTGTTTTTGGGCAGAATTATTACGCCGGTGGCCACGTTTATCGTACATTTAGTGTATGCAAGTGACCGGAGCGGCGCTGTAGACTGTTACTACAGCGTGGTTTCGGCGTGTTTATGAAATTGTGTGAAATGTGGGACAAAAATGAAGAAAGTGAGTGAAAAAACATAACCGTCATAAAAATCAAGGATTTATTTTTCTCAATGTTTGAAATATAAGTAAAACACAAGTAATTAGGCATTCGCACGAGCACGAGCGTCCGTCACGGGTGAACCGTCCAAGCGCTAACAGACGACTGCGGGGTGCGGGTGACCGGAGAAGTGCCCGCCCCGGCGCCCCGTAACGGAAATTCACATTTTTACTATCAAGGCGCCACGTAGGTCACCGGTGGCCTAATGTAAAAATCTAATGAAATATCTATAAAATTCACATCGAAATCTTTACTATTCTCCATGTTGTAATCACCCAATTTTACAAAAAAAGCACGAGCGTCCGTCACGGGTGAACCGTCCAAGCGCTAACAGACGACTGCGGGGTGCAGGTGACCGGAGAAGTGCCCGCCCCGGCGCCCCGTAACGGAAATTCACATTTTTACTATCAAGGCGCCACGTAGGTCACCGGTGGCCTCATGCGGTTTTTTCGAAATAATTATGAAACGCAGCTTCTGATCGAATCCAAAATTAGATATATTTTAAAATATTGATATTGCCCACCTATTTTCATCAAAAAGTTTTTTACTGATTTTTCTCATTTACACTACGGCAGTCAACGTGTTAAACAAAAACGGTCGAATAAGGGTACACCAAGGTGAACTGTTTACACCTGCGTACCCCTTTAGAGCGTACTAGTGTGATGTTATGTTATGAAATGGTGTAAACAATAAACATAAATGCGATTGCAGCTATCCCGAGTGATTTGCCGTCATTTATTGAAGAGTTCTGATGTGTATCTCCGAAGTTCTTTATCAGATCTTGATGAAAATTAAATGGGACCACATGACAAACACCAGCTTTCAAATAAAAAAGAATCATCAAAATCGGTTCACCCAGTAACAAGTTCTGAGGTAACACACATAAAAAAAAAAAAATACAGTCGAATTGAGAACCTCCTCCTTTTTTTGAAGTCGGTTAAAAAAGCGCACAAATCGACTTGAAGTTGTTTTGTGAATGACAGTGCGTTCGGCAACAGTAGTGTGTTGCAGGCAGGCCGTGGGAGAGGGAGGGTATAGTGAGACGTAAGCGTGGGGACGAGGAGCCGTAAGCACGGGGACGGCGAGCCGTAAGCGCGGCCATTGCAATTTGAACATGCACCGCACCGCGGCAATAACGAGTGTGCTTTGCAGTGGGGAGTTTTGTACAAATAATCCTGCACGGCTCGAATTGATACGGTGACTATCACCTTCCAAGTTTTTAAGTGTACCTTTATGTCCAGTTGTGGACACTTTTCTGCTGAAATAATGATGATGATGAACAGTAAAACGATTTTTATACGAATAGTAAGATAACATTGGCTTTATTTATGAAACAAATTTTCAGAAAGACCTCGTATATTCGTCAGTTCCATGTATTTAGAAACAGTTAAACGCCCTTAACTTTTGAACGAAACCAAAATTGATTCACCCGTTTAGGAGAGATGTTGCCACAGATAGATATACATATACACAAACACACAGGTACCACCAGTCACAATTATAACACCCTTATTTTGCCATCGAGGATTAAAAATAACTTCATCATCCCTTTTCCGGCGAAGTTACTAACATGAAGGTAGAAATATTACAGGTTTTCATGTAAGATGTTATTATAGTTTACCGAATCCATAAATCTAGATAGATTTTAGAAGTATTCAGAAAAGGCATTCAGATTGGTTCCATGTAAAGTAAGGAACGATGTACCTATTTCAATTTGATCAAGACGACACGGTTGGCGTAGTGGTTGAGCGATCAGCTGCTGCGCTGCGTGTCGCTGTTACGATTCACGCACGGAACAAGTATCTGTATGGCATATATATATAGTTGTTCCGGGTCTGGGTGTCTTGTGTATGTGAGTTTAAATGTTTTTAAATGCACCCACGATACAGGAAGTAATTCCCAGTATGGGTCAACGTGTTCTAAAAAGAAAATAAAAGAACGAAATAACTAGCTTCTGCCTTCTGCAGCGGCTTTTATAGCCGTGTAGTTCAACAGTGGTCAGGTCATAGTTTTAGGCAAGCGATCCACTAAACCTACCAAACCCATAGCACAATACATTTATCTCCATATTTTGCTACAATCCTGCACTATGCGGAGATTGCCCTTGGGTGCACTTGCGTAGTGCATACAGGGATAATTGTCGGTTGGTGTCACATTTCCTAATACATGCCTAACAAGGACTCTGCGAGTCGGCTTCGGCCCCTCGCACGCCTTTTAAAGGACCGGGTCCCAGGGACCCGAGATTATCAAAGTCATGTAAAATAAAAATATAAAAAAAATATACGTATATATATATATAATTGTAGGAATAACAAAGGACGGTGTTATTCGATCTGCAAAAATAATAACTTTAACACGACCTAGAAGGCCCCTTGATAATGATTCCTTCCCGTCCAAACAGTTTGTTGTGGTATGTACCCAATAAATAAAGATGATATGCTTGGTCAATGTTAGCTTAAAAAATAGCGAGTTGACAGGTTTGCGCTTACCCTAAGTATGCGCCTTGAATAATGAGGTAAGGGGAAGCGGTATTTGTTTTGTTCCTAACAAGATATGTTTGGTCAAAAATGCTGACAATAGCTTCTAGTTTCTTAGTCTAGGTTGTGAAGTTGTGAGTTAATTTAGTTACTTAAGATTTATGATTAGTTGTTGTTATTTTTTTGTTGTTGATGTAATTTTTTCTTAGCCTCAAACAAAATTTACACGAACCACAAGACCAGATTTATTTGAATATAATCGTTGAAATAAGCTATTAGTAGCAATGACTCTAATTATATTACAATACTCTGATAAAATTTTAGTCTTACAGCATGAAAATAAAATACCATAAAAATTGTTATAAAATATCCTAACACTTACGTTTTAAAGATCAAATTTGCGTATCTGTATTATAGTTGTACGTATTTGTTCACCGAGTAGCGCTCGTCTGATAAACTCATACAAATTAATTAAACCTTAATGTAGGGTTCAAATTCGTTCGTTTTTAGGGTGGGTCAGTTAACAGCTATTTCCGACTTTAAGTTATTTAAAACAACACGCCCACGTTCAGAAAACCGACAAAATATAACGCTAATTAACGAAATATAATACTTAGATAAGCAGAGGTCCTAATAAAATAACCTACTGTATGCTTACACATAAACTTAAACATAATAAATAATAAATTGTGCGTATATTCCAAAAATATAGAAGAATGGACTGATAATACCGTCACAAATTGACTATTATGTAGAAAGCGCTAAAGCTATTATACGTTAAATAGTTGTTTCCTTCAGCTTTCTCTATGTCAACGTGCAGAACTTGTCCACTTTTGTGACGTGCACATATTTCTCTCAACAAACCTTTTCATGTGATGCCATATCATGAGGGTGCATAAAAAAATGGACCACCATCATTGGGTGTTCCCAATACAAGATATGGAACAATGACACTTAGTTAACCAAGCATTAAGATCCAAAGCAAACGATTATTCAAACATAATTTTGCTAAATCGGTTGGGGATAGTTATTTTGTAATTCAGTTTTAACTGACACACTAACTTACTAATAAGGCACGTTGAATAAAAGCTTATAAAAATAGATCTACTGACTGCACGCACGATCGCTTTGTCTCTTTCACACTTTTTTGAGCGTGATCACTTCACAGCTGGAAATCCCCGCTCCGTCCATACCTCTATGTCTCAGATATCCTCTATCGACTAAAGCACCTAATTATTTCACTTCGCTGACTCTTATATTATGCAGACCGAGATAAGCATTACCCTCCATTTTATTTAAGAGGCTGTGCAATTAAAATTTATTGGACATTGATAAGGATAATTTAAATAAGGTTTTTTTTTTTTTTTAATTTATGGCTGGCGTGTGACTTGAATGGGGATTTAAAACTAACAGGACAGGTAGCCCCGCTACTATTTTTGCAGAATCACCGATCCATAAAAACAAACAAAAAAACACAAACGGTTGCAAACACGGTTGTTGAAGCTGGTAGTACCAAAAAATATTAAAAATAAATACCGCAACAATTATTATTTATTTGTTTACCCTCGCACTGGAACACCTGACATCAATTATACCAATGGAGCACAAACTTACAATACTAACTATAAGTCCCATTGTCAGCGATGTCCAAGATAAACTTAGAAAGTACATATGAATTGCAAAAGTCACATTGGCACTTGCCCGGATTTGAACCCACGACCACCACGAAAAACAAAACTTTGTCAAGGAACATTCATTGTAAAGTGTTACCTGTTCTAGCCCACGCTGAGTACTTGTTCCTCATAGAAAAGTTTTTTTTTTTTATTATTTGAGATGGGTTTGCTCTTGACTCTAGTCTAAGTTATAGGTGACAGAGACAGAGTCGACGATGGAGTGAGCTTACCCAGAAGGAGCCTGTTTACTCTAACTTTGAAGAGATTCGGGTTGAATGCGTTCGGAAACACAGATGCAGGTAGTGAGTTCCATTCATTCGCTGTGCGCATTATGAAGGATGTTTGGAAGCGCTTGGTGCGATTTGGTGGAATGGCAACAAGGTAAGGTTGGTAACTTGCAGTGCGTCTAGATGTCCGATGGTAGAAGGGGGCTGGTGGGATGAGGTCGTGGAGTTCTTGAGCACACTCACCGAAATACAGTCTGTAGAAGACCGACAAGCAGGCAACCTTGCGGCGATGAGCCAAGCTGTGAAGCTTGGTATCCACCAGTTCAATGTCGCCGATGAGCCTCTTAGCTCTGCGTTCCACCGAGTCAAGCGCGGCAAGCTGATACTTTGCTGAGACATCCCAAAAGTTGAAAAAAGGCTGCAATACTCCATGCAGGTTCGGACTTGCGCTTTGTACAGGGTTAAAAGCTGTCCAGGCGTAAAATATCGCTTCACCTTATTTAGGATGCCCAGTTTTTTGGCCGCTATTTGGGCTTTGTACTCAATGGAGGCGCCGAAGTTAAGACTGGATGTCAACTCCATGCCTAGGAGCTCAATCCGATCAGTCACTGGAACAGACGCACCCCGAAAAGTAGGCGCCCGATCGAAAAGACTCCTTTTAGCGGTAAAAAGACACGCCTGTGTTTTGGTGGCGTTAAAGGAGATCAGATTGTCATCACCCCACTGGGAGACAAGGCTTAAGGTCAAATCTGTCCGCTCTACCATAGTCTCTCTCAAGGAACGAACTTCATCCACGCTGGTTCTTGCGCTGGACAGGTATCTCTCTGAAGTTAGTTCTCTCTTAGTTTAGATAACATTGATATTCAAGTTCCAGTAAGATATGATGTGAATACTAGACAAGCAAAAACAAAATCATTTCAAGTGCAACGCAAAAATAACTTTTATGGAAGATACACTGCATCTGTCATAATACCTAATTTATTAAACCAAATACCTTTAGACATTAGAGACCCAATGAACAGTAAAAATGTGAAGTGCAAGCTGAAACAACACTACATCGACCTGATTACATTTACATTTAGGGATTTGGTTTCCGTACTTTGTCCGTAGGGAAGACCATTCTACGTGAGCCATGGCGGCCGTCACTCAAGCCAGTCCACTACCCTACAGAAGCAGATCAGGCCTACCAGATTTTTTAGGAAATCTTTAAGGAAACTGGATATGAAATCTTTAAATCATATCAAAGAACACAATGTCTGCGACTAATTTTTATTATGTTTCTTGAGTAGAAACCGGGCTAAAGGAGAGTTATAAACGCTTTAGATCTTTGAAATTAAAAGTAATTTTGTAGGGAGCTGAGAGTTCTATTAAATTAGATTTGGTATTTTCGTTTTCTACTTCATCCGTTTTGGAACCTATTGTTTCTGTTTAATTAAGGATATTATGATGATGGAAAAATCGGACAAGCTCATGGCTGTAAAATAACAGCCGACCCGTGTGGTCGACCTTGGAAGGCCTCCCACCAGGTAAACCGATGACCTGGTGAAGGTTGTGAAGATTCACTGGATGCAAGATGCATGGGACTGGTCAATGTGGCGACGCTTGGGGAAGGCCTACGTCCAGCAGTGGAAGTCTTTCGGCTGATTTGATGATGATGATGGGTCAATTTTCAAGGTTAATCAACGTTTTCCGGTTAATACGAATTGGGACACCTATGGGCCTTGGAAAGCACGTTAAGTCGTTGATCCCAGCTGTCATTTGAAGATCTTTGATACTCGTTACGGTAGTCAGAAGCCATTAAATCTGTCACCAGTCTTGCCAAAAGGTATCGTGTTACCCAGTTACTGGTTTAACTCGTTGAACGCTGCTTTAATTTTTCAGTATACCTGTTTGGGCCGTCGGGGACACCGTGTGGTCGACATACAATAGTTCCGTTGGGGGCGCTGGGGGTAACATTATGACCGCGAGTCAGAGGCGAGTTTTAGCATCTCTATTGGGCTGATGGGCATAGATATGAAACTAATATGTATTTGACATGACCCCCACGGCCCTATAGACAATTAGATTGTATTTGGTTTTAGTAAAAAATATGACTTAGAGAATTATTACGAACGATGTCATGACAAAAATATATCACAAAGTTCGTATCGTTGCCAGATAGACAAAAGTATTAAAGCGCCATTTTAGCTAAAATTAGTTTAATATAGAATAGAATAGAATAGAATATACTTTATTGTACACCAAAAACTAAAGTTACACATCTCTTTTACAATTATACTTATTTCTACGGGTACAAAGGCGGCCTTATCGCTGACAGCGATATCTACCAGACAACCTTTAGATGGACGTTAATGACTAAGAATAAAACAGGGGGTAGTCTGTGGTGTAATGCTACATTAATATATATATATATATATATATTACTATATTAAATACTATACATAAACTTATATATAAACATACACATATAATACAATGTGTTACACATATACATAGATGGAAATAAATAAATAAAAAGGGTTGAATAATGATGGAATAAATTAGATCTAAATAGGAAAACGTTATATAGAAAGGAAATGGTTTCTAACCAGGTTCTTAAAAGCAGCATGTGACTGGGCTTGTCTTACTGACAAGGGCAACTCGTTCCACAATCGCACAGCCTGGACCGTAAACGATTTATCGTAAAACTTAGTGGAATGAGTAGGCATCGAAAGTCTCAAATTTTCCGATGATCTCAGGTTTCTTGAATGTGTGTCATGAAGGAACTTAAAGCGTTCTTTGAGATAAGAGGGAGTTGTAGGAATAAACAGAATACTGTAAAGTAATGATAAAATATGGGCATTCCGGCGAAGGCGGATTGGCAGCCACTTGAGCTTAATACGAAAATCAGAAACATGGTCATATTTGCGTAAACCAAATATGAATCTAATGCAAACATTTTGGAGTCTCTCAAGCTTATCTAGCTGCACTTCAGTTAGATCTAAATAACTGACATCGGCATAATCGAGGATTGGGAGAAGAAGGGATTGGGCGAGCGCAGTTTTGGTGGCAGTAGGAAGGAAATTGCGCAGTCTGCGTAAAGACCCCGCAGACGCAAACACCTTGCGGCTAACTTCTTGCAGCTGAGGACCCCACAAAAAGTCTTTGTCAACTAAAATACCCAGGTCTTTCACCGAGTCGCTGTATGGAATAGCTAAGCCATCAAAAACAATCCGGGGGAGCTGTGACCAGTTAATTCTTGAGCGCAACCTAGGACTGCCGACAACAATGACTTGAGTCTTCGTTGGATTAACCTGCAGACCATGAGCCACACTCCACTCAGAAATACGAGCTAAATCTTGATTGACGATGTTAACAGCCTCCGACAATTCATCTACTGGAGCTTGAGAAAATATTTGCAGATCGTCAGCGTAAAGGTGGTAGGACGAGAGAAGTTCATTGGAAATAGAATTTATAAAATAGCAAAGAGAAGAGGAGAAAGAACGCCGCCCTGTGGTACGCCTGCAGAGGTATTGCACCATGACGAGGTAGAATCTTCAATGCAAATACGTTGTGGGCGGCCACACAGGTAACTACGAAACCAATCAATTGCCGTTGGAGATATGTTAAGAGAGCTGAGTATGCCGAGTAAGATGTCAAAGTCGACGGTATTAAACGCATTGCTGAAGTCTAATAAGGAAAGGACCGTCAGATTTCCATTTTCCATACCAAGTCTAATATCGTCAGTAATGCTAACAAGAGCTGTTGTAGTACTATGTCCTGGACGAAACCCGGATTGGAAAAAATTAAGGAGGTGGTTCTTGCACAGGAATGTACTGAGTTGGTTATGGATAAGGCGTTCAAGGACTTTGGATAGAAATGGTAATATGGAGATAGGACGGAATTCAGAGAAGGAAACGGGATTGCGCTTTTTAGGAAGAGGAGTAATTTGGGCTTCTTTCCATGAAGAGGGAAAAACACCGCAAGATACGGAATGATTGAGGATATGTGAGATGACAGGAAGGATTTCGTCAAGGATAGGGAGTATCATATTGCGACTAATACAGTCACTACCAACAGCATTCGACGAGATTGATTCTATGCTCTTCTTAACATCACAATCGGAAAACTGATTAAAGACGAGAGGTGAATAATCGGGAGTGGGAAGAGATGAAAGATAATTTAACGTTTTTGCTTTGATAGTACCATTGAAGTTAGAAGATGTGGAAAAATGTTGATTAAGCAATTCAAGATCTATATCTTTAGGAAAAGAATCTTGGCGCGATTTTCCCACTCCCATTGATCTAAGAAATTTCCAGACTTTAGCTGGATCACCGTTATCAACGGACTTATGAATGTGGCGGCGTTGGGCATCCCTACACACCAAATTGCTACGATTGCGGATCGCAACATATTTCTTACGAGTTAGAGAATTTGGTCTACTTTTAAATCTAGACTTAGCTGCTGCTTTCCTCTTCAATAAGTCTTTTAAGTCGTCTGTCAGCCACGGGGCCGGCAGGTGCTTCATTTTTACTGGCCGCACAGGTGCATGAACGTCGTATAGCTGAAGAAGCTTGGCATTGAGTAAACTGATTTTAACATCAATCGACTTAGCGGCAATGACATCAGACCAGTCAATGCCGACAGCATCCTCACGGAGGTTCTCAAGGTTCATACTACCAAAACTACGCCGCAGGAGTATCTTGGGCTTAGCCTTTGGGGGGCGAATTTTGTAGGAAAGGAATAAAAGGTCATGATAGGAGAAGGCGTCAGCTGTACATTGTCCATGCTTAGCTACATGTTGAGTTGAAGAAACGAGTATGAGATCAAGAAGTGAGGGAGTACAGTTAGGAAAATGGTGAGTGGCACTCAAGGGAAGAAGAGGCAAGTTGCAAGAATGTGAAATAGATTGGAGTGATGATGACCTTGAATCTTGTTTGAGAAGACAAGTGTTAAAGTCACCCATTATTATAGTGTGACTGTAAGAAGGAATAAGGTTAACGAGTAGACTTTCAAAAGAGGAAAAATAGTTGATACGTAAAGAGGGACAATAGTAGACACCAAGCAGAATCTTCGAATGATGAAGATTAACTTCCAAGAAGAGATGCTCGCCAGCGTTCGGCGGTGGCGGCTGTGATGACATATGAACAACTGAGAAAGGAATGTTATTTCGGAGATATATGGCAACACCGCCGCCACCACCGCCCGTGCGATCATTTCTAATTAGTTGGTATCCGGGTAAAGAGTAGGAAGTGGAAGGAAGGCATGGCTTTAGCCATGACTCAGAGACAAGGATTGCATGGATGTTCTTACAGTCCAGATTAGCCAGCATGTCATGGTAATGGGCCGGAATGCTTTGAGCATTAATGTGGACTACATTAAGATTCTTTGGAACATCGGAAAACAGTGACCCAAGCGTGTCAGCAAGACACGGTATACTTCCAAAACTGTCGCTGTCACTATACGCTGATAAAAAGCTGTCATTGTCACTATCCACCATTATGTAACACGTAAATATAAAATAAATATAAAAAAATAAAAAATAAAAGGTAAATAGATATAAATACGTAACAATTTAAAAAATAAAATAAGGTAGGTAGAAAATATACGTCCACCTGCCAGTTATGAGTTAACAAAAAATAAAATATAAAACAGAAACAAACAATATAGAATGCATCGCTCGGGTAGTTGCAAAATACTTAGTATCTCTAGTCTGTGGTTGCATCACAGTAAACGATAACACTCGTAAATTATATGACAAAAATAATCGTTTCGGACAAACATGAAAAATGTTGTATGCTATGTTACCATAAACAAAACATTCCTCAAATTTCAGCATAACAAGGAACTGGAACGCAGCTCTTGATCTGACTTTTGACTGCTGTCGATTGACAGATCATCGAACCCGGCCTGTATTGTCAATTTGTCAACAAAAGAGTAAAAGCTATGAAACAAAGTTAGTTATGAAAGATTTAAAGTTATAAAGGTAGGAGTGAGACAAATAAAAAGATAAGATGAAGTTAGAAGGTAAACAAACAAACAAAGACAAGATAATTGAAACAAATAACCCGAACGTTGCTGACATTGATGATACACTGATCACTTTTTGGAGACAGTATTGACTGCAGCACGCCTCTTCTTCAATGCGACAGGTGCCGGCCTATTGGCCACCACTGTCTCTGGCTTATCGGAGTCCAGCTTAGGCTCGCCGACAGAATTAAGCTCGCCTTGGGTGACGACACGATGCTTGATCCCATCAGGCCCCAGAATGTATATATGACCTTGTTTAGTCCAGCAGTTGGTGACGCCAAACTTCTCACGTGCAGCCATGAAAACCTGATGCCGCGACCCAGTCAAGAATTCAGATAAGGTTATTCCAGAACCTTTTAATTTGGTTTTCGCATACCAGATCTTGTCACGGATGTCCATGTCTTGCAGCTTCACCAGAATGGGCCTTGGCTTGCCAGAGCCGGCCTTATTGCCCATTCTATGGCACCTCCGTATTGCAGCAACAGAAAACGCCTCCATCTTCAATTTGTCTCGCACAACTTCAGGAACCACCAGCGCCGTCTCCTCCCTGCTAACCTCGCCAACACCATGGATAAGGAGCATTTTTCGACGACTCCTCATCTCAAGTGAATCAAAATCACCAGCGAGAGCCTGGATCTGACATTGGAGACTGTTAAGGGCCTGGAGCATGAAGGTCTTGAACAATGAATAGTCAGCCGCTAAATCATTTGGGTTGCTGGTTGCAGTGTTGGAAGTCCTGGTTAGTTCCGCCTCAAACCTCGACATTCTAGCGTGGAACTGTGTCATCAACTCCGACATCGACCCTTTCAGTGATTCCATTGTGGATGTTTGTTATGATTAGTGAAATTTCGGAATAACACAAAACTAGCAGGTAGCTATAGTTAGACAATGTGATACATATAAAATTATGCACTCAAACTATTTATTTTAAATTAAAATGATATAATTTGTAATGAGCAATTTTTTCGTGTCTACTGTCACAACTACCCGCCGACGAAAACTAAATATATTATGGTTGGATAAGTATTTTTCTCTACACATTGGTCTTGGATTTTTTGTAATTTGAGCATTATTTAAGAAGTTACTGGCGCTTTAGCAGTGACATTTTTATTTTCTCAATATGTCTCTTTTACTTACCTAGAGGAATTTACATGATATTTATTGATAGTGTCGGTTAGTTTTTTTACCTTAATGCCATCTGCCTGTCATCCTTGATTAGAAACCTAAAATGCGTAATTTGTTTAGTTGATGTTGTTTAAGTACTTATTACTTTCCTCAAATTGTAACGAATGCGCCGCTTAGTAAATTTATTTTTGCCTTTCTAGTGACGATATTTAAATCTGAATTCGGTAAGACTGCAAGCCGACCCCAACATAGTTTGGAAAAGGCGAGGCAGATTGGGATAGATAAAATAAATAGAATAGAATATACTTTATCTACACTCACAATATAATGATCCAAATATGAATCCAAAAAATATTGTATAATCACGTACTTTTTTCCGTGTTTAGGTAAAATTAAAAAAATAATGATTTTCTTTCGATTTTCAAACAACTGCATAATAAAAAAATAACTTTTAATTTTTATAGCATACCTTTACTTTAATTTATTGGCGTGAATGGGCTCATTGACTTAATGCAGAAAAATAGTGTCATTATCTATGTATGCGCGCGCTGCGCAGTTATGCGCAATGAAAATCTAAGTTGCCCGTCATACCACATATTTTTTCCGTTTCCGCTTTTGTATTATTTAAACTGTATGAGTGAAGATAAAATAGTGTTTGCAACAGCATACAATTTTGTATTAAAACACTCGTGTGATACTATTATCATACCCACAGTCATGGTTTAATAACCCCTAATATATAACTGTTAAACTACTATTATTGTACACCATTAAAGTTACACATTATAATGAAATTTAAGAAATATAGCTTTAAATCCTTGCTAAAAACAGGAATAAATAATTTGAACTTCAAGCGTAGGTGTCGTTAAATATCAAAATGATTATGTTTGGATCGTGGGTGGTGGTATCTACCTGTGCTTTTATAACAAACGTTGCCCATCAATTTGTGAGTCAACTTTGGTGAAATCGTCCCTTCCGTAGCTATAAATAAATGGGGTTATCTAACCACAGCCAATGAGTTTCGTTGAACGACAGACCAACGAAACCCATTATCAGAAAGGGATCGTATATAAACCTTTCTACTCTAGTATTGACTTCGGCAAATTGATATAATTACGGTCGATCGTAAATCGGTGTACTAGAATAATCTTTCATATTCGTGATATTTATAAGACAGAATCATGCCAAGCTTCAAAGGTTGTTTTGTAAAGTTAATAGAAAGAAATAGGATCTCTTGAAATGAACCCTTTTTTTAAAGAAAACGGTAGGTTCTTATTCTGTTTTTTTATTAGATACTTGCAGTCACAGGTAAATCCTAGTAATTATTTATAAATGTGACAGTTTGTGAGGATGGATGTTTGTCACTCTTTCACGCACTTTCTAGTAAACGAAGAATGTTATGAACTTTTACAGTATTAAAGCATACCAGCTGTAGCCCGCGACTTCGTCCGCGTCAAACTCGTCAACTTCTTATTTAATATTTTATTTTTCCACAGGGACTGTAATTTTTCCGCGATAGAAAATAGCCTATGTTACTCTTTATAACAACAGCTATCAAGCCGTGAAAGTCCCATCATAATCGGTGCAGTCAGATAGACATACAGACAGACAAAAATCTTAAAATTGCTTATTTGTAACTCGTATCAGTATCGTATATACTTTCACATGCATTCAATAAAACGTTGTTTTGATATTGCGTATAGACACTTCAATTTTATTTATTTGTTTAGATATAGATACCTTAGAATAACGCATAGGCGCATAGGTTTATGAAAATATTGGAGGAATTATTAATGCTACGCGTTCGGAGCCGCGGGCAGCAGCTAGTTTCCTATACAACCGTTTTCGCCAAACTACAACGTATAATATCCACTACCTCTGAGATGAATCTTCCAAGTAAGTGTTAATTCTTCAGTGGCGTATAGGATGTAAGGTTTCAGCCATCCTGACAATTGCAGAACCATTACTTCATCGAAAGTTTTACAAACCGACAGAAAACTTCTATAAAGAACTACATACAGTCCTATTAACTAGTTAATAGATTGAAGTTTTTCCTTGTAGAGAAAGTTAGCGGCCAATGAGGCGGAACGTGGTGGTTCCTCTTGGGCGGAAAATGCCCTCGGAGCAACAAGTTCGCACTGCTGCGACGGAACTTTTGGATACTTCTGAGTGTGGACCAAGATAAGAGTCTAGTAGGGATAAGCATACCACTAATAATCTTACTATATCTTACTAATATTATAAATGCAAAAGTTTGGATGGATTGATGGATAGATTTTTGTTACTCAATCACGCCAAAACGGCTGAATAGATCTGGATGAAATTTGGTAAAGAGATAGATTATAGTCTGGAATAGAATGGCTACTTTACAGCCTGGTATAATGTTCCCTTTGGTATGAGACACTACTTTTCACGCGGGCGCAGCCGCTGGCAGATGTTAGTATTATCACAATTAATTTGTCAATCTTTGTTGAAAAGAGAGGATCCTTCAGACAGGCGGGTTTTTGTGTACTCGGTGCACATTCTACTCATGCTAGTAAGCAATGTATCGCTTGTAAAAGTAAGCAGTCAGCAGCTTTAGGTACCTTAGGTAAAGAAAGAAAGAAAATCTAATTTATTAGGTATGGTTTAGTTTAGGTATGTCGGATATCCGTTTATAACTGCACTTAATTTAAAATTATAAGCGATATATTTACCATTTTTACTGTTTGTAGCGAGTTTCCGATATTTCGGTGCTGTTGCAAGCACCATGATCACGGATAAACTGAAGTTATTGTGGGTGGGTGTTTATGGGGAGACAATTCGGTCTACCCTCTTTCTTGTTCGTTTTTAATATCCCGCTTATAATGTTAATGTTAGTGACCATGACAGTTTAAAAACTTATATAACTGCACTTGTTTGTGGAGGCCATTAATATTTATGTATTGTTGTTCATAGAACCAGATGAAGAAAATATTTACCGTTAGTAAGACCCTTAAAACGAAGTTTTTGCAAGGACCTACAATGACTAGCCGTGCAAGACTAGTTATACTTTTATAAAAATCACTATCGCTTGTAACTTACGCCACCTCATACTCATGACGTCACTACAGGAGCAGCGCGCCCAATCCGAACATCCGTCAGTTTCAGCGTTTAACGAACGCTTGCCTCATTGCGATGACGTATAGTTGCAGACTTCTGAAGATATAATGTAGAAAAGAGCTGTTAAGAAAAATGCTTGAAGTTTATGTCTTAATCCGAAAAGTTCACTTTTTTTTTGAAAAATAAAATAATAAATGAAAGCTAGTGAAGGTTATGACGGAAAGAGTACGGATATAGAGCGTAAGCTTAACTACAAGAAGTACTTTGGCTACTTCGAACCAAAATTTTACGGACACGGATTGGATGTAGCGTGTATGCGTGATTATACATTTTTTATACCGTAGGGTGGTTGCCCTAAGACATAAAATAAGTATTATCAACCTTCATCTTTTCGCAGAAACATCTATTTTAAGCGAATGCTCTGATGCACCAACGATTTTTTAGAAACTTCATACATACTTTTCTTTTTCTCTTCAAACTAGAATATATGATAGATATTCTAAGAATAAACTCAATTTTCTACTTCGACCTTTTACGTAAGTTTGAGTAGATAAATTGTATTGAAAAGATTCTTTACTATTATTATTATTATGCTTGACAGCTTTTTCAAAGAACTTTTCGGTACGCTATGTAATCTGAACTACACCATCGATCGTGATCGAGAAGTACTAAGAATACATTTTTATTTATTTATTTCTCCATAAAATAGTACAATTTGAACAATATAATTATTTTTAAAGCTATTAAGAATATGCACAAGAATGAAAGATGAGCAACTGCGCCTGAGCTAGGCCGAGCCTGTATTTCAGGAAATAAACGATACATTATCTGAATAACACCATCCTGACCTCATTAAAATATTAATTGAAATAATAATACGTAATTCAAGCGTAGCAATGCTTATGGTGAATTTCAACAATGAAATTGAAAGCAATCACCTTGTTGAAAATCTTTTCTGTGTTTTTATTGTTGAAAAAGATTTGACTGCCGTTGTTCGATTCTTATTATCGAATTGAGGGTAGTTGGTAAATCATCACTAAACTCGCCCTCGACCTACGTCGCGGTTGATACCCGTGGCGTGCTGTACGAATTAGCGCCCTGAGCTGGATGAACGTTTCTTCCTCTCTTGTTGTAATCGTGTCTCAAGCTAAACGTTTTAGCATCTGTAGTGTTTGTGGACTCACTACCGTGTGGTGTGCTATCTTCAAGTCATTGAACCCTTGGTACGTCTGGACTGCCTAACTATGAAGTGCCGTGCATGCTGCAGGTCTTCTGCTGACCCGGGAGTTGAGACGAGGTAGGTGGTGTTCAATTGCCTTCTTGGAGATGGTAGGAACGAACGATTGCCACCCACAAACACTTTACATACAATATGCTTAGGTTCATAAGCCGCCAGCAAATATTTAATTTAAAAAAAGGTTGGTCAAAAACCGAACAGCCGTTCTTCAACGCAGTTTATATAGACGTGTTGTCGAATCCTGTCTGAAAGGTGAATCAATAATTATTTTAATGGCTTCTATGTCGGGAAGGGGCTCATGACTAAGATTTAACAGCCATACGGTGATACGGTACAATAATGAGCTATGCTTGCTTTGGCCCACCAACGGCAAGCATAGCTTATTATTGTCCCGTGGATTGTTGTCCAAGGTTTAGCCTCTATTGAAATAGTTTACAATATGGTTAAATTGAAGGCTCAATCTTCAATTCTATTAAGCCTTATCCTCCAAATAAAAGACCACAGCATAACAAAATGCAGTATACCCAGTAAACTGTTGCCAGTGTTCCATTATATAGAAAGACAATGGTGTATCAATCTACCGGAGTATAATGGCGTTGTTGGTTCATCGTCAATCATAGGGTGACACCCACTGCAAATGATTCCCGTTATATCCATGGTGTTATGTTATAGTCTGTTTAAGTTTTTTTTTACCTGCGTTTTGCTGTGACGGCTGTTTTCTGTTAATCCGGAAATAGACCCATCATCACTGGTATTCTCTGTATCTGTCATTTGAGTATAATTTCGGCTATAGTTACGGTCAGCCGTTAAATCTGATACCACACTTGCCAAGGGTATTGTATACTGGGTTGTGGAATTCATAGGGTAGTCTCTTCATTTAATAAAAATTTTAAAAAACGAAGTCGGTGTCTTTGGTTGACACCACGGTAATGCGACCTCATATTATCAGCCATATAATGTTCCCACTGCTCGAACACAGGCAACCTCTCTGTGAGAGAGGTAATGGGCCTTAATTCACCAAGCAGGCCCAGTGCGGTTTGAATGTCACATGTCTTCGACTTACCTGATAATGATTACAATGAAAATATGCTTTATTAAGGATACCTTAAGAGCTACCCGTTAGATCTCGATCAAATTTAAATGTGTCCACATCCACATGCAAACATAAAAATACACGGTCGAATTGAGAACTTTCTCCTTTTTAAGTTGGTTTAAAATACGTGAACTTAGTAGAATCCGGTTAGACGACCGCGAACTGGAAGACCTACCGTTGGAAGGCCTCCCTAGTCTAGGTGGACCGATGACCTGGTAAAGGTTACAGAATACGCTGAATGCGCGACGCACGGAGCCGGTCAATGTGGAGACGCTTGGTGTCAGCCTATGTTCAGCAGTGGACGTCTTTCGGCTGAAATGATAGTGATGATGATTATAAATATGCTCTTGCTTGTATTCAACAATAATTCCCCATTCACAGGGTGTTGATCTTCCACACAGCACCTCATAAAGCATGCGTACGTTTCCCGGTCGAACAGCTCCGCGCCGATCTACCTAGTGGCGTCAGCGTGGTATGCTACGCTGACGACACGCTGGTCCTGGCGCAGGGAAGTTCGCACCAGGTGGCGGCTGAAAACGCGACACATGGGTTTGCGACAATTGTCAAGAGGATCCGGCAATTGGGACTCGAGGTGGCCCTGCACAAGTCCGAGGCCATGTGTTTTCACGGTTCTCGGAACGCGCCACCGCCGGGATCCCAAATAACGGTAGGAGGGGTTCACATCGGCGTCGGGTCGACGATGAAGTAACTGGGACTCGTCCTCGACAGCCGGTGGAATTTCATGGAGCATGTCCGACGTTTGGCTCCCAGACTGGAGCGGGCGGGTGCTGCCCTCAAGCGGCTTTTGCCCAATCTAGGGCATCCAAACGCCTCCTGATGGAGGCTCTACGCGGGGGTCGTTCGGTCCATGGCCCTTTACGGGGCAACGGTATGGGCGCCTTCCCTGAGGCGGCGACCAGCCCACCAGTTAAACAAAGGGTCATGGCCATCCGGGGATATCGCACGGTCTCCGGTGAGACGGCGAGCCTCCTTGCCAGATTGCTGCCATGGGATCTGGATGCAAAAGTCCGCCACTCCCATATTTGCGCAAGGAGGCGAAATGCCGGGGCGAAACTCCGTTGCCGCGACAAATCGCGGCTCGGCGGACAGAGCTCCAGCAGGATCTCATGGCGACATGGAGTAGGCGATTGTCGCAACCCAGCGCTGGGCACGCCACAATTGTGGCGGTAAGTCCCCTCTTTGAGGAGTGGTTTGAGAGGCGTCACGGCGCCCTCACCTTACGCCTGACGCAGGTCCTCACCGGACACGGCTGTTTCGGGAGGTTCCTGTTCATGATAAGGCGGGAGGAAACGCCCGGGTGTCACCATTGTCAGGGTCATCCGGAGGACAAGGTAGATCACACGGTGGAGGTCTGCCCCGCTTGGGCGGAGCTACGCCGTGTCCTCGTGGAAGCGATCGGCGGTGGCAACCTCTCGCGTCCGGCCCTGGTTCAGACCATGGTACGGAGCGAGAAGGCATGGGAAGCTGTCACCTCGTACACGGCATACGAAGCAGTAATGCTCGCAAAGGAAGAGGCAGAACGCGTGAGGAAGACGCAACGGAGGCGCCCTCACGCCCCAAGCCACCGCAGAAGACGCCCTGGGCGTCGGGAGTCGCAAGCCGATTCCCGGCCACCGTAGTGCGGGCTTGCGGACGGCGAGTAATGGGTAGCTCGCCGTCCCATAAAGACCAGGCCCGTGTCGACGGCGCGTAGTGTTCCACGCGCGCCTCAAAGAGATGTCAGCAAAATTGACGGGGTCCAATAGGGCCGGTGCCTGTCTGGATCGCGGATAAATTTGAAAAAGAGTTACCGCGGCCCTTGTTCAAGCAACTGAAGGAACACGGGTGGGTTTTAGTCAGTAAAAATCTGACACGCCCTCCCGCTTCACCCGGAGCGGGAAAAGTCATTGGATGATTACCCAACAAAAAAAAAAGCTCTGTATTGATATTGGGAGCTGCGGGACAGCCTTGTCTGGAAAAAGAGGGATGTTATAAGTATATCTTTGTGTTTGTCTGTAGCATCATAGTGCCTAAACGGAAGAACCGATTTTGATTTAGTTTGTTTTGTTTGAAAGTTGATTTTGTCGAGAGTGTTCTTAGGTATGTTTGAATAAAATCGATTTAGCCGTTCAAAAGTTATGGGCGTTTTACTGTTTGAATCGGGGTGTTTTCGCAACATATCGTGTCATAATTACGTGTTCAATAGATTGCCAATCGAAGCGTATCTACTATGTACTAGATAAATTACGAAGCATAAAATAAAAATGTGAAGGGGGTTTTGAAAATTTTGAAATTTTACTTCTTATAGTTTGTATGGCTTTGGGTGAACAAGATCCTTATACTATGAACGTTGGAATACTGTAGCTCCAACCTTGCTGTAAAACCTGTGTGACACACCGCGGGCAGACGGACACGTGAGTGACAGCAATAGGGCTCCGTTTAGACGCTTACTAAAAAGATAAGTGTAGAACATTTATAGTTAGCTAAACGAAAATACTGTTGTTATTAAACCCTTCTGTGCCCGAAACGTGGATCCACGCGAGACACAACGGTTTTTTAATTGCTTCGGTAATTACGGCATTCAGCTGGTTAATATAATGAACGCTATGTCTTACTTTATTTACTGATCTTTCTCAACGTACCCCTGGGTATTCACTAGCCATCCACACAGCACCTCCAATAGCGTGCAGGCACATTTTCCGCATGGACAGGGTTGTCACGCCATGCCACCAAGATTATATTAATTCCTTAAATAAATAATGCCCTTATTATATTAATAATTGTCCATACTTAGGATATTCACTTTCCATTCACACAGCTCCTCATAAAGCGGCACATTTGCCGCGCGAACAGGGTTGTCACGCCATGACGGCATGATTGACGAGACAGCTCTAGATTGATATCGGCTACAGCGTGACAGGCTAGTCAGTGGATGAACAAAACAATTAAAATTAAATTTGCTTTAAATTCGTGATGTGATAAATACAACCTACCATAACGCGCGCATTCCTCGAAGGAATAGTAGGGGTGTAGGTATGCCAGTAATGTTTGAGTCTGATGTAACAGGGGTCTTATCCACCGAGCACAAATCCAGATGCTGCTGAGCAGACTGCTACTGAAAACCCAACAACACGATGCCCTATCGGAGAATTGAAACTACTAGACCAAAATGGCAGTGTGATAAAGCTGAAAGGTTTCCGTACCCAATGGGTAAAAATGGGACCTTAATACTAAGTCTCCACTGTCCGTCTCTCTGTCTGTATGTCACCAGAGTATCTCATGAACCGTGATAGCTAGATAATTGAATTATTTTTCTATTGCCGCTATAACAAAAAATACTAAAAACAGAATAAAATAAATATTTAAGTGGGGCTCCCATACAACAAACGTGATGTTTTTGCCGTTTTTTGCGATAATGGTACGGTACCTACGTACGCGAGTGCGACTCGCACTTGAACGGCTTTTTTATTTAATTAATAGGCTCCTAATGGTAAGCTATGATGTGGTCGACGATGAAGCACGCTTGCCTAGTAGAAACCATTCACTCTTGAATTAAAGACTACCAGGTTGAAGCTATCAGGTAATACAGACTCCGGCAGGGATTTCCAATCCTTTGCTGTACGCATAATATAAGTATTCCCAAAATGTTTGATGAGTACGTGTGGGATGTGTGGGATGGCTACCATGCACCGATGACCCGTCGCCGTACGTCTTGTAGTTCAATGATGGAACGTGCTAGGAGGAATGAGTTCTTGCAATACCAACGCACATTCATCGAAATGTAACAGATAAAAACAACTCAGCGCCGATGTTCAAGGATCTGGAGCCTAGACTCGGCTCATTGCCGTAGTACTTCGTCAATTAATTGGTAGATAGCAATTGAATAATAATTTGTATAATATGAATGTACTTTAGCTATTACATTATCTCTACTGCAAAACGTAAACTTCTCATGGTGATGGAAGTTACGTACAATTAACACTTCATTGAATCTAGACACGCGGCAGAGTGTCAAGCAAACTTCAAGCAAAAAAGGAACTAGTGACGTAGCAGTTGTGTGTAATATTACACGAAATATTTGGAGCCACTTTTGTCATCTTAATAACTCAAAATTTATTTAACATAAACACATTTAAAAGCCAAGTCAAATCTTGAGCTACAATTTATCCTAAGTTATCAGCTTTATGTAAACATTTAGTCTTTTAAAATAAAGAAGTTATATTTTAAAATAAAAAATATAGTTGTCGCAGATAAAGCAAGAAATTATTTTTAAATTTATTTTAGAATACTTTATGTTCTTGTAAACAAATTTCAGGATACAGAACTTGGCACCCATTTAGATCTTAATTCTTTAGTAGGCGTTGTCAACAACCGCGCATATTCTTAGTATTGAACTTGGCTCCCTTTTTCATATTTATGTTTTGATGGGATTATTAAAGACAATGCTTGTTCAGGCTTCAATTTTTCCAATCATCGACTATGGGGACGTGTGCTACTTTGACTTGAACGCGGTCTTGCTTGACAAACTAGATAGGGTCTTGAACAACTGTATTAGATTCATATTTAATCTTCAGAAATATGACCATGTATCGAGCTTCAGGTCCGAGTTACAATGGTTGCCCATTCGCCAGAGAAGAAGCTTACGCGCTTTGACCACGCTATTCTCTCTCTACTTAATTCGCCTACGCCTCCTTCCTATCTTATCTCTGGCTTTCAATATCTAAATACTTCACACGCTCGCAATCTGCGTTCTTCCAATAATCTCCTCTTACTCTGTCCTTCTCATATTACTGATTTCGTTCACTCTTCCTTTCATATCCAGTCCACTCTTTTTTGGAATGCGCTTCCTGCCGAGATCAGGACGGCCACCAGTCGGTATGCATTTAAGCGGCAATTGCGGATTTATTTTCAACACAAATAAGCAGGGTCATCTCTCTTTCTTCTTTTCTGTTACTCCATAAATATATATAATATGTATATTTATATAGGTATATATTATATTCAATATATATGTACGTATATTTCACCTATTTTAGCATAATAACTACTAGTTTTTTATTATTAAACTATGCACCGCCATGTTGTCTCTTCACCACCCTTGGTTGACTGGTAGAGAATGCCTAAGGCATTAAGTCTGCCTTTGTACCTTTGTGCATGAAGTCTAAATAAATAAATATTATTACTAATTCTGTCACCTAGCCTAGTTTCTGGATAGCTGATCTGATTCAAAATTCAACTCTGCCATAATTATCAGCTCTTGTCATAATTTGTGGTCAACCAAAATTAATAGCGGTACGTAATCTTGTGCCACCAATAACATTTAACAACAGACTGATAAAAAACAAACGCCCTGTAAAACCCAAGGTTAATCACCTAAGGTACCAAATAAAAATGAAACACAAACATATACGAGCCCGACGATTTAATACCACAGCTTAAAAACAAACGGTCACGTTCAGTTAAACAATTACAACTTGAAAATCTTATCATCTTTGCCCTAGTGGCCATACTGTGAACATATGTTTGAATTTGCTCTATGTTTAAAATCCAAATAATAGCCATATTGGGCTCAATTTTCATATAAAACACGTACTAGTGATATAACATTCATCAAACAAGTGTAATTTAGCTAAAATAGTATTATAAAAAGTGTTAATGCATCGTTTTGTATTGTGAACTGTTGAAAAATTTAAATCTCTGCTGGTCAACGGGTGAGTGCATGACTTGACGTTTCGTACGTAACGCACGCGACTCCCACGGTTACGCACTGCGCATAAGTAATACTTCGGCGTGCGCTCTCGCGCAGTGACGCATGCGAGCGCTCGTGACAAAGATAAACGAAGAAGACGGCGCATTGCTTTCTGCCTACTAATAGTTGCCTCTGTGAGAATAATAATTTTATGTTACATTTTTATTTTTTATTTTTGATGATATGGAATTATAATCATGGCAAGTCATTCCGACCGTTCAAAAATCTCTAAGAAAGACTCGATTCAGTCGACGCCCACCCGTAATATGCCTATGAATAGAGGCAATAAGAGGTCCGCCAGTAAATCACCACCTGCTTCATCACCTATTTCATCACAAATCACATCAGATAAAGAAGAACTGCGGAATATTATCCAAGAAATAATTAAAGCCGAGTTCAGTGACATGTTGACCCAATTTAACGAAAAAATGGCCAGCACAATAAATAAGGAACTGGATACGCTCAAAGCGGAAATGAAGGAGATGATTGAATCGGTGCAGTTCATTAACAATAAATTTGAGGATTTTGAGAGAAACCAGAAGGCATCTAACAAAATTATACATAAACTGGAATTAGAAAATGTGGAACTGAAAACATCAATAAGCAATCTTCAAGTACGAATCAATAACCTGGAGCAGCAATCTCGATCTAATAACTTGGAGGTACAATGTATGCCGGAAATCAAGAACGAGAATGTGTACTCAATAATCACTCAACTCGGCCAGGTAGTCAACTGTGATATAAAGGAGAAAGACATACTGCATTGTACGCGAATTGCAAAATCTAACCCATCCAGTACCCGCCCTAGATCTTTAGTTGTTCAGTTGGCATCTCCACGGCTGCGCGATCAACTTCTAGCCTCCGTTATCAAGTTCAACCATAATAACCCTAAAGAAAAATTAAACTGCGGGCATTTGGGTCTCATCGGCAACAAATCACCTGTATATGTTGTTGAACACCTGTCTCCTACGAACAAAACACTTCACGCAGCGACCAGGATTAAGGCCAAGGAAATGAATTACAAGTACGTGTGGGTCAGAAATGGAAGGATATTTGTGAGGAAGTCAGATGGCACAGAATACATATTAATTAAGAACATGAGTAACCTAAGTAAAATCATATAACTTGCTTCAAAAATTTTTGCATCATAGCATGTCATAGTGCCTATTTACTGTAAAATTCAACAATTTAAGCGTCTATTACCAAAATTGTAGAGGCTTGAGAACTAAAACCAATATTTTTTACTGTAACCTTTGTTGTAAGGATTATGATATTCTAATATTAACCGAAACTTGGCTAAATAGTGGTGTACTCAGCAGTGAACTCTTTGATAATAGGTATGTAGTCTACAGAAGGGATAGGGAAACAACTGGTTTTCATCCCAATAAAGATGGAGGAGGAGTTTTGATTGCCGTTTCAACGAAATTCAACTCTAAACGTATTGATAAATGGCAAAGTAAATGCGAAGATCTCTGGGTCACAATCGATATTTCGACTACGCGACAACTAGCTCTCTGTGCAGTCTACCTCCCTCCACCAGTATGTCTATCAACATTTGAGCATTTCATCGAACACTGCAATAACGTGTTTGAAACAACAAACATCCCAACTTGTATAGTGGGGGATTTTAACTTGGGCATAATAAACTGGACCCCAGGGGCAATTAACAGTTCACTTCCCAACACATGTTTAAGACTATTAGAGTTCATGGATGTTAGTAAGCTAACACAGCACAATCTCGTTAAAAACTGTTCTGCGCGTATTTTGGACCTGGTTTTATCCACTATTCCTTCTTGCACAGTGAGCGAATCCACTGTCTCTTTAACTACTGTTGATAGACATCACCCACCGCTTGATCTTACTATTTCATTTGTAAAGGAAAATAACCTGCCTTACAATCTACATAACACGAGGAAAAACTTTCACAGAGCTAATTGTGAAAAAAATAAATCCTTTCTAAGTGAACAAGACTGGGATCAACTATTCGCAGGTCAAAATGATGTGGATAGCATGGTGAATGTATTTTATGACATCTTAAACACGGTCATTAATAAATTTGTACCAAATTGTAAGCCAATGTCTAGTCGTTATCCCCCATGGTTTGATAAATCGATTATAAATGCTCTCAAAGAAAAAAATAAGCTAAGATTGCGCTTCAAGAAATACAAAAACCCGCGAGATGAAATGGAACTGAAATTGATTGCAAAACGATGTCAAAATTTAGCAAAGAGTTTATACAGTCTTTATATGAACAACATTGAATCAAAAATCAAAGATAATCCAAAACTGTTCTGGACTCACGTTAAGACTAAGCGCGGAGGATCTAGTGCCTATCCACTGACAATGACTGACGGACAGACTACAACGTCTAATGGCTCGACTATCTGTGACCTTTTTGGTAATTACTTCTCATCTGTTTATACCCCGGAAAATAACACAGGATTTATGAACAATTCAAGTTATCTTAGCTCACTTGAAACTAATAGCCAGTGTCTAACAACCCCAGACTTGGACATGGATTCTTTACTCAGAAAACTGCAATCTCTGAACATTGGGAAGGGAGCGGGACCGGACGGAATCCCACCAATATTTGTTTACACTTGTGCATCGGTATTGGTCTCTCCGTTACTAAAAATATATAAGATGTCCTTAGCCACTGGAACTTTTCCATCCGAGTGGAAAAAAGCCAAAATCGTACCAGTACACAAGTCGGACAAAAAAGAGAATATCTCAAATTATCGGCCCATTGCGATTCTCTCCACTTTCGCCAAGGTATTCGAGTCAATTATCTGTCGCCATATCCAACACCATTTTAGCCTTTATCTTAGCGATCACCAGCATGGCTTTGTAGCGTCAAGGTCTACTGCCACAAACCTAATGTCTTTTACGGAGTCCTTGATAGAAACTATTGACTCGAATAAGCAGTTTGATGTGATATACACCGATTTTAGTAAGGCGTTTGACAAAATCTCCCATTCCATACTGATAAAAAAACTGGCAACATATGGTATCACGGGACCCTTGCTGAAGTGGCTGGAATCATACCTCGCTAACCGTGAATTTTATGTTGTGGTAAATGGTTTTCGCTCTACCAACAATTATCGCATGACTTCCGGTGCCCCGCAGGGTTCCCACTTGGCCCCCATATTATTTATCATTTTTATAAATGATCTTCCCCGCTGCTTTCACTTTGCTGAGTGTTTCTTGTACGCGGATGACTTAAAGTTTGCCAGAAAAATCGAATCATCCAATGATATTGAGCTTCTACAAGATGACCTGAACAGAGTTATTGAATGGTGCAAGAATAACAAAATGGAATTAAACCTCAATAAATGCTACCACCTGTCATTTTCTAGAAAAGTTCACCCCATCCATTCGAGCTATTTTATAGACAAACATAAAGTTCATGAGGTGGATACTATAAGGGATCTGGGAGTTCTGTTTGATAAAAAAGTTACTTTTATCCCCCACATCGAAAACACTATTAAAAAAGCTTCCAAAATGTTGGGATTTATAATACGCAATACCAAGGGTTTCAAACAAGTCAGCACTAAAAAAATGCTGTATAATAGTCTTGTCCAAAGCATACTGGAGTATTGTAGTGTTGTGTGGAGACCGCATTACGCCACTCATAAACTTCTCTTGGAAAGGGTCCAGAAACGATTTCTATGGCACCTTGCTTTTTCCAAAGGGAAAAGCAAGCAGTTGCCTTCTTATGTGTCCCGGCTGCAAACTTTCAGAATGCTCTCATTATCAACTCGAGGAGATGTGATGGATGCTCTGTTTCTGTACAAACTCCTCAGAAAGCAAATAGACTGCCCACAGTTACTGAGTCGCCTCAAGTTTCGTGCCCCAACCCGCTATCCTCGAAATCCCATCGCTCCGCTTTACCCACCCTTGCGTAGAACTGTCCTAGGTGCTAACTCACCAGTACCGCGAATGTGCAAAATCTTAAATAGCTGCAGTGACCTGATTGACGTGCACCACGATAGCATGGGCAAATTTTGTAAATTAATTATTAAATACTATTCGCTCAAATAAGAAATACTTAATACATATAATTGCCAATTTATTAATTTATATGCTAATTTAACTTTATGTAATTTTTATTATTATCTAATGTAAACCAAATATTTAATCTTAGTTTAATTTAATTTAATTTATTCATCTGCTATTATGTAATCAATCAATATAATATTTTTAATTTAATGTAATTAATTAATCTTGATTTGTTTGTTAAATTCCACAATTTATGCTTAGTCGTAAACTATTTTCTTGTCATTTATTATCCATAATTAATTGCAATAATTTATATTTATAATCAAATCAAATAAGTGCATGTGGTGTTAGTTTGTAAATAATTGTTGCACTTATAAATGTATATCGTGTATTTATATGAATGTATTGTGTAAACAATTGTAAGCTAACCTGAAATAAATAAATAAATAAATAAAATAACCAATTAGTCGCTTAGCGTACACAGTCAATTAAAATTTTCCGTTTTATAAATTGAGTTAATGTGACGTTAGTAGTTTTAGGTTGTAATTTTTTAGGCTGTGGCTTCAGTGGGGGATTTAGAGGGTTAAACTTTTGGGTAGTTGTGTGTTTAATTTTTCATTTTAATTAACGTGGTTCTTGTGTTTGTGGTTAAAAGTTTAAAAGCTAACTTTGGTTAACGTGTTTGAGAATTATATAAAAGGTTGACTAGTACAAAATTGCTAAGGCATTAATTCTGCCTCTGTACGTTTGTGTGCATAAATAATCATTTTGCTTTTAAATCGCCACTGCCCGTTACTCGGGGTCGGCTTTCATGGTCATGAGGCGCCACTAACTCCAATTCCACTGATAAGCATCGTCAGTAGATAGAACACCTTTCTTCATATCCTTCTGGATATTCGTCATCCAAGATGTCACCGGTCTACCTCTGTCTCTCTTTTGTGTCATCATGGAAAGGTACTATTTCACATCATTATTTTATCGGCACATCATCATAGGCCACCATCATCATCATCATATCAGCTGAAAGACCTCTACTGCTGGACATAGGGCTTACCTAAGCGTCACCTTATTGATCGGTTCCCCACCGGCCCCACCGGCCATTCGTTCTGCGAGCAATGTGCCCTACCCACTGCTACTTAAGTTTGGCAATTCTTCGGGCTAAGTCGGTAACTTTGGTTCTCTTGCGGATGTGTTCAGACACAAGTCTTAAATTTGGATGCAGTTGCAGTTATTAATAATACGCGCAAGTAGTACGATGTGCAATCCTGATATAGATCAACACAGATTTTTTTTTACTTTTATATTTTTATTTTATATTTCATTAGTGTTAACGGCCATGGTTTACAAGTTGTAGGTCATGGGTTCAAATGCGATCTGGCACTTTACTTTGTGTAAATTATTTCATCCCCGCTACTTTCAAAAGAATGAAAACATCGTGAGGAAACCGGCATGTCTTAGAACCAAATCTTCGAAGACATTGACGACCACCAGCGCACTGGGCCCGCGTAGTGGATTACGGCCCATACCCTCTCACAGTGAGGAGGCCTGTGTCCCAGCAGTGGCAACATTAAAAGGATGCTGAGTATAAGCTTCTGCGTCTCCGTAATTTGAGTTTTGTATATTATTATTTGTTTATTTATTAAAGTACAAGTTTATAATATCTTTACTTAAAAACCATGCCCCACAAAATCGTTTTCACGGTTTGTCTGTGGGAACGGAACAAACATTATTAAAAATAAAGTTGGAGATAAACAACAGAACTAAACAGAAAAAATGAAGGAAAATCGCCCGGGATTGCTGCAAATTCATGTTTGTTTATTGTTTACATCATTTCATAACATAACATCACGCCGGTACACTCTAAAGGGGTACGCAGATGTGTACAGTTCATCCTGGTACCGCAGATTTTTCTTTTTGTACTCTTTGCCCCACACTAGGCATTTTTCCTGTATCGTGGGTGTATTCACAAACATATTAACTCACATACACAAACACCCACCCGGAACCACTATCTGTAGATCATACAAATATTTTTTCATTACACTTGCGCGTAAACAGTATCTAAACATACAGGTTAACTTGGCCGTAATGCCCCATATAAAACCCTCGAGCTATATTTTTGTCATAAAACCCAAGGACGGTAAGTATTTTTTTTTAATTTTTAGCACATCACACAGGGCATGCAAGTTCAAGCAAGGAGTTTACACGCAATTAAAAAATTGTCTTAAAATATTATCTAAACTGGCATTTCAATGCAATCTCGCTACATGTTACTTAAATAATAAAAAAAGTTCACTTATTTCGTAGTAATAGTTGTGCTGACTTGTGTATTAAAGCTTGAATTCATAATTATTTACATTTTGTATTTGTATTTGCAAATTATAAAGTTATAAAAAATGTCGTCGTCGTGGTCCGAGGAGTGTGATTTAAATGCAACACCGCCAGATATTATCCATGCAGCAAAAACCATTAATGAAAAGTTTTTTCTGCCCTATAATTTTATTTATTTACTCGCAAATGTGATGAAAAACACTGTATGTTTCACGGGCGGTACGGGAATTACGAACCTCAACTCAGAAAGCCTTCTACTAGAGCCTCGATCGTAATCAATCATCCATACTTTTCATAACATAACATCACACCCGTATTTTCCGAAGTGTTAAGCACCCATATGTACCCATGGTTCAAAAATCCAGATGGAAAAATCCAAACATATTTTTCACAACCCGATATTTGAACCCAGGAATAGAATAGAATATACTTTATTGTACATCAAAAAAAGAAATTACACCCATGTATATTTTACAATTGTTCCGTATGGTGCCGGACGTAAAGAATTTCACCATCCCATGTCTTCCCGTGGGTGTCGTAAGAGGCGACTAAGGGACAAACCAGAGAATGGGCAGCAGCGTTCTCTGTGCTTCTATAACAACCATACTGCGATCGCCAACCCGCCTGCCAAGCGTGGCGATTATGGCAAAACCCCCCAATGAATAGCACAAATATAAAATGGCCCCTAGTACCCGGCAGCTTGCCTACCCTCGACTACGGTAGCGGTCGAGGCTACGGCATGGCAAGGGGTGCTAAGAATCTCCGGACGAGATCCGGCTACCCCAACAATCACCGACGACTGGACCTGGCAACGTACAACACGCGCACACTTCGGACCGACGAGAAGGTCACCGAACTCGAGGAAGAATTGAGCAGGTTGCGATGGAGTATTATAGGGTTATCTGAGGTCCGAAGAGAGGGGGAGGACTCGATAATCCTCAAATCCGGTAACCTGCTCTATTTCCGAGAGGGTGACCGGCAGTCCCAGGGTGGTGTCGGGTTTATCGTCCACAAGTCCCTTGTGAACAACGTGGTGAAAATCGAGAGTGTGTCGACCAGGGTGGCGTACCTTATACTCAGAATATCCTCAAGATATTCGCTGAAGGTCATACAGGTCTACGCCCCAACCTCGGCACACCCCGACGATGAGGTAGAGACCATGTATGAGGATATCTCCAGAGCCATGCATGGTTTCAAAACTCACTTCACCGTTGTCATGGGGGACTTCAACGCGAAACTGGGCAAACGAGACGAGGATGAGCTGCAAGTGGGGCAATTTGGAGTTGGACAACGGAACCACCGGGGTCACCTACTAGCCAGTTTTATGGAGAAGGAGGGCCTCTATATGATGAACTCCTTCTTCAAAAAGCGTGAACACAGAAAGTGGACCTGGCAGAGCCCCGATGGTGCAACAAAAAATGAGATCGACTTCATCATGTCAACCAAGAAGCAAATGTTCAATGATGTCTCTGTGATCAATTCGGTAAAAACCGGGAGCGATCACCGCATGGTAAGAGGCACATTGAACATTAATATTAAGCTTGAAAGGTCTCGACTGATGAACTCCACGCTCCGGCCAGCACAGATCCAGGTCCAAAACCCCGAGAGCTTTCAGCTCGAACTCCAGAATCGTTTCGAATGCCTAGGGAGCTCCGTGGATGAATACAGCAACGGGTTCGTGGAAGCTGTCCATACGGTCGGGTCTAAGTTTTTCAAGACCCGTCGTACAGATAGGAACAAAAAGCTCTCTGATCATACCCTCAAGCTTATGAAGGAGAGGCGTGAGATGATCCTGCAGTCTTCAGATGAGGCGTGCAAATACCGGCGGCTCAATAGACAGATCTCTAAATCCTTGAAAAGAGACCTCCGCCGATTCAATACCGAGCGTATTAAAGACGCGATCGAGCGAAATAAAGGCTCCAAGGTGTTTGCAAGGGATCTGGCTATTGGGCAGAGCCAACTCACGAAACTGAAGACCGACGATGGCAGGATCGTATCCGCCAAACCGGAGCTTCTAAGGGAGATCGAGACATTCTATGGACAGTTGTACACATCGATCAGCAAGCCCGTTGCGAGTCTAGCAAACGACCCAAGAGCTAGATTGACCCGGCACTATACCGAAGATATCCCGGACGTCAGCCTGTACGAGATTAGGATGGCTCTGAAACAGCTCAAAAACAACAAGGCGCCGGGTGATGACGGAATTACGGCCGAACTCCTGAAGGCGGGTGGCAAACCGGTCCTTAGGGCCCTTCAGAAGCTGTTTGATTCCGTCATACTCGAGGGCAAAACGCCACAGGCATGGTGCAGGGGTGTGGTGGTACTCTTCTTCAAGAAGGGCGACAATGCCCGGCTGAAGAACTATAGGCCCATCTCACTTCTTAGCCATGTCTACAAGTTGTTTTCAAGAGTCATCACGAATCGTCTCGCGCGCAGGTTTGACGATTTCCAGCCCCCCGAACAAGCCGGATTCCGAAAAGGCTTTAGCACCGTAGACCACATACATACGCTGAGGCAGGTTATACAGAAGACCGAAGAGTATAACCTGCCTCTATGTTTAGCGTTTGTGGACTACGAGAAAGCCTTCGATTCGATCGAAACTTGGGCTGTACTGCAGTCTCTCCAACGGTGCCAGATCGACTACCGGTACATTGAGGTGTTGAAGTGTTTGTACAAAAACGCCACCATGTCAGTCCGTCTTCAGGATCAGACCTCGAAACCAATCCTTCTCCGGCGCGGCGTGAGACAGGGAGACGTCATTTCTCCGAAACTGTTCACTGCTGCGCTGGAGGATGTCTTCAAGGTTCTGGACTGGAGGGGGCTGGGCATCAACGTTAATGGCGAGTACATTACTCACCTTCGGTTTGCCGACGACATAGTGGTCATGGCTGAGACCATGGAGAGCCTCAGTAAAATGCTCGATGACCTCAGTAGAGCTTCCGAAAGAGTGGGTCTTAAAATGAACATGGACAAAACCAAGATCGTGGTGAATGCCCATGTAACACCCACTCCCATCAAGGTCGGAGACTCTACACTCGAAGTTGTAGACCATTATGTCTACCTGGGACAAACGGTCCAGTTGGGTAGGTCCAATTTCGAGAAAGAGGTCAACCGTCGAATCCGACTCGGCTGGGCGGCGTTCGGGAAGTTGCGTGGTATCTTCTCGTCCAATTTACCGCAGTGTCTCAAGACAAAAGTCTATGACCAGTGTGTGTTGCCAGTGATCACCTATGGAACCGAGACGTGGTCGCTCACAATGGGCCTTATCAGAAAGCTCAAAGTCACCCAAAGGGCAATGGAGAGGGCTATGCTCGGAATTTCCTTGCGTGATCACGTCAGAAATGATGATATCCGCAGGAGAACCAAAGTTACCGACATAAACCCTCGAGCTATATTTTTGTCATAAAACCCAAGGACGGTAAGTATTTTTTTTTAATTTTTAGCACATCACACAGGGCATGCAAGTTCAAGCAAGGAGTTTACACGCAATTAAAAAATTGTCTTAAAATATTATCTAAACTGGCATTTCAATGCAATCTCGCTACATGTTACTTAAATAATAAAAAAAGTTCACTTATTTCGTAGTAATAGTTGTGCTGACTTGTGTATTAAAGCTTGAATTCATAATTATTTACATTTTGTATTTGTATTTGCAAATTATAAAGTTATAAAAAATGTCGTCGTCGTGGTCCGAGGAGTGTGATTTAAATGCAACACCGCCAGATATTATCCATGCAGCAAAAACCATTAATGAAAAGTTTTTTCTGCCCTATAATTTTATTTATTTACTCGCAAATGTGATGAAAAACACTGTATGTTTCACGGGCGGTACGGGAATTACGAACCTCAACTCAGAAAGCCTTCTACTAGAGCCTCGATCGTAATCAATCATCCATACTTTTCATAACATAACATCACACCCGTATTTTCCGAAGTGTTAAGCACCCATATGTACCCATGGTTCAAAAATCCAGATGGAAAAATCCAAACATATTTTTCACGACCCGATATTCGAACCCAGGAATAGAATAGAATATACTTTATTGTACATCAAAAAAAGAAATTACACCCATGTATATTTTACAACAAATTAATACTATGGGTACAAAGGCGGTCTTATCGCTGACAACGATATCTACCAAACAACTTTTGGATGGACTTAAATAACTTAAAATAAAACATGATAGCCTACGGTGTACTGCTACATTAAAAAATATTAATACATAAAGATTATATAGCTGTATAAAATACTATTTATAAACTTTTAGACATACATAGTTACTTATTTACATAAATACAATATTACATGTTACAAAATTTCAAAGAAGGTTTCAACAATGATAGAAGAAATTAGATAGAAACAGAAAAGCATTAAAGATAAAAGAAATGGTTCTTAACAACTCTGGAACTCATGTTAAAAAGTAGCGCTTGCAACCACTAGACCAGCGGTCGGCAAATTTTTGAGTCGGAAGAGTCAAAAATTACAATTTACAAAATTTAAAAGTTTTTAAAGAGCCATCATTTTTTTTCTTGCCTATAATAAATAGTATTTGCAAAAATAAACATTTTTGATAAATAAAAACTATACATTAAATAAGTAGTGTGTTTTCACAACAAATTAGATTATATATATGGTAAAATTACTCGTAGGTTATCACTTATTATTTAAGTAAACATTAAAACAATTAAACATTTACTTACAACACTAACTTGTACTTCAATAACATACATTTGAGTAAATAAATTCGATGGGAGCGTAGGCTTTGCATGGTTTTAGAACGTCTGGATACATTTGGCTCATAACTTGTTGTTTTTAGTTTCAAACACGACTCTAAATTTTCATTTGTTAGTTGACTTCTTACTTTACTTTTAATGAATTTATCACATTAAAAGTAAAGTAAGAAGCCAAATTCACATTTTAATGAATATATTCACGCAAGAGAACGCGTGCTCGCACGAAAATGTCGATCCGAAGATAGTCAGCAATCCAAAAGCCAACTTGTTCACCTCAATGTAGCAATCTGGAAGTCTATTCTATGCGTCGAATATAAGTGCCTCAACTCACGGCAAAACTTCTTTTTATAAAATAAATAATATTTGCGTATGGAACTAAAGAGCCGTAGCTTCACATCCAAAGAGCCTCATGTGAGCCCAATGTTAAATACAGGTCTGTGGATCCCAAGCCAGGAGCTCATCACTGGGGCCCATTAGCAGCGTGTCACTCCTGGATCCAATCAGAACCTGTACCCACGAAACTGCCGTAACGCAGCAGTGGAAAGCTAGGGATTTGCTCCCTATTGCGAGAGATACTGGTACCTATCTCACAGGTGGCACAAGGATTGGCGTATATACGTTCGTACTTACCTTAGATTCCTGCGGTAGACTCCTGGGCGTCGATCAATCTCGTGCCGTGAGGTTAGGGATAGGAGAATATATATAATAAAGGAAGTAATGGGAAAGACTGACGGCTGTCTGGACCGAAGAATCCGGCCGGAGTCCACCAGGCAGCACGTTTCCCGCAAAAGCACCTCCATGCGCGTGAAAATATACTCTAAACCCACTTTAGGGACGCCCACAACGCCGATTGCGAACGGCGGGCGCGATTAACAAATACAATCACCGAAATATCGCTCGATTACGTTATTAGAATACAAGACACCGATTTTCTCGCGTGTTCCGTTCAAGTTTTCTAACTACCCTCCTAGTGTCAGCTGTCAAAATCGTTGACAGCCCACGGACACGGTGTTGCGAGTAAACATAAACTCGGGACAGAACATCCCCCCGTCTCGGACATAAGGAGTTATGTCCGCTAATAAATCGGCAAGCGTGCTAAACTCGCCACTGCTCGCTTAAAAACCGAATCTCCGACCATGACCTCCGCAACTCTGGGAACTCCGTCAGACCCATAAATCAAATCTACAATGCGTCCACGACGCCAATACAAAGGTAACAAGTTAGGTACAAGGTAAGGTACTTGTGTTTAACAAGTACAAGGTCTCCGACCTTGGGAGGGTCAGTTTTGTCAGTCCACTTGACGCGCTGCTGCAAAATATGCAAATATTCCAAAGACCAACGATGCCAGAAACTTTGGGACATCTGTTGGAGCAACTCAAAGCGAGTCAATTGCGAAGATTTAATTTCCCTGAAGGGGTATTCTGGCAGGGCGTTAAGAGGCTGACCAATCAAAAAATGACCAGGGGTCAAAACTTCCAGGTCATTTGGGTCCGAGGAGATCGGACAGAGGGGTCGTGAATTGAGGACGGCCTCGATTTTACAGAATACCGTAACAAGTTCCTCAAAGGTCAAAATTGTTTCACCAATAACACGGCGGAGATGCGTTTTTGCCACCTTCACAACGGCCTCAAAAATGCCACCCCAATGTGGGCACACTGGGGGGTCAAATTGCCAATTAATTCCCATTTGCGCCATAGCAAATCTCAAATTCTGTTTATCCTTATTTAGATAATTACAAATATAATTTAAATATCTATCAGCGCCCTTATAATTAGTACCGTTATCAGAACGGATCAAAGATGGTAGTCCTCGGCGGGAAACAAATCTACCTAGCGCTGCAACAAACGCATCTGTGCTGAGGGCAGTTACAAGTTCCAAGTGAACCGCCTTGGAGGCCAGACAAACGAACACACACAAGTAGGCCTTGACAGCCTTGGCGTTCCGAAGTTGAGAAGTCTTCACCAAGAAAGGACCAGTGAAATCGGTTCCGACCGAAGCAAATGGTCTGCTTTCCGTCACTCGGTCGGATGGCAAATCACCCATTATGGGTTGAGTGGGAGCAGCCTTCAACTTATAGCACTGCATACATTTAAAGATGATGCTACGAATAGTGCGTCTGGCAGACAAAATCCAAAATTCACGCTGCAAAATGGCTACGAGGGCGTTGCAACCGGCGTGTGCGTTATTAATGTGTCGATCGGATACCAACAATTTCGCCAACGCTCCTCCTTTAGGGAGCAACAAAGGGTGGCGAACACCATAAGGCAAGTTCGAATTCCGCAATCGTCCTCCGACTCGGAGCAAACCAGATTGGTCTAGGAATGGATTAAGACGAGCGATTGAGCCTTTCAAAGCTGAGCATTTCCTCAGGGTTTCAATAGTCTGGTCAAAGTGCTCGGCTTGTTCAGCACGAACCAACAACAGCAGGGCCTCTTGGCGTTCATGAGGCGACAAAACTGAGGATAGCAATTTATTATTAGGGTTCCGTCCGTTACGTATGAAACGCCGGACCCAAGCGGTAACTCCTACCAATTTCGACAAAGAACTGTATCTGTCCAAAAGATACTCCAAATTATATGCAGGTTGCGTTTCCACAATTCCAATACGCAAGCCTGGCAGAACCTCTGGAGAAGAGAACCTATTCTGGGGCCAGGACGACTCGCGATGCGACAACCAGTCTGGTCCCCACCAAAGAGAATGGTCAACAAGGGCAGGAGCCTCATAACCACGGGACGCGCAGTCTGCGGGGTTCAATTCTCCTAGGACATGTCTCCAGATCAGTTTAGTCTCAGAGTTCTGAATCTGTGAGACTCTATTCGCCACAAAAACCTCCAAAGTATGAGCTGAGGTGCGAAGCCAACAAAGAACGATCTCGCTATCAGTCCAAAGTCGCAGGTTGCCGACCCCTGCACTAGACAAACGAAGTAGTCATATATAATTTTCAATCAACGTAATCCAATCTCATTATGCCATCTGGTTTTCGGTAATCCCACCAATCCTTTCGAAATCTCATTCCATCCCTGTTCATAAATCAACCAATAATAGTCATTTCATAATAAATATCTCATGTCCGGTTTCCCATAATTATTGCCCTTGACATATACGGCATTACCAACGTATCTACCCTCATTTTAATAAATATTCAATGAATGATTTTTATTACCGCCATCGCTCTTTGTGGGCTATTGAAATCGCTACCCTGGAACATTCCCGAATATATTATAATTCAACAAATGAATGCATTTACTAAAACCAACATAGAACCACCATTAACGCGGCTTGACCCTTGTTGACGAAGAAGTCTTAATTACAGAGAGCTCTAGTTATAGTGGTCACACATCGCGTGCTTTCTTTGAATTATCTTTATTTCCTGTAACCTTATCGGTTTCCTATGTGACTGTATCACGGATGAAGCTCTACAGAGAAATTTGTGCTTTATTTCGAAACAATTAAAGTTCTATTTTAAATGTTTCGGTTTATGGTTTAATGAAATTAATTTCGCAATATAAAAAGTTTTATTTTCAACTTTGGTGGTTTTGGAAGAAGGTGCAAATTAGAGTGTAAGGCTTTATAGCATAGGCCAACGAACTGATGGTGTTATGCAAAGCCAAGATAACGGTGGGCAAAACATTTTAATGTCTCTTATTGTAATAGTTTTCTAGAGTAATGTATGGTTTATTGCCGACAGTTAAGTATTTAAAAACTAGGTGAAATACAAGGTTAAATAATTAAGCAAATTAACAATTAGCACGTCACAGGGAGTCACGACATTGTTAGGTTGCAAAGGCTTATCAACAATTTTTATTATGTCTGGAAAAGTAACAGAGGAAAATTATTGCATGCTGAAAGCAATACTTACAATTAGTACAGTCAGATAATAAGTCGAGTCAGAAATTGAAGCCCAAATCTGTTTATTTTGAAAAACCTTCAGTAACACATTGAATCAGTTCTATTGAAAAGTTAATTTTAGAAATATATAAATTAATTTTACAATGATTTGGATTGAATTCACGACATTTTTCCATTTATTTATTTATTAAGATTTCATTAATGAAGATACAAACTAAAGCCTTCTTAAACATTTTTAACCCCCGACAGAAAAAGAGGATTGTTATAAGTTTTACGTATGTATCTGTGTGTTTGTGTAATTGTGTATCTGTCTGTGGCATCACAGCTCCTAAACGGGTGAACAGGTTTTGATTTTTTTGTTTGACAGAGACTTTACCGAGCTATGTTTGTAGAAAATCGGTTCAAAATTCATGCGTATTTTACTCTTTGAATCGGGGTATTTCACCAGATATCGTGTTAAGACGGATTGTCGATCGAAGCGCGTTTACTACTAGATAAATTATGTAGTTTAAATAAGTATTTGTGTCGGGGGCTTTTGTAATTTTATTTTTTATCTATCAACCAACTAAGGGTTGGTTGTCGTTTAAACTGATGAAAGCCAAATTTCTTAAGAATATTATAAATTTGAAAGTTTGGATGGATGTGTGTTGTCGTGTCGTCGTCAATGTCGTTCGGCATAATTTAGTAACAAACATACCAAAATGGTTTGTTACTCAATCTCGCCAGGACGGCTGAATGGATCTGGATAATATTTGGCGCAGAGATATATTATAGACTGGAATAGCACAAAGGCTACTTTTCAGCCCGGTATAATGTTCCCTTGGGACAAGTAAAAGCTTTTCATGCAGGCAAAGCCACTGCCAGAAGCTAGTATTATAAATACGAAAGTTTGGATGGATTGATGGATGGATATAAGTTACGCGCCAGAACGGCTGAATGGATCTGGATGAAAATTGGTGCACAGAGTCTGGAATAGCACATAGGCTATATTCCGGTATAAAGTTCCCTTAGTATAGCTGGCGAAGCCACTGGCAGGAGCTAGTATATTATAGTTTTAGAAACCAAAATCAAAATCATATTCTATTAAATCGAGGCTTCATTCAGGACACAACAATTTTGGGAGACAGCTCGAAAGTTTCAACATTTTTATCGTGAAGAGAATGACAGTAAATTTTAATTTCTCGCGTCCATGGACTATAAATTGCTTGTCGATGTCCATACATCAAATAGATTGATCAATCCATCAACAAAAGCATTTTGTGGACTCTAGATTAAAAATATAATTATTGTAAACCATTTTATTCCTGAGCAAATTCAGTTATACGGATCTCGATAATTTATATTTTCAGGCGAGCTTATTTTTTTTGGGCTGTACAAGCATATAGTTATTTCTGTGGGACTATTTTATTTGAATTAATTTTGACATTTTATTTTTGATGATTTTGTTTTAATTGATTCTATTCTATTTTAACTTATTTTATTTGGTTTGATTTGTTTTGATTGATTTTATTATTTTATTTTGATTGATTTTGTTATTTTGTTTTAATTAATTTTTGATCAAATATTTATTCAGGTTATATTTTATTAGTATTCTTTAATCTTAATTTAATACTGGATTAGCGAAATGAATCGGTCTTCTTCTTTTCGTGTCGATAATCTCAAATTGCTACTCAACTATACTCATATTTTGTCTGACCAGTATGTAGCCACCTGGACCGCTCTGTCATTTGCCACGTTCAGGTCCTGAAAGGTGCAGGTGGCTGGGCAGGAAGGACAGACAAGGAGGTGGGGCATATCCTGCGACGCCCCACACTGGCACTGTGTTTGCGATGGGTCTATGAGACTCCATTTGGCCAGATTTTTTCTACAGCGACCAACATGTACCCGCAATCGGTTTAGGGATTTCCAGACTGGCCACTGCAGTTCGTGTCCAGGGGGCGGATGCTCTGCCGGAGTGATGGAATGATTGGAATGAATGGGTGAATTGGGTTGAATTATAAATTTAATTGAATTAGAAATCTTGAAAACTAATGATTGATATTTATTTATTTATTTATTATATACTTTACGAAAACCTTAAAATAACAACAAACATACAACAGGCGGCCTTATCGCGTTCTGCGATCTCTTCCAGGCAACCCAGAATGGAGAGAGATAGCCTGGATACGACATGGGGTTGCACTTGGTGCAATTTTAAAATTAAATAAGTTACAAACATAGGAAGCACTAAATATAAAATACTAAAATAGATACATAAATACATACATACATTTATACAGGCAAGAAAACAATACAGCTCCAACAATAATAAGATCACAGTGACAGGTAGTGCTCCTTTACAAGTCTTTTAAAGATCGGTAGTGACTGCGCGCGTTTTATTGTCACAGGCAATGCATTCCATAGACGAGCGGCCTGGACAGTAAAAGATTTGTCTAGGAAGATAGTGGAATGCATTGGCATTTTAAGTTTCATGTTATCCGATGACCTAAGAACTTTCGTGTGCGAGTCACATAAAAACTGAAATCGGTGTTTGGGGTAAAGAGGGGTAGACGGGAAAAATAGTATATTATACAGGAAGGATAGAATATGAGCATTCCGGCGAAGGCAAATTGGCAAACACTTGAGTTTTTCGCGGAATTCAGAAACATGGTCATATTTGCGCAAACCGAATATGAACCTCATACAAACATTTTGAAGTCGCTCAAGTTTATCAAGTTATACTTCAGTGAGGTCAAGATAGCTGGCATCAGCATAATCAAGGATGGGTAGTTGAAGAGATTGTGCAAGCGCAATCCTGGTAGCAGTTGGCAGTAAATTACGCAGGCTTCTCAGAGATCCAGCAGATGCGAATAGCTTGCGGCTAATAACTTGATAATAACTTATTAAGTATTGATATACTTATTAAGTCTAATGATAATATTTTATGAACCAAAATCTATTGAAGTGATCTTTAATCAAGGTATTCTAATTTATTAATTTAATGTAAGTTTTTTTATAAAATTATATTTTTTACTATTGTGTAGTTCACATAAAGTATTTTGAATGATATAAAGTTGTATTGTAAGTATTGTTCTATTGAGAAAAGTTACTGGATTTATATGTATAATATGTATTTCACTTTAAATTTAACTAAACTACACTAATTGTGAATTGTTAGATGTAAATTTTATTTAATGCATGAAATAAAAAGCTTTTTTGATTTTATAACGGAAGAAAAATGTTTTGTAATTTTTTTTTGTCATTAATAAAACGGCCAGCAAACTACTTCTGGTGAAAATAAGCAATGAGTATTGTAGCGTTACGTTTAGCTCAGAGGGAGCTAAACGTAAGCCACGTTAATAAAATTAAATAATTATAAACTAAAAAAATAATAAAAGGATAATAAGAATAAAAAAAAGAAGGGCCGGCTTCGCACGACGTGGGGTGCCGGAATTAGGCAGCTAACCAGGCAGCAGGACGGGCTGGAAGCCGTGGTATGCCCGAGGTAAGCGGGTGAGTGGGCTCCATGACGACAAGCAGGCAATCGGGCAGGTAGGTAGTAGAGTAGGTAGCAAATCGTTTAGGCAGGCGGCTGGACAGACTGGAACTCTTCAAAAGTCGTGGTAAGCTTGAGAGAGACAGGTGAGCAGACACCACGACGGTCTTTCAGGCATACGGTTTGGTATGCAGTTGTGTAGGCATACAGTAGGAAGAGGCGTAAGAGAGTAGGAAGGCAGGCAGCCAGGAGTGAAACGGATAGTAGTCTGATACGTAGGTAAAATCATATACAGTATATCACTCACACAATATATATTTTAGTGCACTTCAGATTATATTACTCTTACACAAGCTCGATATTTAGGTTTAGAGAGTTTTAGATAAAACGTCCACTTCAGAATATACAGTAGTTAACCGACTTTCGGCGTTCAGAGCCCCTAGCACGAGTTTCTGCGTAATTGGATCGACTACGTTAACGTATCGCCTCCGACAATTTTTGTATGCAAAATTAATCAGCGCCATGTGTCCGTATTTGGAACTAACAAATCGGTAGCACAAGTTTTTGACAATTGCCTTCGTATCGAGTTCACGTATTTACGTTGCGTTAACGTTCCAAATGTATGGGAATCGGTAGCACGAGTTTTCATTTTGACATGTAGTATCGAATTTTACGCTAGGTGTGACGAAAGCACGTCGAAAACTATCTCACTGACATTTTCTCGGTGAGACATTTCACGTCAAACAATTTTCCGTATTTATTTGGGTATTTTTGCAATAAAATGCTATTTAATCATGAATAAAAGGGGCAGGCATGCTGTCTATTGATTATCTTACCTCCTAATTAAATAAAGAGGCTAGGAGAAGATGTTAAACGAGGTAGACAACATTTTCATTTTCTTTGTAAACAAATGTAGCAGTAGTTTCTTTTAATAAACCATTTCTATAAGTTATTGATACTAACCACACATAGAGCGGCGCGGCAGGCCCGCGCATCGCCCGCTCTGTTTTCCTGCCGTGGTGGAGTACGGCCCTAGCGCGTTATTCCCGCAACTCTACGTTTTACTTGCGGTTCTCCATAATTATCATGACTCATTTAAAGATTCAAGAATCGAAGAAAACGGCGATATGCCTTATAAATTAGAGATTATAATACTAGTATGCACGTATGCCTATATATTTTGCATCCGGTTTATACCGGTATTTACAGTTAGTTTGGGAATATGGGTTAGAATTTGGGATAAACAACATTGGCAGTTGCTTCAAGGCAACTGAAGCATTTATCGGCAGCTAAAATGTTCTTGAGTAGGGGTACCTACTCAAGAACATTTTAGCTGCCGAAACAGAGCCCCTAGCACGAGTTTCTGCGTAATTGGATCGACTACGTTAACGTATCGCCTCCGACAATTTTTGTATGCAAAATTAATCATAAAATGTTCTTGAGTAGGTACCCTATTAACAACAATACAAATCTAAAACGTATTAATATACATTTTCTTCAGCAGGTCTTATGGGAATGGTTGCGGTATTTTAAGTAGCAAAAACCGTAAGCCGTTCTACAATTCTAGCTAGTCTGTCGATGATAAACAGAGACAGATGTACAACGAAAGAGAGAAAACTAGGACAAAAATGAAACAGAATCCCTTCGCAGCGTGACGAACGGTCTATTATAAAGACCTTCCATCGTTATTGCCACCTGACAGCCAATGTTCCAGAATCCAGTGTAATCTTTATGAGACGAGAAATCGATGCAGAGAGTGGACTGTGATAGGACTCTCCTTCAAAACTAATCGAATCCTAAGTCATATCGTTCCTTCGTACATGGAAAGCCTTGTTGGCTCAGCCTATTATTATTTAAAATTCCTACTTGTTGTTGATGTTTATTGAATTTAATATATTTCTAACATGTACTTAAGTATACGTGAATTGAATAAGTAAATAACTAAGCTATTAATGTGATAATAAAAACCAAAATAATCAGAAACTATATGTTTTTCCTAATCTAAACATACATACATAAACTTACGCTTTTGCCGGATGAGTAGAAACTACAGAATGCCACCTGCTACGTTATATCCACGTTCATACTTCTATACACGCGCACGCGGGTTATGACATGCACGCACGCTGGCCTTTTTGAAGAACATCACAATAAGATCTGTTGCGGACGGTACCCGGGTGCTGTAGCTGTAAGTACCCGCGGTCGCCTTGGGACAGTATCCCACTGTTGTTTGACGTGCTTTCCATACGCTCTGAGTCAAGCGACTCTGCTGGTGGCACTCGCCACCACGCACCCCTGAATGCGTATGTAGGGTGGTAGGTACTAGGAAGACCCACATACAAGAACCAAGTTTTGACCACAAAACTAAAAAGCGGGCTTTTTCATGAAAAATATTGTTGCATGTGTTTCAGGACATTTTTGCGTTCATCTTTACTTAGCCGAAATCTTAAGAACCTTATTTATAAACCTTAATACATAAATATAATCATTACAGTACTAATAACCGGCATGTGTGTATGACTAGATGTATGAATGTGAGTGAAGCAAAAGAAGTATGTAAGGATCGTAGCAGGTGGCGTTCTGTAGTTTCTGCCTACCCAAATGGGAAAAGGCGTGAGTTTATGTATGTATGTATGTGTACAATCATTAAAATTGTTAAATCAAAAAATTGATTTTTTACACACGGGCCCTTGTTGGCATACGACAATAATAATTACACATTTGTCTCATCATCGTTTTTCAATCTATCATTCAAAATTACGCCAAACATAGGTACTTCCTATTCTAAACTAATATTGTAAAATTGTTTTAACTATATTTGTACAAGGTAATCTCTGGAAGGAAACGCCTGCCGTTCCTACCGCTAAGTGTAGCAGTAAGAACTTCATGGGCTGAGAATGCGTTAAGAATAAGTAATAGAATATATAGCTGTTGTAGGTGGTACTAATCTATATAATGCATTGATGAAATAAAAGGCAGATTTAATGAACAAAACTTTGTATTACATAATGTTCTTTCATATTCGCATCATAATGAATTGACAGAGCTTCTAAGATTCCAACCATAGCTCCAAACGCTTGAAATAGCATGAAGAGCAATAGTAGATACTTTTAACGTCGGCGTCGTCGTAAGCTCAGATCAAATAAAAAGTCAAGATGGAACGTTGCAAACAACAAAGTGTAGCCGGTTCAAACTAAGCCTTGCCGTACAAATACACAATTACACGCAGTCACGTACAACGAAATTACGCCTTAGCTTGTCCTTCGAGCTTACAGATCAAATAATAAAGCTCAACTGACAAGCTAAGGGGTAGTTTCGTTATACGTGTGCGCATATAATTGTGTATTTATACGGCAAGGCTTACTTTGAACCGGCTTTACTTTGTTGTTTGCAACGTTCCATCTTGACTTTTTATTTGATCTGAGGTCGTAAGTTACAAAATATTCCCCCAATTCCTTCGTTGGATGTCACTTTTGCACGAAGAGACGTATAGCTTGCCGTGGGCTTTGAAAAAATCATGGCTGCAGTCTTGTTGTCTTTAAGTGGCAATGCTGGCTTATATTGTTCCGGTGTCGACAAAGGCTTTTGGCTAGTACCGGGAATATTTTATTCATCATCTCCTGTTGGCAAAAGAAGTTAATATAGAACAAAATACAAAGATTCTGTAACTAAATACAACATTGTCGGTCGTGCAGTGTTATTGCACTTTTCCATTTGGAAATTTACACATTTCTTAGTGGCAACCCGGAGTCTCACTCTAAGTGCTGTGCACGGCAATATGCCCGCCTCTTAATACATGAGACCTCATAGGATTAAGCGGATGAAGCACATGAAGCACATTTTGCATAATTGTATGAATCTGTGCAATAAACTTACTTGTTTGCTTCTTTATGAAGTTCACCATGATGATGACCTGAGTGACGCAAGTTCTTTTTGGATTCGTTAATTCTAAAATCACAGAACCATCGTACATAACAGATTTACGTATGAAATTGGTAAATTTAAATAATTATTTGAAATGACAACAAACAACAATAGACTTTTACATCTTAGGGTCTGCTCACACCGAGACGCAATGCGATATACCATATAAACCGCGCGGCATTTAAAATTAAAAAAGTGATCAAAGTGTCCATCCTCTCTTATTTCTGTTTTATGTTTTTCTTTTGGAGGTACAGATGCTTTCTAGCGTTTGTATTTAGGCTTGTAAGTGGCGTTGTTAACTTCAGCTTGCTCAGTCATAACTTTGCTGATGAAATCTATTTATTCATATATTTATATACATAATATTATTATACATAAACTGTGAATGATTATGTGGACAATCCTGGTGAGTAATAGTGGAGGTATACTTATGTCTAGCATTCTGGGCATGATTGCTGACAGTCTGAGTTGTATAGAATCGTTGCTTCAGTATTTCAGCTGGAATATTGAAGCAATGATATTACCTGTGTGTAAGTGTTAAATGTTTGTGTGTATAAATGTTGTTTGTTGTTATTGTGTTACTAAAATAGGTGTATAAGTCTTTTTTCATAGTTCTCACATATATTTGTAATTTTCCTGTAACCAAATACTTGTAATTGTACTGTGTTGATGGAAACGATGGTTCGTGGAGTTTCTTGCACGTTCTTCTCCATAGAGACTTACTGACGCTTGTGAATGTGCAACTAGTTTCATCTTTTGTTTGTCTATTCAAAAATGCCTTTAAATGGTTTAGTTGAAATAAAGTATATTGATAAGTTTATATTGTTACTAATACTATGTATATAATATGTATTTAGGTTATGTTATTCTGTAGGCTCTATTGCCTTTAATAAATTAATTAATAATTAAGTATAATAAGGTATTTAACGTTTCGGTGTGGACGTGCAAAATACCTATTGGAACAAATTACTGAGTTCGGAAAGTTCGTCGGAAGAATTTCGCTTCTACACGCGTTTGCATCAGTGTGCTAACGGTTTTATATTTTTGTAATTTGAAGGAAACCGTCAAACATTAAGTGACAATTGTCAAACGTCATGTACGGGACCGTTCGAAACCGAACAATTTATCATAAATTAAAACTCCAATAAACTGAAATTTTCAATGATTTGTTAAAAAAAGAATTAATAAAAATGTTAAATATGTTTTAAAGTGTGTTTATAACAAATATTTGTTCAGTTTTAGTCTCTAAATTATTTAAGACAATGTTACCCGTTTTTGTCTTCGATTTTCAGAACGCACCATTCACTACAAACCAATCCAAACGCTATTGGATTCTCGGCCTTAATTAACCATAGTTCAATTACTGCTTCCGAGTTGTCGCAAGACGTTTTTTTGAACTCGTGCTGCCAAAATAACTTGTCGCAGCATCGACTACGTTTTCGTCTGGTAAAATGTCACGATGACGATACGAAAACGTTAGAAACTTGTGCTAGGGGCTCAGTACTGCTGAGCTCCTAGCACGAGTTTCTGCGTAATTGGATCGACTACGTTAACGTATCGCCTCCGACAATTTTTGTATGCAAAATTAATCAGCGCCATGTGTCCGTATTTGGAACTAACAAATCGGTAGCACAAGTTTTTGACAATTGCCTTCGTATCGAGTTCACGTATTTACGTTGCGTTAACGTTCCAAATGTATGGGAATCGGTAGCACGAGTTTTCATTTTGACATGTAGTATCGAATTTTACGCTAGGTGTGACGAAAGCACGTCGAAAACTATCTCACTGACATTTTCTCGGTGAGACATTTCACGTCAAACAATTTTCCGTATTTATTTGGGTATTTTTGCAATAAAATGCTATTTAATCATGAATAAAAGGGGCAGGCATGCTGTCTATTGATTATCTTACCTCCTAATTTAATAAAGAGGCTAGGAGGAGATGATAAACGAGGTAGACAACATTTTCATTTTCTTTGTAAACAAATGTAGTAGTAGTTTCTTTTAATAAAACATTTCTATAAGTTATTGATACTAATGTTGATACTAACCACACATAGAGCGGCGCGGCAGGCCCGCGTATCGCCCGCTCTGTCTTCCTGCCGAGGTGGAGTACTCAGTACGGCCCTAGCGCGTTATTCGCCGCAACTCTACGTTTTACTTGCGGTTCTCCATAATTATCATGACTCATTTAAAGATTCAAGATTCGAAGAAAACGGCGATATGTCTTATAAATTAGAGATTATAATACTAGTATGCACGTATGCCTATATAATTTGGAAACGGTTTATACCGGTATTTACAGTTAGTTTGGGAATATGGGTTAGAATTTGGGATAAACAACATTGGCAGTTGCTTCAAGGCAACTGAAGCATTTATCGGCAGCTAAAATGTTCTTGAGTAGGTACCCTATTAACAACAATACAAATCTAAAACGTATTAATATACATTTTCTTCAGCAGGTCTTATGGGAATGGTTGCGGTATTTTAAGTAGCAAAAACCGTAAGCCGTTCTACAATTCCAGCTAGTCTGTCGATGATAAACAGAGACAGATGTACAACGAAAGAGAGAAAACTATGACAAAATGAAACAGAATCCCTTCGCAGCGTGACGAACGGTCTATTATAAAGACCTTCCCTCGTTATTGCCACCTGACAGCCAATGTTCCAGAATCCAGAGTAATCTTTATGAGACGAGAAATCGATGCAGAGAGGGGACTGTGATAGGACTCTCCTTCAAAACTAATCGAATCCTAAGTCATATAGTTCCTTCGTACATGGAAAGCCTTGTTGGCTCAGCCTATTATTATTTCAAATTCCTACTTTTTGTTGATGTTTATTGAATTTATTATATTTCTAATATGTATTTAAGTATCCGTGAATTGAATATGTAACTAACTAAGCTATTAATGTGATAATAAAAACCTAAATAAACAGAAAATATATGTTTTTCCTAATCTAAACATACATACATAAACTTACGCTTTTGCCGGATGGGGGTCAGTAGGTAGAAACTACAGAATGCCACCTGCTACGTTATATTCACGTCCATACGTCTACACGCACGCTGGCCTTTCTGAAGAACATCACAATAAGATCTGTTGCGGACGGTACCCGGGTGGTGTAAGTACCCGCGGTCGCCCTGGGACAGAATCCCACTGTTGTTTGACGTGCTTTCCATAGGCTCTGAGTCAAGCGACTCTGCTGGTGGCACACGCCACCACGCACCCCTGAATGCGTATGTAGGGTGGTAGGTACTAGGAAGACCCACATACAAGAACCAAGTTTTGACCACAGAAATCAAAAGCGGGCTTTTTCATGAAAAATATTGTTGCATGTGTTTCAGGCCAGTTTTGCGTTCATCTTTACTTAGCCGAAATCTTAAGAGCCTTATTTATAAACCTTTATACATAAATATAATCATTACAATTTCTGATTTTTGACACACGGGCCCTTATTGGCATACGACAATAATAATTACACATTTTTCTCATCATCGTTTTTCAATCTATCATTCAAAATTACACCAAACATAAGTACTTCCTATTCTAAACTAATATTGTAAAACTGTTTTTAACTATATTTGTACAAGATAATCTCTGGAAGGAAACGTCTGCCGTTCCTACCGCTAGGTGTAGCAGTAAGAACTTCATGGGCTGATAATGCGTTAAGAATAAGTAATAGAATATGTAGCTGTTGTAACTGGTACTATTCTATATAATGCATTGATGAAATAAAAGGCAGATTTAATGAACAAAACTTTGTATTACATAATGTTCTTTCATATTTGCATCATAATGAATTGACAGAGCTTCTAAGATTCCAACCATAGCTCATAGCTGCTCCAAACGCTCGCAATAGCATGAAGAGCATTTGTACCAAAACGGTTGTGAATTAGTAGAACCTTTTAACGTCGTCGTAAGTTACAAAATATTCCCCCAATTCCTTCGTTGGATGTCACTATTGCTCAAAGAGACGTATAGCTTGCCGTGGGCTTTGAAGAAATCACGGCTGCAGTCTTGTAGACGGTGGTGCAAGCGATTGGAATGGCTTGCCTTCTCTAAGTGGCAATGCTGGCTTATATTGTTCCGGTGTCGACAAAGGCTTTTGGCTAGTATCGGGAATATTTTATTCATCATCTCCTGTTGGCAAAAGAAGTTGATATAGAACAAAATACAAAGATTCTGTAACTAAATACAACATTGTCGGTCGTGCAGTGTTATTGCACTTTTCCATTAGGAATTTCTTAGTGGCAACCCGGAGTCTCACTCTAAGTGCTGTGCACGGCAATAGGCCCGCCTCTTACTACATAAAACCTCATAGGATTAAGCGGATGAAGCGCATTTTGCATAATTGTATGAATCTGTGCAATAAACTTACTTGTTTGCTTCTTTATGAAGTTCACCATGATGATGACCTGAATGAAGCAAGTTCTTTTTGGATTCGTTAATTCTAAAATCACAGAACCATCGTACATATCAGATTTACTTCTGAAATTATTGGTAAATTTAAATAATTATTTGAAATGACAACAAACAACAATCAAGATCTTAGGGTCTGCTCACACCGAGACGCAATGCGATAGTACATATAAACCGCGCGGCATTTAAAATTAAAAAAAAGTGATCAAAGTCTCCATCCTCTATTATTTCTGTTTTATGTTTTTCTTTTGGAGTAACAGATGCTTTCTGGCGTTTGTTTTTAGGCTTGTAAGTGGCGTTGTTAACTTCAGCTTGCTCAGTCATAACTTTGCTGATGAAATATATTTATTCATATATTTATATACATAATATTATTATATTATATACGTAAAATGTGAATAATTATGTGGACAATCCTGGTGAGTAATAGTGGAGGTATATTTATTATGTCCAGCATTCTGGGCATGATTGCTGACAGGCTGTGTTGTATAGAATCGTTGCTCCAGTATTTCAGCTGGAATATTGAAGCAATGATGGTTACCTGTGTGTAATTGTTAAATGTTTGTGTGTATAAATGTTGTTATTGTGTTACTAAAATAGGTATAAGTCTTTTTACATCGTTCTCACATATCTATGTTTTAATAAAATGTGTCACTCTATTTTATATTTGCACGCCGAAATTAAAGGCAGAATAAGAGAATAATTTTGTACTTTTTACCAACTTTCTGTACCTTATTTATGCAAATAAATGTATTTATACCATTCCCCCTCTAAAAAGCTTATTTTATTCCCTGAAAACAGTGAATAAAAAGCACTTTTAATCACTGTTTTGGTGTTTGAATTTAGAACACACCAATATAATATTCAAACTCCATCTCAATGCTGTACAACCTCCTAACGCATAAAATATTCGAAACAAACTTAGATAGAGATAGAGTTAGTGATAAGAGTTAGAGATAGGGATAGAGATAGAGAAAGATATAGAGATAGAGAAAGAGATAAATATAGAGATCGAGATAGAGTAAGAGATAGGGTTAGAGTTAAAGATAGAGGTAGAGATAGAGTTAGAGATAGAGTAAGAGATAGAGTTAGAGATAGAGTCAGAGATAGAGTTAGAGATAGAGTTAGAAATAGAGTTAGAGATAGAGATAGAGTTAGAGATAGAGTCAGAGATAGAGTTAGAGGTAGAGGTAGAAATAGAGTTAGAGATAGAGATAGAATCAGAGATAGAGTTAGAAGTAGAGATAGAGATTGAAACACAAGTGCTGTTACCTAGCTCAGGGGTCAAGGTTTCACATTTTTTTGGAAATTTTGAAGGTAATAAACCCATTTATTTATTATTATTTCTTATGCCGCTTCAATCTTTCTTTTTCTCGTAGTCATGGTATAAAATATAGTATGCAACTCTTGAATAAAACGGATTTATATCGAGGACCATGAATCACTCGCGTCGCTCATGATTCTAAAACTTGAATCACTCGCTATGCTCGTGATTCAATCAACATGAATCACTCCCTACGGTCGTGATTCAGTCGTTAGAATCCTTCACTTACTTGTGATTCATCTACGGCCCTCGCATTAAATCCGTCTTTTATTCACTAGTTGCATAATATACTATTTATTTTTTGTTTTTGTTTTATGTAATTTTCCTGTAACCAAATACTTGTAACTGTACTGTGTTGACGGAAAAGAGTGTCCGTGGAGTTTCTTGCACGTTCTTATCCATAGAGACCTACTGACGCTTGTGAATGTGCAACTAGTTTCATCTTTTGTTTGTCTATTCAAAAATGCCTTTTAAATGGTTTAGTTGAAATAAAGTATTTTGACTTTGATAAGTTTATATTGTTACTAATACTATGTCTATAATATGTATTTAGGTTATGTTATTCTGTAGGCTCTGTTGACTTTAATAAATTAATTAATAATTAAGTATAATAAGGTATTTAACGTTTCGGTGTGGACGTGCAAAATACCTATTGGAACAAATCACTGAGTTCGGAAAGTTCGTCGGAAGAATATCGCTTCTACACGCGTCTGCATCAGTGTGCTAACGGTTTTATATTTTTGTAATTTGAAGGAAACCGTCAAACATTAAGTGACAATTGTCAAACGTCATGTACGGAACCGTTCGAAACCGAACAATTTATCATAAATTAAAACTCCAATAAACTGAAATTTTCAATGACTTGTTAAAAAAAGAATTAATAAAAATGTTAAATTATGTTTTAAAGTGTGTTTATAACAATTATTTTTTCAGTTTTAGTCTCTAAATTATTTAAGACAATGTTACCCGTTTTTGTCTTCTATTTTCAGAACGCACCATTCACTACAAAACAATCCAAACGCTATTGGATTCTCGGCCTTAATTAACGTGTCACGATGACGATACGAATACGTTAGAAACTTGTGCTAGGGTCTCAGATCCGAAACTAAAAATTGACGCCCGTTTTTCATCGTTCTGTGTTCTATCTACATTTCAAATTCAAATTTCAATTAAGAAATAAAGACCAGAACGAATAAAAACGGTTCAAAAAGAGGTCTTCTACGCTACCCTTATAATAGAGTAAACCTAGCTTAAAGGAGGTCTAATCCATGGCACCTATGTTACGGTCTATGGTTTAAGAAAAATAAAATAGACAGACAGATGTCATGTCAGATGAAAATGTCACAATAGAAAAATATTGCAAGAATTACAAATTATCAATATAATTTAAGTTTCAGATATTAAAACAATCAGATATAACTAAAAGTATGCTTTTCAGATGATAACAATAGAAAGAAAACATAAAAATGAATTACAAAGGTTGATAAAATATCAAAATATATGAAGGTATGGTTTGTATAGTGTTATGAATTGTAAATAGAGTTAAAAAATGTGGATCTGTAAATCAGAACACCACAGTATACCCTTAAGCAGCTTGTATGAGCAGGAAAATAACCTAATATTTAACACAATATTATAACCACGCTTGATAAACTGATAGCCCAACATGACGATGACACTAGTGCATACATAAAAAATAAAATAATCAAACTTTTATTTCTTGTAGAAATCATACAAAGTATCTATTTAAATACATATTCCAAGTAAACTATATACTAATCTATATCTATACTAATATTATAAAGCTGAAGAGTTTGTTTGTTTGTTTGAACGCGCTAATCTCAGAAACTACTGGTTGGAATTGAAAAAATTATTTTTGTGTTGGATAGTCCATTTATTGAGGAAGGTTATAGGCTATATAACATCACGCTACGACCAACAGGAGCAGAGCATAAATAAAAATGTTGCAAAAACGGGCAAAATTATTCCTTTTTGAGAGCTTTCGTTGCGTGCGCTGCGTAAACGGTTTAATTACACAACAATCATGTATGTAGAGTAGGTAGGGTTGATGGGTAGGTAGGTAGCCAGTTGACGGGAGCGAAGCCGCGTGGGACAGCTAGTATCTATATAATATGAGTTGCATCCTATCTAATTTCACTACCTTTTATATAAAACAGTTTCTTATTACTAATTTATAGATGTATTTCTTGCAACAAAAACTTATATAACTTAATTTTAATTATTAATCCTTAGTAGGTATTTTAATAACAAGCTTTTATTAAGTCAAGTCTCACCTGTGCGCAATTAAATCTTGTAAACGAAATTTGACTAACTTCCAGGTGTTCGACTGAACTGAAATTGTGAACACAAAATGTTTGTCCATACTAATACAATAATTATAAATAGGAAAGTAATTTGGTCTGTATCATCAACAATCATCATTTCAGCCAAAAGATGTCCACCGCTGACACTGGTGATAGACTTGCGTCTTCAGACACACATAGATTAGGACATGCGATATTTTTTATCCCGAGAATTTGTACCCAACGGATCATTACCGATTTTCAATCGTACGAAGCCGTTGGCACAAGCTAGTGTATCTATCACACTACATAAAAAGTACTACTTCTATAACTTAAATATAAACGACCATAATAATCACTCTAGAAACCCATTATTTCCGAAGAAAATCTTCCCCGAAAAACCTTCGACTAAAAAAGAAGTAAGTTCGTAAATTTCCGCTAATCCGCGGAGAGATACAACCGAGATAATCTCAGGACACTCTGATTAGGAGGAATTGAAAGCGAGTTTAGTAACCAATTAAATCTTACAGTAATTAGTTTAATTGTATTACCTAGATGGCGCTGCTGAGTTATTTTTTTTGGGTCGTTATTGGCTAGTGTTGGATGGTAGCGGTGGAAGATCGTCTTATCATTTTATTGGTTTGGAACGTTGCGTTGAAGAGTTCTCATTTAATTCTTGGGTTAGGACGAAGTTTAAACAAACGTTGTCGTATTCGTATTGTTTATACCATGTGGTTAATTGAAAATCATCCACAGAATTTCATATATATAATATAAGTAGGACTAATAGTCACTCTGTTTTGGATAAAACGTCTCTTTGACAGTTTCATAACCCAAGTAAAACTCCAATTCAAATTCAAATCTGGTGATTATTCGTGCTAAAACAAAAAGTTTAAATTAAAGCCATACTGGAGTCTCCAGCTATGGCTTTAATTCTATCTATAAATTGTCCTTTGAAATACTATAGACCGAACTTGTCAGGAGCTCAAAGTTTCAAAATATATGTAGGGCACCACTCCTTCAAAACATGACCCACTTTACTAACTAAACTACTTTCTTGCAATTAATTCGTTCCCCTGGAATCAATATCACCCAAATTTCCTTTAAAACAACGTTACGTGACCATAACCCGATAAAACTTCTATCTCTTAGATCTACCGAAACTTGGAATTTAGTTCGTAATAAAATCTACGTCTTATTCAATGTTACGACGGTCCCAAATCTATTGGGCTATGAAAATATAGCAGCTGTGAAATGCTGGTCTGGATAACATGATTGAGGTAAGGCTCTCACTGGTATCGTGATGATGGATATTCTTCATGCATCTTAATAGCTAAATAATGCTACTTTAATGATAAGGCAGTCAAGAACATTTTGATACCTAAACAATTCTAAAGAATAATTAGGAATCTATACTTACTTAATATTATAAAGAGGAAATATTTGTATTTTTGTATGTAACGAATAAACTTAAAAACTACCTGACCGATTTCAAAAATTCTTTCACCGTTGGTAAGCTATATTATCCCTGAGTAACATAGGCTAGAGCCTGAGTAGCATTGGGGAGATACGGGAGAATGACGATAACATCTAGTCAGCCCCAGTCAACCTCACCTGCACGCTCTGGAAGTTTGTACATACAAACAACCAGGGACGACAGCATTCAGCTGTCGTGGTGCTCCCTGCTAGACAACTAACGAGGCAATGGCGACCGAGCTGTGGCGGTATAACCACTCACCTACTTGGGTTACCAGGCAGAAGAGGTTGCAGCAGCCTTGGGGCCCAAATAGCCTCAAAAACGACTGATGCAGAAGGCAAGGGGAAACCACTGCATTATTTTCCCAAGACAGTCACCATGAAAGTAGCATTAAATAGAGAACGATCGCCATGCGAGCCGCTTAGCAACCGGCGCCGTGTTGCGTCCGGGGCGCATGGTGTGAAGTTGGTTACCGGCCATGGAGTAGTAGGAGACCAGGCTCTCCATGGAAATCCAACTACTGGAATCTCCATCAAGCTGCGACAAAGCAGACGATAGGGACCTGGAATGTACGCGGCCTACTAAGACCTGGCAAACTCACCATCCTGGAAAGAGAAGTTGAAAGATGCGGCATAAACATCTGTGGACTCAGCGAGACGCACTGGCAAAACAACGGTCATTTCGTAACTGACGACCACGTCGTTTATTTCTCCGGCCACGGAAAAAACAGCCAGAACGGTGTAGCCTTTTTAATTCCCGTCCAGCGGAGGAATAGTGTGATAGGTAACGAGCCAGTAATCGACCGTATAATCAGCATAAAGCTGAAAGCGTCGCCAGTGAATCTGAACCTGATACAGATATATGCCCCTACGAGCACTGCCAGTGACGAGGTAATAGAAAGATTTTACTCCGAACTGGAAACCACCATAGCTAAAATCCCCAACAGAGAACTTCTTGTGATTCTGGGTGATTTCAACGCAAAAATTGGAGCAAATGCTCAGCAGCTTGGCAGGTGCGTCGGAAGTTTTGGACTCGGTATTCGGAACGACAGAGGTGACAGGCTCATACAATTTGCGTCCGAAAATGATCTAGTTATTACAAACAGCTTCTACCAACACCACCCTCGAAGGCTATACACTTGGACATCACCCGATGGAAAATACCGCAACCAGATAGACTATATTCTGGTTCGATCGCGGTGGAGGTCATCTGTCACGAATGCCCATACATAACCTGGCGCTGACTGCGGATCAGATCACCAACTTCTAATCTCTAAGTTCAAACTCAAATTAACGGCTGCCAGAGCCCTCGAATATCAGAGAAGAAGGCTAGACGTGACAGATATTCCGAAATTCATGTCTCTAGTGGAACACAACTGGGCTAAATGGACGAACACGGATTTTGAGAGCGAACCACCGGAAGAACTTTGGAACAGAGCAAAGTCCCTTATAGAGCTGGCGGTTTCAGGATCTAAAACACCAACTGTGACACACAAACAACAACACTGGATGACGGATGAAACATTTGCGCTTGTTGAGGAGCGTCGAAAAATGAAAGCAGCCGGTGCAAGTGTTCAAGCCTGTAATGAAAAGTCTGCCCAGATCCAAAGGAAATGCAGACAGGATCACAACGCCTACCTGCGCCATATATGTGAGGAAATTGAAGCTCATGCAGGTAGATACGAGTCGAGAGACCTGCATCACAAAATCCGGCTTATAACTAAAGCGCTCCCATCTAAAACTTGGGCCATTGAAGACGGTAATGGTCAAGTGGTCAGCGAACTGGAGCAGATATCTGAGGCTTGGAGAAGTTACTGTAGGTCACTATTTGAGGATACGCAATCGGAAGCCTTTACACCTACAGAACCTGAGAGTGATACACTGGAGCCAGATATTCTTGAATCTGAAGTCAGAGCTGCCATTAAGCATTTGAAGAGTGGAAAGGCTACGGGTTCTGATACCATCCCAATTGAGACCATTCGAGCATTGGGGGAACGCGGCGTTCAGATCTTTAACATCATCTGCAATAAGATATGGTTGGCAGGAAAATGGCCGACGGAATGGGCTCACACTGTTTTCATTCCTCTCCACAAAAAGGGTTCGACCAAAAAGTGCAGTAATTACCGTTTGATTGCACTGATCAGTCATGCAAGCAAAATATTGCTGCACATCCTTAAAGAACGGCTGAAGGCACACCTGTCGAAAGAAATCGCGCAAGAACAAGCTGGGTTTGTGAAGGGCAAAGAAATTCGGGAGCAAATTTTCATTGTCCGTCAGGTTATCGAGAAGGCATGAGAATTCAACAAGCCGACCTACATATGCTTTGTTGATTTCTCAAAAGCGTTTGACTCCGTGAAATGGCCAACCTTGTGGAAGACGCTACTGGGAATGTGCACACCAAAACACCTTGTGCACCTTCTTCGAGAACTCTACGAAGGAGGAACTGCATCAGTGCGAACAGATAGCCACATTTCGGATAGCTTCCATCCCAGTGCAGGTGTTCGCCAGGGATGTATCGTATCGCCACTTTTGTTTAATATCTACACGGAGCTCATTATGCGAATCACCCTCGAAGACTGGACTGATGGTGTTGCAATTGGCGGCTACAAAATTGCAAACCTTCGCTACGCTGATGACACAACATTGTTTGCGACTAGTGCTGACCTAATGGAGGAACTTCTCCTTAAGATGGAGCGCGTGAGTCTTGCATTTGGATTGAAGATCAACCGGAGTAAGACCAAAATAATGATTGTAGACCGTAGCAACAACAACTCGTCGGCTGTGACACAGATTGCTAACTGTGACGTAGTTTTGTCTTATATATATCTTGGCGCTATGATTACGAGCAATGGCGGTTACGTGGATGAGGTGAAACGGCGAATGGCGATGTCTAGAGGGGCAATGGATAAGTTAAGGAAGATATGGAGGAATCGCAGTATAACGAAAGCCACTAAGATCAGGCTCGTCCGTGCGCTTTTTTTCCCAAATTTCTGTACGCAGCTGAGACATGGACACTACGAGAACTGGAACGGCAAAAGATAGACGCTCTAGAAATGTGGTGTTGGAGAAGAATGCTTGGCATTTCTTGGACAGAATTCCGCACTAACGTCTCCATACTCCAAGAACTCGTCATCAAGCAGCGTCTATCAGCAATAGTACAGTCTCGCATACTGAAATTCTTTGGTCATGTCTCAAGGCGGAATAACGACTCTATTGAGCGCCTGGTGGTGCAGGGCAGAGTGAACGGTAACAGGCCACGCGGGAGGTCACCGAAGAGGTGGACCGACCAAATTAAATCTGTGATAGGCGGTCCAGTAAATGAATGCGCTAAACTTTCATCTAACAGAACCAAATGGAGGGAGATCGTGAGGCGAGTGACAAGAACACCAGCGATCGGACAAAATTCATCGTGACCACGACCGCTCTGTCAAGAGCGAAACGAATAAGAAGAACATAGGCTACTTTTTATCCCTGTATTCCCACGGGATCGGGAACTACACGGGTGAAGCCGCGAGGCGCCCGCTAGTTACTAAGTAAATAAAATCCGTTAGGGGTTTTTTGCAATTAGGAAACCCTTTGAATTTTAATATCTTGTTTTCCAAAATGACACAATAAATTAAAGGCTTCATAATGATGAGACTGACAGATCATAGGATTTGCACAGTGAGTTCAACTGTAAAAGGAGACTTGCATTTATACCCCGTCTTTAATAATAATGATATAGTACATTAATGCAGCGGCCAGCAAAAGAGGCATTGATGGACGAACGTGTAAATGTGGGCCGAGGCGAAGCCGAGGCACACATACGTAAGTCCATCAATGCCTAGTTGTGGCCAAGGCTTGTATAGTACTTTTCTCAAATATGCGCGGAAATTTAAACTAAGTAGTACCTAGAACTAATTTTGTCAAAATCAGTGACGAACAACAATAATTGTTCCCGCGTTAGTGTTCATTTGTTTATTTTTTCAAAAAACAGCGTTCTAGTTGCAAGCCAGTTCGAAATTTAAATAAAACCTTTGATAAGTTACCTCCTTGGTGGCCATGCTTCGGAGAAAAAGATCGTTCCATTTTTAAATTACACGACAGATATGAGTTTACTATGTAATTTATTTGGCCGCTAGACACGACAGATATGGATTTTCATACAACTTTTGCCGGCCGCTGCTCGCATGTATTTGGTCAGTACAGCAATTTCGATTTATCTCGAAGAAGGTTGTCGAAATAATGTTCAAATTTCCAAGCATGTTTGAGAAAAGATTTTTTTTGTGCCTTCTCTGTATGGGAAGAGGTCTTTCGTCTGCAGTGAAATAGTAACAAGCTAGTATTGTTATTGTATTATTTTTCGGTAAGAATGCTTTGAGGCTTGGACGGGTTTAGACGGGTCAGGTCAGCTGCATGCACTGTGACCATTGAGCAAGAGTTATTAGCCAAGTCATAGACTAAATGGGTGCCTGAAGACGCATGAAAAGAATATAAATGGGGCGATGACCTAGATGCTTACCGTGAGAGCAGGTATACGCGATGGTGGTTCGAGGAGGCAGGCTTGGCAGGACTTAGGGAAGGCCTTAGTAAAAAAAAAAAGATTTAACTTTAAACAGTAGCACAATAAATTGTTAAAGTCGGCATTGTTGCCATGCAAAAACAAAACAGAACAGAAAAGAAAAGGTCGCGTTACTTAAAAAGTGTCACAACGCTTTAGGACCAAAGTACCTACTTACCTTACTAAAGTATTTACAAACCGTTAGATGTCCAAAAAAACATTTGTCCGTAGAAATAAGAGGGTTTATTCACAAACACATCTTTCAGCCGTCACTTAGGCCATGTTAAATCACATGATCCTCCATTTGGTAAGTGTAGTCGAGTAAAAAAGATTCGCAGCGTATTTATTTTTACTGATATACTTGTAAGAGTGACGAACATGTTTTTGGAACGATGTTAGAATATTTTTAGATATAATATTGTGCGAGTATTGTGAAGCTATGAAATGAGCGAGAAATTACTGCTTTTTTTTACCCTACTGCCGAAGGAGAGTCGCAACAAACATCAGTCTATGTATGCATGTTTGTTCGTATGTGGCGTTGCAGAGACCAAACGCGTTGGCCGATTTTGATGATTCTTACGTGAATCGATTTGTCTTAACATTGCGACACACTAGCTAAATTAAAATAGGAAAATGGCGGCTTTTCGGCGTCATATTGTGAGGTCGAAATAACGGGTTTTAAGAGACGATTTCAAAAATATATAACACTATAATGATTAAATGTACGTTATTCGAAAAGAAAATGTTAACTAAAAAGTTATAAATAAAAAAAAAGTTAATTCAAGAAATCAAAAAACCAGACGGCGAACTAAAAATACGTAAAAAAGAAGAAAATCATGCTGCATGATTTTCTTCTTGTTGACATCTTTTTAGTTCACTTTTTAAGCAGTCGGGATTTTGTTCAAAATAATTGAGGACATGGCAGTACTCCCGCCAAGACGAGCCTAAGAAAACAGGGCACTAGCTAGCTTTTCTCGAAGCGTTTCATCATATTTTCGAACCCTCATAGGTTCGGCCTGATTAACACCAGAGGCTCTATACAAAATGTCATACTATCAGTAAAGACGATGGTTGATATCCCAATATTTAAAGCCGGGGTTACATTATATTTATTTTTTATTTGCGACATGCTCGCTTTTGATCACTATTTCGCTTGATGTTAAGCGATGTTGTGGTCGACGGTGAAAATTTGCGGCATGCATGATCAATTTATTTCGTGTAACTTATTGTAGGACTCTTGATACTTATTTCGTTAACAATAAGAGTGTCGTGTAACCTTCAGTATCACAGTAACCTTGGCACAGTCGGTCGTTTTTGCAATACTGTGTGTTGTTAAACACATAATTTTGTACAAAATCAAGAAAGTACTGTCTCGAAAGAAAAGGCGATGGTGGATTCGAGATTGGATATCAAGAAAACATCTCCGTACAACGCAGTTAATAGCAGATGAAGATCTGCTCAAGCGCTTTTACGACACTACTTTCGTCGTGTTTATGCGTCGCGTTTGAAATTGGTTGCATGGCATTAGTTTTAGCAAAAAATGCGCGTGGCACAAAACTAAATCGGTGTAATAGAATTATTGTATGCATTGTAAAATTTGATGTTTACACGTGAAATTGTTAACAAAACTAAGTGTAGTGAAACCAATTTTATGCCACTAATTTCATTATGTAAATTCGTATTAAGGGATATAGCTTTTGATATTCCCATTCATATAGTTTTGTTTTTTTTAGGGTCCCGTACCCAAAGGATAAAAACGGGTCCCTAATCCACTGCCCATCTGTCTGTCTGTCACCAGTCTATATCTCAAGAACCGTGATAGCTAGACAGTTAAAATTTTCACAGGTGACGTATTTCTATTGCTGATATAACAACAAATACTAAAAGCCTCTTAAAATTAATATTTAAGTGGGGCTCCCATAAAACAAACATGTTTTTTTGCCATTTTTTTATATTTGTACGGAAACCTTCGTGCGCGAGTCCGACTCGTACTTGGGTTTTTTTTATCGTTTTCGCGACGCTTTTATTGATAGAATGATTAGAGCCTCAGAGACCTTGACACACTTCAAGCCAACAAGTATGTTCCAACTTGTGAGAGGCCTGTGTCCTGCAGTGGACAGATAGACAGAGTTTATTGATTGATTTGATTGAGTGGTCTAACTCATGACTATTTCTCTCGTGAGAACTAGTCGTGAGATCTGTCATTATTGACGTAAACCCACTTTGAGTACAAGACCACGTCTGGTACATATTAGAGAGTAGTATGAGAGCGTTAACAGGAATACCTATCTACCTGCTAGTAATATATAACTCACTTCATAGCTTTGAAAGGAAGGAAAAGTGACAAATACGTACAATGAGACCTCCTTTTTTGAAGTCGGTTAAAAAGTAGCCTATGAGATACAGCACAGAAGAAATAAAAACCAACGGAGATTTTGCAACTTCTCAGGAGTTGTTTTTAACGATTGCAATAATCGAGATGCTAATAAAAATGTACTTAAAATTACAGGTATCGTCCCATAAGATGTCTTTACATGTTGAAAGTTCTCCTTGGCCCCATGTTGAATGTTGTCTTTTACTGACTAAAAAAGTACAAAATATTTAATTTTATATTGAAATTGCGGGTTCCTGACTGTCACAGTAGGTTATTTTTAACCCCCGACGGAAAAAGAGGGGTGTTATAAGTTTGAGGTGTGTTGCTGTGTATCTGTGTATCTGTGTGTCTGTGTATCTGTGTATCTGTGTGTCTGTCTGTGGCATCATAGCGCCTGAACGGATGAACCGATTTTGATTTAGTTTTTTTTGTTGGAAAGGTAATTAATAATAATAATAATAATAATCTATGGCCTGACCTGTCAAGAGTGACATATAAAATTTTCATCTCCAAATTTTCCAATATAAAATAATATAATAGAAAAATACAATAGAACAATGTACAAACACACCAATAAAATGAAAAATCAAGAAAATAAAAATAATTTACAATAGTGACGATAACACAAAACTACAACATGAAAAATCATTTGACAAACAAAGATGATTAAAACATGCTCACAAGAAGCCAGGCCCGAGCACTATCCACACGCCCAACATCTTCGGGTTCGTCGCTCAGCTCCGCCTCGCAGCCGCCGGGAACACCTACAATCGTGAGTGAAGCGATCCCGGACATTGCAGTTGCGTCGAGTTCGAGCGACGAATATTTCTCTCCGCCGACGACACCACCACCTGCGCGTCGACGGGGAGTACGCCGGCCGCCGGACAGCCTGGGACCTCGAGGCCCATCGGCCTCTGACAGGGTCCCCGCTCCCGGTGGAAGTGTGCAGCGCATGCGATGGACGCAATCGATCAACGAAAACGTCATGCGCGCATACTTTGGGGCTACAGAAGGGGGAATTAACCTGACTGCGTACCGTGGTCGGATGCTCTCTCTGTTTCAGGTGCTTGAGCCAGCTGTCAACGTTTCGGCCCAACGTCTGTCGGATCAGGTGCGGGTCATCCAACGTAACCGTATGTTGGATGATGCCGTACTTGATAGATTGCGCAATGAATCACGGAATAGCCGTGTCTCGACTGCCTTGCCACTGGCCGCGGTGCAACTGCAACCCAGTGTTTCACCGCGACCAGATAATGATGGTGAGGATGACGACGACAGGGCTATATCTGTGAGTACCCAATGCAATGTACGTATAAGGAGCGCTTTGGAATGTGCATTCAGCGAGTATCGCTCCACACTGCCTGAGCTTAGACCTCGACTACCTCGTCTGCCCATGCATAAGAAAAATAGGGCGCTGGTGTGTGCTCTAGATTCGCAGCTATCAAATGTTTTTGATAGCAGCGAAGACCTTGCCGATACCCACTCAATACTGTACTGTGCGGCTGCTGCGGCATGTCGTGTAGCTAATGTCAAATTCCCAAAAAGTGACAGAGCTACACGACCAGCTGTACCAGCTTGGCAGTCCAGGATTGAGCGTCGTATCGGTGAGGCTAGAGCTCTCATCGGCAAATTTATCTGCTTCAGGGAGGGCAACACTCGCCCTAGAGTGATGCGCTTTGTGAGGCGGGCGTTCTCGGGGACTGATATCAGTTCTCGAGATTATCTGTCCCGCGTCACAGAGCGTATCGACTTCCTGAAGCAGAAGATCTATGCATGGGCAAGCCGTATTCGTCGGTACCAGCGGCGAGTGGAGCGATACACTCAGAATCGCACATTTCAAAGCAACGAAAGGTGGGTTTATAGGGCTTGGGAGCGACCCGGCCAAGGTGTGACTGATATGCGCCTACCAGATAATGACGCCATGTTTTCTTTCTGGCGCGATATCTGGTCGGTGCCTGTCAGTCACACCGAGGGTGACTGGACTCGGGAGGTCGAGCAAGCGTGCGATCTGATACCACAAATGGGGGCAATTACTATCAGCCCCCAAGATGTAGCTCGTGCAGTCCGTCCGTTGCCCAACTGGAAATCTCCAGGGCCAGACGGACTGCAAAACTTTTGGATTAAGTGGTTCCAAAGGTCGCACGCTCGTTTGGCATCCCAGTTCCAGTCTGCCTTAGAGTCAGGGTCGCTGCCCCAGTTCCTAACGACAGGAATAACCCACCTGCTCTATAAATCGGGTAGTACTGCGGATCCTAAAAATTATAGACCGATAACGTGTTTACCGACGGTCTATAAAGTTCTTACATCCATTCTGAGAGCTAAAATTAATCAACATATAGACAATAACGCCATCATGTCTGCGTCTCAGAATGGATGTAGGAACGGGTCCCGCGGTACTAAGGAGCTGCTCCTTATAGACATTGCCATTAGCCAACAGGTTCGCCGTACCCGCAAGGATCTGGCGACATGTTGGATAGATTACAAGAAGGCCTATGACTCAGTGCCACATACATGGCTCATGAGGGTGCTGGAGTTGTATAAAATTGATACAACTCTGCGCGCCTTCCTGACGTCATGTATGGAGCAATGGAGGACGGTTCTTCACTATCCAGGATGTCGACAGATTCAGGAAAACAGTGAACCTATAAGGATCGAGCGCGGAATATTTCAGGGCGACAGTCTGAGTCCTCTGTGGTTTTGTTTAACCCTCTCAGTACTCTGCTGGAGGGTTCAGGTCTGGGCTATCGGTTGAGGAGAGGTGGTCAGGTCATATCACACCTCCTTTACATGGATGATCTGAAGCTCTTTGCCCCCAACAAATTGCAACTGATGAAGCTACTGAAGGTAACAGAAACCTTCAGTGACGCCATCAGGATGGAATTTGGTGTGGACAAATGTGCAGTCATGCATGTAAAGCGAGGGGAGATTATGGAATCCGTGGGAATACAACTCTCGGATTCCATACCCCTTAGATCCCTTTCCTCAACCGAAACTTACAAGTATTTGGGTATGTCGGAAGCACTAGGCATCAATGTAACTGACGTGAAACAGTCGTTGAAGGAACGCTTCTTTGGCCGCCTGAGAAAAGTATTAAATAGTCTTTTATCAGGCGGGAACAAGGTGCGCGCCTTCAACGGCTGGGTCAGCCGGTCTTGATGTACTCTTTCGGCATACTCAAATGGACTCAGACAGAACTTGACGCCCTGGATAGGAGGGTCCGCACGCTGCTTACCGCAAATCGTATGCATCACCCACGTTCATCGGTTATGAGACTGTATATCCCTCGGAAGTGTGGGGGTCGTGGCTTTTTAAATGCTAAGACTCTACACAACCGCGAGGTATGCAGTCTTAGGGAATACTTCCAGGCCGCTGACGTGGGTATGCATCGAGATGTGGTAGCAGTGGATAAGGGCCTTACCCCACTCTCCTTGGCTAACGAGAACTGGCGCAAACCTATAGTATTAGATACTAATGACCGCAGGGAGGTATGGCAGAGCAAGGAGCTTCACGGACGCTTCTACCGGGTCCTACATGGCCCCGATGTAGATCTTTTAGCGTCCGTGGCCTGGCTGCAATTTGGTGACCTTTTCGGGGAAACCGAAGGTTTTGTCTTTGCGATAATGGACGAAGTTATGATGACAAACAACTACCGGAAATACATTGTGAAAGACGGTACGGTTGACATCTGTCGGGCATGTCACCGACCGGGGGAATCCATCCGTCACATTATCTCCGGTTGTTCTAGTCTAGCTAACGGAGACTATTTGCATAGACACAACCTTGTAGCCAGGATTATCCATCAGCAACTTGCTCTTAAATACAATCTTGTGGAATCGGAAGTGCCTTACTATAAGTATGTGCCCGACCCAGTTCTCGAAAATAGCAATGTCACGTTGTATTGGGATCGGTCTATCATCACTGACAGGACTATTGTTGCCAATAAGCCTGACATAGTGGTGATAGACCGACTAGAGCGTCGCGCAATGATTGTTGATATAGCGGTCCCCCATGACGAGAACCTCGTGAAGGCTGAGAGAGATAAGAAAAGCAAGTATCTTGATCTGGCTCGCGAGGTTGTCGACATGTGGGTCGTGAATACAGCGATCATTGTGCCGATAGTCGTTACGGCCAATGGCATAATAGCCAAGAGCCTCGACGAACATCTGAGGAGGCTCTCGTTGGGCAGCTGGATCAAGGGCTTGATCCAGAAAGCGGTACTCCTGGACACGGCGCGTATAGTTAGGAGGTTCCTCTCTCAGGAGCCCTGACCACCGGTAGCTTGGACCCTGTTCCCGATACCGGTGGGCTACTATTTTTGTATTTTTAAATGTTTTTTTATTTTATTTTTTTATAGAATAATATTTAAAAATGTAAAAACATGTACATAAAATGAATAAATGGAATAATAATAATAATCTTTATTCAGATAATAAAAAGGTAAAAACACTGTATGAATCTTAGATAACTAATGTAGGTATAATAATGGAAGATGCCTGTACTAGGTAATCCTGTATCACAGGCAGTAAGGAGCTCTAAAAATATGCTTATGTTGGAACAACAGAATTTAAACAATATTTAACCCAAGAAATTCTTAAAATAGTAACAAGACTAAATAAATTTCGAAAATTAAAAAAAATAAAACTAGTTTACTTAAACACTATAAACATAGAACAAAATTACTAGGTCATAATTATTTATATAATTAAATGTCATATTTATCTATATTGTTAAACGTGCACTATGATTACACACAAATAAATTAGTCGCATAGGCAGAATTGTAACAGCCAATATTGTAAAACTAAAACACATATTTTTTACGGTAAGTAGGTCACTGTGGTGTCAGCAGCAGACGTTCAACGCGTGTGACCTTGAGCATGATATAAGAATATTATGTGACGATCTTAGGTGCCCTCATAGTCTATGGAGTTAATGTAGTTGGTCTCTGCATATTTACGTGCTGGACAACTTAAATCACCAGTTGGATGGTCACATTTCCTCTTAAACCGCTTGCACGTCGCACATTGAGGGGAAGAAGATTTGCCGCTGCATTCCTTCAAGGAGTGTCCAGTTTCTCCACAGTGGCCGCACGTAGAACTGCTTTCACGGCAAAACTTGGCCGCGTGGCCAAACTGCTGGCAATTGAAGCACCTCGTGACTATGGTAAAGTCTCGCACAGGGCATGAAGTCCAGTTAATAAAAATTCGGCTTTGGTTTATAAGCACTTTTCTTATGCTAGCGGATAGTTCAACGATGTAGTTGCAGGTAGGAAGGCCCTTCTTTCCCGATTTGTGGCTCAACTTGATGTTCTCGAGGAAGGTCTCTCGACTTGTATTGGGCAATTTGTCTGACAGGTTTTGCTCGTAGATACAGTCAAATACCTCCTTCTCTGTAAGGGTTACGGGAACTCCAATGACTGCGACTCTAGGGCGTCGTTTAGACGGCTCTTCTAAAATCAGGTCTGAGGTGACAATTTTCTCGGACTTTTTTAATTTTTCTATATCACCTTTGCTTTCCGTGCTAATCAGTACGCCCCCGTTTTTCACTTTCTTTAGGCCACGGACTTGGATCTTAAGTTGTTCGGGCGAAATCAACTTCTGAACGAGTGACTTGGTGTCGTCACTCGTTTTAGTTTTATCACTCGGATAAATGGCGATTGAGCTTAGGTTAGCAGGACGGACGAAGTTGTCGGAGCCTTTCTTCACCATACTGGCATAAGAAGAGGAGGGATTCAATTTCGATTCAAAAACCTCTTTGAACTGTTCCAGTGAGTTCACCACGTTCTGCTGAAGTTGTAGGTGCTGGACGGTACTGTGGCTCTGGATCATCTTCTGCTTCAGCGATTGGTAAAGGACTGCCATCTGAGAAGTCCCACTTGAGACCTTTCGGCAAAGAGTTGACACACGGAGTTTCTGTTCAGAGTTCATTTTACCATCACCGACAATAGTGCACACTTCGTTCAGAATGCTATCTATTGATCCTAACCATTTCTGGATATCTGGCGTGCTGATAACTTCACTCGGCAACTCATTCTCCGCTGGTGCTGGTGGGTTTGGGTTTCTCGGGGGCAATTGTTGGTTAGGCGTCAGCGGAGGACTTCGTATTTGGCTAAGACCAAACGGGCTCGATCCTGGGATAGACATACTACCCGCAACACTTTATATAATGTAGAAAATAAACAATATTTCACTTCATCTTGCACATAAAAGTTGGAAAAAAACTTACTAGTCATACGTGACACACTTAACTTTGGTTTTAACTGACGCCGCAAAATAATAATTTGTTGCAATTGTTTATAGATATTTCATTTTAGCAAGTACAAATAAACACGTCCGTCTAGTCTCGCGACAGGCCGAATTGTGTCGAGAGTGTTCTTAGCTATGTTTGAAAAAATCGGTTGAGCCGTTCAAAAGTTATGGGCGTTTTACTGTTTGAATCGGGATGTTTTCGAAAGATAAATGAGCCGGGGGTTTTTTTAAATTTTGAAATTTTATTTGTTGTATAATCAGACCAAAATGCATCTGCAATATTTATCTAACGATGCTCTCATTTTATTGAACGAGCTCTATCATGAAAATTTTTGTGTCAATGTTAACTTAGGATGAGTGCCTAAATAAATAGGCTAATATGAGGTCGGGTCTAAATGTCGCAGATAAGGGTATGTAGTTCATAGATCATCGAAAATAAGTGGTTACTGTACCTTTAACTTTTTCGTAGGCAACAGCAGCACATTACCTTGAACTTAAAGTTCAACTACTTAAACCTTTTTAAGTACTTTTGTATTGTCAAGGAGTCAGTCGGTCAGTAAAAAGCTTCAAGATTTTTGCACAAATTTAAAAAAACACTATGTTTAATTGTTTTTCGAGGGTAACCTCTGCAAACTATGATACTATTTATGAGTCTCAAGCCTCTCAGTGATAGAATTGAATTGAGTATCATATGCTACTCTTTCTGCCGGATGGACAACGGAGCGAAACCTCGGTGAAAAATTTAACATTATACAGAGGTCTCCAACTAGACAAAGCCTCAAAGTAGGCCTCAAAGTAGGTAGTATCTAGCAGGGATACTTGCCTAAAAATAATGAAGACTATGAATAAATAATTAATTTACTCGTGGGGGTTCAGAGTGACAATTTGCTTTAGATTGTAGATATTATAACCACACCTTTGGAAAAAGTTAACTTAAAAAAATCTGCTATATTAAATTAAATATTTTTGTTTTACTCGTTACTTAAAAGAGGATAATACTTCAAAACACATCGCTATTTCGCGAAGGTGTCGGATTAAGCACGAGTGTGAAAACGTTACGTATTTATGAAACCTTCCATGTGGCAAACATGGAAGGTCAAAAGGAATAAAAATATCTCACAAAACAATTAAAAATACTTTTTCAAGTATTGTCTGTAGCTTTTATGAAGGTATGATTGGCTAGGTTTATAGTATGTGTATGTTTACTAAGACCTACAAGAAACATTAATTAAATATTATAAAGGGCGGCTAGGTGTCGTAATAAAACAATTACAGTTCATGCCACGATAAACACTTTTAATACACAACACTTTGTACATAAATGTTCTTACGAGCTAACTACAGTATAACACAAACTATTCGTATGACTAAACTTAAAGCTACGACAATAGTTTTGGCGGGAACGAGCTAGAACCGTGAATACCCGATCTATCTAGCGTGCGCGACTCCAACCGAATGTCTACTGTCTACTGATCAGCGAGTCTGCGGGCCCGAAGCCTGCGTGGGCGCGGGGTGGGGTGCGTTTCACACATCTGGCGACCATCTGCCAGCGTGGTCCCTCTACCTGCGGCTAACTTGACCGTAGCCGTGCACACTGAGCGTTACAGTCTCCCCCTCTAACCCTAACGAACGTCCTCGCGTTTGGGTTAGCTTCTACAAGGCCTTCCCCTCCTACGCTTCTCTTGTACTGGAGCTTGGATGCGACCAACGAAGGGTGTCAGCACGGAAGCGTGATACTTACCTAGCACCGTGCCATCGTTGAGGCACTCTAGGATGTATGTAGTGGGGTTGACCACGGCCCGGACCTTGTATGGTCCGTCGCGGCGAGGAATAAAGTTCGGTGTCTGCCCTCGTCCGGTGTCGCTAGCTCTCAGCAGAACCAGTTCACTAACGTTATAGTCGGGAACAGGCTGACAACGATCATCGGCATTACGTTTATGTGCTGCCTGGGCGTTCTCGTAGACGTCGCGGGCATCTTGGGGCACCGATTGAATACTTGTGTCTTTTTTTATTTTTTATTATTGATAGGCTTGCGTTTGACCACTAACTCACCTGATGGTAAGCGATGATGTGGTCGACGATGAAGCACGCTTGCCCAGAAGAAACCTATTCACTCTTGACTTAAATACTCCCAGATTGTAGCTATCAGGAAATACAGACTCTGGCAGGGAATTCCACTCCTTTGCTGTACGCATAATAAAAGAATTCCCAAAACGTTTGGTGCGTATGGGTGGGATGTCCACCATGTACCGATGACGCAACGCCGTACGTCTTGTAGTCCGATGATGGAACGGGCTAGGAGGAATTAGTTCATGCAATTCCAACGCACACTCCCCGAAATGCAACCGATAAAAAACCGACAGACTGGCAACTCGGCGCCGATGTTCGAGGTTCAGGAGCCTAGATTCGGCCAATACTTCATTGTCGATGAGCCTCTTAGCCCGTCTTTCGATCGCATCAAGTGCATCCAGCTGGTACTTGGCAGATCCGTCCCAGAGATGAGAGCAGTATTCCATGCATGATCGAACTTGCGCTTGATATAAGTTGAGCAGCTGTTCTGGCGTGAAGTACCGTCTCACCTTCGCGAGGATCCCCAATTTTTTGGCAGCCAGCTGAGCTTTTGCCTCAATGAATGGACCAAAATTGAGCGTCGATGTCAACATGATGCCAAGAATCTCAAGATGGTCAGTTATCGGCACGGTCACACCTCTGAAAGAAGGAGCCGGGTGGAATTGGCTCCTTTTAGCGGAAAAAAGACACGCCTGGGTCTTAGCGGCATTGAACTTGACCAGATTGGCATCGCCCCATGCGGAGACTGCCTCCAAGGAAAGATTCAAGCGCCCAACCATGGCCTCCCGGAGAGACTGGATCTGAGGTCCAGTAGCGCGCGCGTCGGACACGTATCTCTCAGCTGCAGTGCTGTCGTCTGCATACCCAAAGGTGCCGGGTTTTAGCAGATCATTTATGTGCAGCAAGAACAACGTTGCTGAGAGTACCGACCCCTGTGGGACCCCGGCATTAATATCCAGTAGTTCAGACGAGTGGCCATCAATAACCACTCGAATGGACCGGCCCCTCAGGAAGTCTGCAATCCAATCGCACAGACCACTGGGCAAACCGAATGAAGGAAGCTTACCAATAAGGCTTTCATGCCAGAGGCTTTTGACAGCCTTCGAGATGTCGAGGGAGACGGCAAGCGCTTCCCCGTGTCTCTCTATGGCCTCACTCCAGATGTGAATGGCATACGCTAGAAGATCCCCAGTGTCTGCCTTATACCGTTGACGACTAACATATTTTTTACATTGTGTAACGTTGGAACGCATTCTTGGCCAGTAATACTTACCAGTTATACGTTGCAGCGTACGTTCCGCGCCCATGTGACCAACGGTGGGTGCATCATGGTGATCGGCCAATACTTTGGCACGTTCTCCTTTTGGGACCACTAGACTGGCCGTGTCGTGGTCCCCATTCTCAGGACAGTATCTTCGACGGGCCTGTATCCTCTGCTTGTCCATACCCTTCCCCTAGAGGGATCGTCGGACTCCTGAACTTTAACTAACTTACTTACCTCCGAATCTTTGTTTGAATTCTCGCGTAGGTCAGCCGGGGTCAAGAGTCGACTGCCCCATCTGAATGGGCGCTCATAGGTCCCCTCCCCCTGGAGTGAGTCTGACCCGAGAGCGTACCCATCGTTATCAGTACTGAGGACGAATGGTAACGTCGCATCAGCCTGGCGGAGAATCGGTGTAGATACCAGCGGCTCATTCTCAAGTGCCTCTCTCATAGGCGGGGATAATCTAGAAGGAGGAGAAGCCAAAGGTTCTTGTGTTTCACTTACCTTATAAACTGCGAAGTTTGTAGGAGGTCCGACCGAAACGAACTGAGCGACTCTGTGTTGTGGAAACTCACTGAGTGCGGCTCTGTACTCCAGCGATAAAATCTTACCTTTTACTTGCCGCGACGACACGTTATTAACATCTGTGTGCATCACGGCTGCGCTGTTTAACGTGTAAGAGTGCTTATACGGGAACCGGTCTCCTGGACTATCTGCGAAATGCCATGACTCCTGGCCTATGTCGATTACTATACCTGCGTTTGCGATGAAATCGCGACCTAAAAGTGTCCTGGTGTCGTCACCGGAGAATACCATAAACTCCGTGTCGACTCTCCGACCACCTAGGGTGACAGGTACAGTAGCCGTCTTTACCATTTTCCTATGACAGGAGCCATCGGCGAGTCCAATGTACCGTTCCGTTTCATCGAACCTAACATTGTTGTCCACTAACAACGCGTGTTGTGATGGGCTAGCAACACTATGCGTTACCCGATCTATCTAGCGTGCGCGACTTCAACCGAATGTCTACTGTCTACTGGTCAGCGAGTCTGCGGGCCCGAAGCCTGCGTGGGCGCGGGGTGGGGTGCGTTTCACACATCTGGCAACCATCTGCCAGCGTGGTCCGTCTACCTGCGGCTAACTTGACCGTAGCCGTGCACACTGAGCGTTACAATATTATTAATTAATATTAAGTGCTTTTAAATTTTATTGTGTACTACTGTACATCCAGTACTGTCGCCATAATTATGCAAATTTCATAATGCAACTGAGGTTTGCTGTGAGAGAATCCAATTGTAGGTACTGTATGTGTGTCTTTATGTTTTTGTATACATGTACTTTTCTTTATAAATAATAAGAATTAGAATTATATCCAAACCAAAATACTTTAAATAATTCTTCGTCCTTATCTTATCAATCTTAGAAGCACAGATAATATAATACCAGCATACAGATGCCTTATCCCATACAAAGAAACCGTGCCGACGTAACTAATAAACAGATATATTTTTTAAGAACATCAATCGCGTTCATTTCCGTTCCACGGATATAGATGGCGTTAGCAGTGACTTGTATGTAAAAGGGGTTTCTCGGTTCGTGAATACTTTTTTTTAATACAGCGACGATCTGTTTTATAGGATATTTTTTGCACGTTTTTATAGTTTCACTGTACCAAAATGTGCTACAAAACAAATGAAAAAACCGCGCCATATATTGGAATCAATTTTAAATGATCCATTTAAATAACCTCTGAAATGTAAATTAAAAGCCCAATATTCCTTAATTTTGTGCTTAGGAGGGAGTTAATCAAACAAGAGCATAAATTTTTTATGATCGTCTCTAGAAAATCTTAATATTTCACGAAACCCAATAACAAATCGCAATCGCCATCGCCTTCTAATGCAATTTAAATGAACAAAATTTTCTATAAGTTTAAAACTTTCACATTTCATAATTGAAAAACAATATATAACGGGAATTTAACGCGATGATTTCGATTGTGATTTTGATTTTCATCGCGTTAAATTCCTGTGATATATTGTTTTTCAAATTTTCTTTCTTCGTGTTGGGTGCCTGTGCTTAGAAGGGTGCAAGTAGTTGTGCATACTGGGCAGGCAACGAGGTGTCGCAAGTCCTGTGAAGGGGTCATTCCGGGACTGAGTTTAGGATGAACCCATCCCAAACCAGATCTCAATAATTTGAAACGAGTTACAATAAATACTTATATTTTAAATGAATAATAAATAGCAGCAGTAAATAGGAATCGCAATCTATCTTTACACGTGTTTCATGCCACCCACTCTCGCTATGGCGCCCGCAGTTATCATGGCCCCAACTAAAGGCTGTCACCAAAGCCTCGGAAAATTTTATATATTTGATGTACATAAAACATTTTCTTTATGTTAGGCCTGGGGTGGTACATAGCAGTCTTCGCGCTCGCGTAGCCAAGGTCAGTTCAGTTCAAAATATTACAGTAAGTATGAAATAAAAATGAGTTTACATACTTAATTGTCGCATTTTCGGAACAAGAGCTGTTTCTTAAAGAAGGAAAACTACGAAACAAATATTTTATAAAATATAACAGATTTTATTAAATAACAATGAGTTTACTTGGAGCAGTGGTGGCCCAATGGTACCGGCCGTGACTTAGAAGTTGTAGGTTGTGGGTTCGAATCCAGGCAGGTGCTTTGTTTGGTGTTAATTATTTCATCACCACTGTTCTCAAAACGGTAAAATTAAACATCGTGAGAAAACCGGCATGTCCTAGAACCAAAAAGTCAAAGACATGTGACATCCACCAATCCACTCTGCTCCCGCGTGGTGGATTACGGCCCATTCCCTCCCATAGTGAGGAGGCTTGTGTCCCAGCAGTGGGAACATTAAAAATGCTGATGATGATGAGTTTACGGAACACAGTACAGTTTGTATGAAATAAATATGAGTTTACATACTTAAATGTCACATTTTCGGAACAAGAAATGTTTCTTAAAGAAGGAAATCTATGAAAATACTTACAAAATGTTGACTTTGAGTTCAAGTCGTGGAAGGTGCAAGTGGCACAGCCACGCTGCTGCCAGCATGCTGGGCATTAAAGAATGTGGCGCATATCCTGTGAAGGGGCTCCTCCTACACTTACAAAATTCTCGGGGTATTAGGATTGTCACCAGTCATCAGTCAGTTTTAATAAATAGACCCCTGGATTAAGATTATACTTTTGTCCTAAATCTTTTATCTAGGTAGTACATTCTTATGAGATAGTTCTCGCCTATCACGCGGACGAAATTTCTGGCTAAATCTATTCATATACCTAACCCAAGTTATATTGATTTATCCGTTATAACCCTCCTTTTGATTTCACAGTCGGTTAACCCACCCTTGTTAATCTGAACCTAAAAATAACCTTTACTAAAAATTTTTTAAATTCAAAACAAACAAAATAGCGTGTCAAGGCTACATTACTACTGCCGACGTCAAGCTATAGTGCCGCTATCTGACAATTGACCGATTTTAGTTTTTTGATGCCATCATAATCAGCAAAGAAAAACAAACGATCTGTCTAAGCAGTATTTTTCTACTATCAATAGATTCCGTATAAAAACACTCCAAATGGCTATGTTTTCAAACATTTTTAGATAAGATTGATTTAAACTAATGCCCTGCGCAATTTAACACTAAAACTCTCGAGAATGATTTGATAGTTGATATATTATAGGTGATAAAAATAAAGTAACGTTTTTGATTATTTGTATTTCTATATACAGTCGTTTCGGGTTGTCAGAAGTCTGAGTTCTGTTTCCAATTGTACCAAGGGGTTTCGTGTTACCCAGTTTGTGGGTTGTGGATGTCAGATAGGCAGTCGTACCATGTCAACAGCTGAATCCAGTTAGACTAGAAGCTGACCCTTACATATTTGGGCAAAAAGCTAAGCATATTGATTGGTGTTTTTTGTATTTCGTCCATATACAAAATAAATATGATTTTGTCAGATAGGGGCACTTTAACTTGACTACAATAGAGTGACAAACCATTTTGTATGAAAATATTTTGTTACAACCATCGTAATAACATAAGTGGTTCTTGACACCTTAAGAGTACTGTAATTTGTTGGTGTCATGCTTTTTATGGGGTAAATGGGGGTAAAGAGGGGTAATGGTGGTGTAACTGTTTTAATTGGAACATTGCAAGTAGAATGAGACATAGTTTGTTATGTTTATTAGTACCGAGATATTGCATTTTAGATAGAGGAAAGAGGAGGAGGACGTTTTCCGGTACTTCGGACTCAAATTACGGTGCTGAAATGAGCCGGGTTTCTTTGGAATACTTTTGCCTTGTCGGCTAATCTTTGAACGGAGCCACGTCTGTGGAAAGCTTTTGCTAACTTTGTGAGAGTCAGTCCTGTTCAACTAGTCTTAGTACTAATAAGTAATAACTGAATTATTTTGGTCAGATTCTGGCGAACACGGCTTTGCCTTTAAAGTCAAAGACAAATATATTTATGCAAGTAGGCCAAAAAGCGGCACTTTTGAACGTCATAAACAAATTAAAATTTACAAGTAATAAAAGTTGATTCTACCGTGCATTCGTAATTAATCTTACATACTTGAAATGAAAAATATTATTATCATAGTATTACGTAGACAACTAGGAATCATTACCATTCACAGCCCAACTTTACCAACAGTTAAGTTAAGCATAGGGCTCTCTTTCTTTGTGCCAATCCCCATTTCCCTCTAATCCAGGTTCTGCTAGCGATGGCAACAATGTCGTCTGTCCGTATCGGCGCCGTACGACCTATACCTATTTTCAATCCCCGACGGAAAAAGAGGGGAGTTATAAGTTTGACGTGTGTTGCTGTGTATCTGTGTATTTGTGTGTCTGTCTGTGGCATCGTAGCTCCTAAACGGATGAAGTGATTTGTTTTTTTTGTTTGTTTGAAAGGTGGCTTGATCGAGAGTGTTCTTAAGTATGTTTGATGAAAATCGGATCGGTCGTTAAAAAGCTATGTGCATTATACTCTTTGAAGCGGGGTATTTTCCGCAAGATATCGTGTTATAATTACGTGTTTCGATGGATTGTCGATCGAAGCGTGTCTACAACTATATAAATTAAGTAGTTTAATAAAAATCATGAGTTAATAGGCAAGCATCGGGGGTTTTTTTATATTTTTATTTTATACTTTTTCTAGTCCTTGGACGCCACTCGGTTACCGCCTTACTCCACCAATTATCACCATCCCTAGCCAGGTGTCAACTAAGTATGAAAATGTAGTGTTCACAGGGTAAATAACACACATATTATATTAGATTAGCAAATAGGAACACAGTGCCACACGCCTGTCGCCGCTGCACGTCGACTGTCTGTAGGCGTGTATAAACACTACAGTGAGAAAAGATTATCTCAAAATTTCAACCTAAAGTATTTAAATCGGTGCCTAAATAAACGAAATTCTCACAGAACAACAATATATAGAAACAACACACATTGTCCCACACTGAATAATAACGAGTACGAATATCGTCTCGCCTTAGAACACAAACTGAGACGATTTACGAAGTGCATGTGTTGTTGCTCATAATTCTGTGGCGACGTGGGTAGGGTTGTCAACTGTACTCTAATATGGAATTTTGTACTCTTTTTCACTTCTTATTTGTGTTCGTTATTGCTGAAAGTCGTCTCGTCCAGAATAACTTTGCTGGTTTCACTGACGAGCTGCTTCCAGATCGCTCTGTCCTCGAGTCTTTTCAGGGCCGTGGTCACGGAAGTCTATAATCTACAAAAGCAATAGAGTACGGTAAAATATTAATAGTAGTACTCTAATTCTGCATAAATTTGAATTAATTCCTGTCATTACATAATGAGAGTTTTTTGTCTTGTCAGTCATAATTGTAAAGTGATGGGAAGCTAAATACAGCGCGGCATTTAAATTGATGTCTAGCAATCGTACATTCTTTGATATTTTCAAATTAAAGAAAATCTTTTTGCGCAACTTAAGCCAAGCTAAACAAAAAGTTCTGTTATAAAATATCTATAAAATATACTCTTTTATAAGTCTGCACTTTTCATATATCAAAGAAAAAGCAGAAATAAAGCAAACTGCTGTGGTATGGCCATATTTCCTATTGACCACGAGGCTGAGGACGAACGGCCGCTGCCTGGTAGTCAAACATGTAGAAAGAGGTCTTTAGAGAGAACCTAAGTACTCATACATCCGAGGACAGAGCTCTCTGGCATATACACATACGTACAGGGGACCACAATAGATCCCAATGGGTCGAAGTGTCCTAGTTATTTCTCGGCCCCTATACAAGATAAGATAGAGATTCAACCGCAGCTAAACAGCGAGAAGTAAAAGAAGAAGATTCTTCATATACCTTTTCTCCAAATGAAGTTGGTAACCCTAGATGATAAAGCCTGTACTGAGCGGGTCTTGGTATTTTGTGAGCTGCAATGTGTTACTATTTAGTACCTAGTAGTTACCTACTATTCGTAATCTGTTACTTGTGTCGGATAATTGTTTCTTGCTTGATTTGGGATGGAGATTTTATAGGTTATGAAATCGTTTATTTTTGAGAGCGTTTGAGGCTCAGCGGTTACGGCTCCGACTTACGGGTTGAAGATCTTGAGTTTGATCAAGAATAAAGCAAGTGTTTTATTTTGTTTTATTTATTTCATCACTAATGCTCTCAAAACGATGAACGAAAACATCGTGAGGAAACTGGCATGTCCTCGGATTAAAAATTCAAAGACGTGATATCCACTAACCCGCACTGAGTCCGCGTGGCGGATTAAGGCCGACTCCCTTTCACAGAGAGGAGGCCTGGCTAGGCTGGATAGGCTGGTTATGCATGTGTTGCTTATAATTTCGTAAAGACGTTGGAGCTTGCACTGAGCGAGTCACAGAGTTTTGTGAGTTGCGATGTGTTTCTATTTAGTTACTGCAAGTAATCTTTTACTTGTAACGGGTAGTTGTTTTTATTGCTTATTTTGAGGCGAAGATTTTAGAGAGAAACAGAATATTCAAAATCGAATACATACTTCTAGAAATTACCTCCTACATCTAAACATTACCCTTTCATAATATAAGTTTAAATACTACCAGCCGGCAAGTTTTGTATATTAAGGCTTAAGCCTATTTGCATGCAGAGAAGGAAAAGAAAATTTCAGGGTAATTTTCCTTCAGTGTAAGATATCGTTTTCGTGGCTATCATGTCTTGTATCGTCCGTGCGCGTTTCCGCTAATTTCGTGGCCCGACACTCCAACGATGATAAGTTTGTTTTTGTGGGTAGATTGCGACTTGCAGTCGTAGCTGTCACCGTTGGTGTCTTTGGCAAGTTATTTTTCTCACCTACGTCACCATCGGTTCCTGGTTTTGCAGCGGCTGACTTTTTTGCAGCGGCTGCGTATCCACTTTTACTTTTAGCGCTAGAATTAACTCTTGCTTGACGGATAGGTTGCTGCTTAGTCGCTGAAATCTCTGGCTGCTCTTGATCGCCGTCAGCGTCCAATAGTTTCGGAGGGACAAATTTATTTGTACCCTCAACAGCTAATGTTAACAAGCTCAACGATTGCGCTTGCTTAACAATTATAGCAGTTTGCTCGTCTATTTTAACCTCGAGAGCACTGACTTTTGTCGCAAGATCAGTCACTACTTTATGCAGTTCGCGCACTACACCTTCAAGGGCCTTTTGGGCCATTATTATATTTTTAAAACACGTTAATACTGGGAGCTGTACTACACTGCGCGAAGTACCCACAGTTCGTTATAGATATATATGAGAGGAGGGACAATAACTTGTTGGTGCATCTTAAGAAATTCAGAAGAAATGCCTTCCCAACCAACTGCTGATCCGTTTTTGAGAGTAGTTATAAGATGTTCGACCTCTGTACAATTGCTACGTAGGTACCTATTGTAATAATAAGACAATTAGCTTCAGAAATAACTGGCTCTCTAACTTTTATATTAGATAAAATCGTTTTAGCATATACGATCACACCATCATTTTGTTTGTAATTATTTAAAGTTGTATAAGAGTTGTAGCCATCAATAGTGGGAATGATGGGATTACACGAGTATTTGGTACGGGTAATAAAGTAGTGCAGGCGTCAGGGTCACAGCTTTGCGCGTCACAGAAGGAGATGCCATCCAAGTTAGTAAGGAAATCATTTATGGCTGCGAATTATATATCTTATATTTCTCGGGGCATAAACCATGGTTATAAGGCGGGAGTAACCTGATCCACACCCGAAAAAACATTTCAACAGTTAATGTTTTAACAAAATACTTATTAATAGTATATATATTTGGTAATAATATACGGGCTAATTCAATGTTATTTTTATAGTACGCTAACAACGGTATTGTAATGTAGTTTGTGTAGTTGTAAGTAAAGTTTGATTTTAATAATATCTGATAGTGTAAGGCAAAATGTATTGTGGTATGGAATCGAAGATGAAGGGTGTACGTGTGTTTACATGATATATTATGATCTTCTGAGGATAAGCTGAAAAAAATAAATAGTTGTACGGATAAGATAAAGCATGAGATACACTCAGCTAAGCGTGCATTTGTGACACAGTTTATAAAATTAAAATTGGGGAAGTACAATAGTGAAATAGTATTTAGTCTTATTTTATTCAGAGCCAGTAAGTCCGCCTCATTTCTATTCTCCACGCCCTTACCTCTATCCCCTTTACGCATGTAAATTCGCCCTCTATTAGCCCAGCAATATTTAAACTTCAGGTTCTTGGCTGAGTCACGGGCCATGGCAAACAGTTTTCGGTCCTTGTTTGTTAGGCTCTCAGTTATATAGATAGGTATAGAAGGTCCCGGTAAACCAATAGTAGACGTGGAGAGCTTATTTTCCACATGGTTTCTATTATACAACTTCACATTGTTCAAGATCTTGTTTTTAGTCAACACTGAAGTAAACTCCGTTATAACTGTGGATCCACCTGTTCTGCTTGCGATTCTATAAATGTATTTTATGTCTGCAGGTTCAATATGAGTTTCGAAAGCATTACAAGTTTTTTTACCGAGTCCACACAGATCTTGTTGTGTCTCCTGCTCAATCTGAGCCGGTAAGTTACGGAACTCGATGACTGTGAACTTAAGCCTTTTTTGTAGATTATCAATTTTATTTTCCACAGTTGTTATGTAGTTCCAGTTTGATACCGCCACAGATGAGCGCATTGCGTATTTTTATTCAAAAACTTCCTAACTATTAGCTATTAAATCAAATAACAAATATGATCATAAAAAACCTGACGTAAAATATGATGACAAAGTAATTTCAGAAACGACAACCATAAAATTTTTAGGTGTGGAACTGGATAGGGACATGTCATAGAAAACCCACACTGATAGTGTATGTAAACGCCTGAGTCAGCATTCATATGCGTTACGGAATCTCGCAAAGGAGGTACATCAAAAAGTTTTGGTTACGGCGTATCATGCTTATGTTACGTCCACGCTGCGCTACGTATTAAATATTGGGGTAACTCCACGAACATGCAGTCGGTGTTTAGAGCGCAAAAAAGGTGTGTTAGGGCAATATGCGGTATTCAGTGCACGGAAAGTTGTAAACCGTTTTTTCCATATTTTCGTATATTAACTGTAACCTGCCTGTACATATACGAGGTGGTTCTATTCGTAAAAAATACTTGCACTTATTTCCAAAACTACATAGCACGCGACATAAAAATAAAATAAGCGGTATACAGCACAAAAAAGCGGTATTCCATAAAAACTTTCTCGGAATGGCACCACAGATATACAACAAACTACCTGATTCTCTATTAAATATTAATGATATAAATAAATTTAAAAAGCAACTCAATAATTATTTGATGAAAAAGACATACTACACAATGAATGAGTACCTGTCAGATAGAAATGTGTGTGTATACTAATAATACATACCTATTGTTATCTTGAATACTTGGGTCCGATTTACTTTATAACATTATTTAATATATTATACTTTTTACTTCTGTATTGGTCATTAGACATAACTAAATTATTATGACGTTACAAAACTCTGATATTACTTACTTATGTATTTGAAATTATGACATTGTATAACTTATTAGTTTTCAATTTATGACATTTTATAACATATTAACTTAAATTTATGACATTTTATAACATATTAACTTAAATTTGTGACATTTTATAACATATTAACTTAAATTTATGACATTTTATAACATATTAACTTAAATTTATGACATTTTATAACATATTAACTTAAATTTATGACATTTAATAGAGTATTATTTTGAAATTATGACATCGTTTAGAGTATTAATTTGAATTTATGACATTGTACAGGGTATTAATTTATGAGATTTTATAAGGTACCTATTAATTTGACTTTATGAGATTTTATAAGGTACCTATTAATTTGACTTTATGAGATTGTATAGTGTAATAATTTGCAAAGGAATTTATTACATTTATGACATTGTGTATTTTTAATGATAATTTTGCATGCCTAAATTGGTGCAACACAGTGGACTGCGCATTCACTTGACATCTGGAAATGTATTATTATGTACTGTGTTGAACAATAAATATATTCAAATTTGAATTTAAAATATAGCTTCCTAAAGTCTCTTTATTCATAGGAATTACATACATGTATAATATAGGTCACGGTGACCCAACCCAATACCTAGTGATACTATTTTTCACTGTGCTAATCCCATTAATAAACTTGTGGTAAGAAGCCTTTATACCCGACTGCCGAAGGAGGGTTATGTGTTTATCAGTCTATGTATGTATGTATGTTTGTTCCTATGTGGCGTTCTAAAAACCAAACGCGTTGGCCGATTTTGATGATTCTTAATTAAAAATGAAAATCCCTTGGACCGCCTTTCGCACCAACGACTCCATCCTCCGCGAACTGAATATCAAGATCAGACTGTCCACGATCTGCCTTCGTAGGATATTGGAGTTCTTTGGAGGTCACATCGCCAGAAAGGATGGAAACAACCTAGAAAAACTGATGGTTACTGGCAAGATTGAAGGGAAACGTTCTAGAGGTCGCAGTCCAATAAGATGGTCAGACCAAGTCTGCACATCGTTGAACACCAAACTGCACGATGCTCTCCACGACGCAAAAGACAGGCATAGGTGGCGCAAATTAGTGAAGGAAAAGTTACTTCCACGACAACAGGGGAATCACGACCCTCAGTAATGAGGAACACGACGCGAGGAGGAATTAAAATTGAACAAAAAGAAAATGGCGGGTTTTGGGCTGGTAGCGTGTCCTTGTCTGACCGCTTGCTAGCTCAACTAATCATTGGGTTTGGTAGAAATGGTAGAAAATCTAATAATTTTATTTATGTGTTATATCAAAATGAACAATTCATAGACTTTGACACGCATTAAAATATTTCTAGACGTATTTAAATATTTCTACAGTTCCTATATTTAATCAATTCGTAGTATTTAAAAAAAATATTCATTAATACTGAGTAAGAGTAGTACTTTTAAATGTTTGGGCCTGGTAATACTAAATGTAGGATGGTGGTTTGCGGAATTTTTGGCGGATTTTGTTCGAGTGAAATTCAGCGGCCGTTAATATTATTTGCAAATTGATTCCTAGTGGAATACAATTGGTGTAGTTTTATTTGTCAACTGTCTACGCAACTGGACAATATGTGAAATCATAGAGATCCTTTGAGGTATATTTAGCTGCCGGTATTTCAAAGCACCGTCTGAAGACTGCAGGGTCATCTAACGCCTGTCCTTCATGAGCTTGAGAGTAGGATCAGAGAGCTTTTTGTCCCTATCTGTACGATGGTCTTGAAGAATGATACTAGAGGAGACTTGGGGTATGAGGATTATTGAGCCCTCCCGCTCTCTTCGAAATTCAGATAACCCTTTAATACTCCATCGTAAACTGCTAAATTCCTTTTCGAGTTCGGTGATTTTTTTCAACGGTGCGTCGTGTCCCACGCGCGCCTCAAAGAGATATCAGTAGAAACTGACCGGGTCCGTTAGGGCAGATGCCTGTGGTTTATTCCCATCGGCCACCCTCGATTGGCCACCCCGGTGGCCGATGGGAATTATTTAGTGAAATTTGCCACCGTCATTTATTCCCATCTGCCACCGGGGTGGCGGTTGGTACTAACTAGTGGCGTTGCCCGATTTATTCCCATCTGCCACCTTCATTAGTTTAGTTGGGTGGTCGATTCTCATGACCGTAAAACGGTGTGAATAGAAAAAATATCAAAAAAAAGTTTTGAAGGTTCTTATTTGATTATTTTTCATTGAAGGATTTTGGTAGAATTTTGAACCATTACACATCAACATTTTTTCTTTGCGTTGGCAACAATTTTATGCAATTTTTTTCTGCGTTCTTTTAAAAACCTCCTCTTGCTCTGTCCTTCTCTTACTACTGATTTTGTTCACTCTTCCTTCCATATTAACTAGTCCATTCTTCCTTCTATATTCAGTCCATTCTTCTCTGGAACGTGCTTCCTTTCGTGATCAGGACGGTTACAAGTCGGTTTGCATCGAAGCGGAAATTACGGATTTATTTTCACAACTGAGGTGCTTGTCCCATCGCCGACGATCAGCCAGCAGCGAGTAGAGTTAGAACCTAGATAGACGAGATGGCAAGAAGCGGCTAGGCTAGCGCTCGGCTATGAGCTAGTGTTTTTGTGCGACGGGCGATTACTCGCACCACTCGCTCGAGTGGTCAGTCCTGCACGCGCTTTCTTCTTTTCTGTTACTTCATAAATGTATTTTCTGTTTTTTAACTATATAGGCTCGCGTTTGACCAACATCTCGCCTGATGGTAAGCGATTATGTGGTCTACAATGAAGCACGCTTGCTAGAAGTAACCCATTTACTCTCGACTTAACTTAACCCAAAGGTTGTAGCTATCAGGGAATAAGACTCCGGCAGGAAATTCCACTCGTTAGCAGTGCGCACAATGAAAGTATTAAAATCGCTTTGTGCGTATGGGTGGGATGTCCACCATGTACCGATGGTGCATAGCCGTGCGTCTTGTTAGTATATTACCTTATTAGTATCTTTGTGCATGAAGCCTAAATATATTAATAACTAGAGGACGCCTCGCGGTTTCACCCGCGTAGTTCCCGTTCCCGTAGGAATACAGGGATAAAAAGTAGCCTATGTCACCCGGGGATAGAGTATATTCCCAACGGTGAAGAATTTTTCAAATCGGTCCAGTAGTTTTGGAGCCTATTCGGTACAAACAAACAAAAAAATATTTTCTCTTTATAATATTGGTATAGATAAATATCAAAATTGACATTGACCACATCGACCTGCGTAACATTATCAATAGCATCCGTAATAAGATCATTAAGTAAAATCAAACTAGAAGTGGTAGACCGTCCTTTTAAAATCCGTGCTGAAAGAGCTAGCAAGGGCGGGTATAACCTAGTTATAAACAATCATCTCAAATTTTTTGCTATAATGCACAGCTTGGATATAGGCCCATGATTAGTAATCTCTTTTTTAGACCCCTTCTTATGTACGGGCGAAATAAAAACAGATTTCTATAATTTGGGGACAACACTTTGAGTCAGACTTCCAAAAAATAAAATTGAAATAGGTAGAGCAATGCAAGGCGCGCATTTAATTAGAAATTTAGATGATATTATTATGTTATCAGGGACAGCACCTTTAGTTGGATCCAAGTAACAAAGTAAACCGGTCACAGCATCAACATTCACTTTTATGTGACAAATGTCATGAGAATCGACCACCACCCCGGTGGCAGATGGGAATAAAAGATGGTGGCAGATTTCACTAAATAAGTCCCATCGACCACCGGGGTGACAAACGCCACTAGTTAGTGCCATCCGCCACCCCGGTGGCAGATGGGAATAAAGGAAGGTGGCAAATTTCACTAATTAATTCCCATCGGCCACCGGGGTGGCCACTCGAGGGTGGCCGATGGGAATAAACCAGACAAAGCTATTACAGATGGAGCTGTTTCAGATAGATCTGAGATAGAGTGTTTACAAACTGAGTTGAGATAGAACTATTGCTGACAGAGCTGATATAAAGCTGTAATAGATGGCGCACGGTTCGCGCACTGATTTGGCGCTGCTGCGCTGCGCATTATTTGACTCGTGCGGGAATCGAACCCACGGCAGGGTTCGATTCCCGCACGAGTCAAATAATTGTATGACTTACAGATAGTTGTGCTGGCACAGGGTGTTTGTGTATTTGAGTTTATATGTTTGTTAATGCACCCACGATACAGGTGGCATTCCTAGTGTGGCGCACGTTTAAAAAAAAAAACATGATACAGTAATCAGCTTGACCTGATAAAGCTATTTAAATAGAACTGAGATAGAGTTGTAACAAGTAAAATTTAAAAAACCCCCGACACATTCAAAAAGTAAAACGCCCATAACTTTAGAACGGCTGAACCGATTTTATTCAAATATAGCTAAAAACACTTTCGACAAAATCACCTTTCAAACAAAAAAAACTTAATCAAAATTGATTCATCCGTTTAGGCGCTATGATGCCACAGACAGACACACAGATACACAGCAACACTCGTCAAACTTATAACACCCCTCTTTTTCCGGCGGGGGTTAAAAATAACCAAATAATGGATAAAAATACGTAAGAAAAACAACAACCAATAAAGGCAATCTTATTTTATTTTATATCATGAATTTAAAGAACTTGCAGTTAAAATATACTATATTGCCAGAAGCAGTAACTATTAATAGATAATGGCAGTATACAAGTTGCCACTTATATAAACATTTGTGTGCAAAAACAACGTAAGTTAAAAAAAACTATATCTACTTAAAGATTAATAAAAACAAAAAAATACAACCGACTTCAAAATAAAAACACTGCAAAGTGAAAACTTACTTCAATTTCGGAAGTCGGTGTTTTTGTTTTGGTTTCTTCGTTTTTTGGCACCGACTTCCGAAATTGAAGTTATTTTTCACTTTGCAGTGTTTTTATTTTGAAGTCGGTTGTATTTTTTGCTAAAAAGTTTTTTATTTTTCACTTTTTAGTTGTGGTACATAATGGACCATTTCTCCAAAGTGATGCAAGAATAGATTAACCCAGAAACATGCAACTTAAACAAAAACGGTGGAATTAGAGTATAACAGGGTGAACTGTACACACCTGCGTACCCCTTTAGAGCGTGCTAAAGTGATGTTATGTTATGAAATGATGTAAACAATAAACAGACATCCGATTGCAGCTATCCCGAGTGATTTGCCGTCATTTATTGAAGAGTTCTGATGTATATCTCCAAAGTTCTTCATCAGATCTTGATGAAATGAGAATGAAATGGGACCACATGACAAGCACCAGCTTTCAAATAAAAAAAGATTCATCAAAATCGTCCACCCAGTAAGAAGTTCTGAGGAAAATCACATAAAAAAATACAGCTGGATTGAAAACCTCCTCCTTTTTGCGAAATCGGTTAAAAATTGAAAACGATCTCTGAAAATTTGGGAAACCCAATCTATTTTACTGTATGAACGTATATAATAATTTATTAATTTTTAATTACGTATAATAATTTTAAAAAATACACTCGAATTTATTTTCACTGGTCAAACAGGTTCTAAGTAATAAATAATGTTCTAGGATTCATAGTTCCTTTTTCATCTTGCGTAAAAATTGTGTCAATGCTGGCAAATATGGATTGGCTTTTCTCAATAATAGGCACCGTGCAAATCCTGCTATATTTTATTGAAAATTTCCTAAATAAAAAAAAAAAAACTCTACGCTACGCTGGACTTGGCCGGCTATGAAAACAGTTCGTTAAAACTAGAAATAACATGAAGTATTAATAATGCCGATGTTGCCTCGTACAAAACCATTTTGTTGCGAAAACGCTTTACAAAAAAGCACAAAGTGTTTTTATCAATTTCTTTTTAAACTTAACCCCATTTTATTTAATTGGAGTTTAAAAAATACGTGCGAAGTTGAGTAAATGAAACCAATGGCAGCAACTACGTACAGGATGTTTCTATTTATTTTATAGATGGAAAAAGCAAAAAATTAACCTGATGGATTTATCGATAAATATAAAGCCCGACTTGTCGTAAAAGGCTTAAAACAAAGAAAAGGCATCGACTATGAACAGATGTTTAGTCCGGTTGCTCGTATGGCAACGATAAGAGCCTTACTAAGTGTAAGCACGCAAGAGAATTAACAACGAGCCGGGTTGTCTTTATTTGACGGCCGGTGAATTTTTCATTATCCTGTATGTGTGAGGTATCAATATTAAAAAAAGAACTCTTTGTGGCCTTGTAAAGGATTAATTAGAGCAGCTAAAAATAGCGAGCGGCCAAACCTGCTATGTAAAACGATCTATGTTTAATCTGTACAGAGTAAATTTTTCAAAAGTGCGTGGATGGCCTAATCGGAACAAATGAGGAATAGAGGAAAATACTCAAAGGAGTCTCAGGCCCGATTTTGATGAAAATTTAAACAGCATAATTGAACGTTTTTAAAATAAATATTCCTAGCCAGGAATTGAACTCGTTTATTTTGAAAAAAGAACACATGCCTATAGTATTATTACGCCATCCAAAATTGTCGCTAATAAGGATGAAATTTTGGGAAAAAAATACATAATTATTATTATAGCAGACGTAAGGACACATAATAGAATAGAATATTATAATCTTAATATATATAAATCTCGTGTCACAATGTTTGTCCTCAATGGACTCCTAAACCACTTAACCGATTATAATAAAATTCGCACACCATGTGCAGTTCGATCCAACTTGAGAGATAGGATAGTTTAAATCTCAAATTATAGTCGCAATTTTAATTTATTGCTAATTATTTGTCTGTTATTATTTGACAGTCACAATAACCTGACGCTATAACTCCAGAACGAACGAAACGATTTCCACGGTTTTGCATTCGTTGGAAAGGTCTCGGGCTCCGTTAGGTTTATAGGGTAAGTAGGGTAGGGTAGGTAGGGTAGGGTAGGTAGGGTAGGGTAGGTAGGGTAGGGTAGGTAGGGTAGGGTAGGTAGGGTAGGGTAGGTAGGGTAGGGTAGGTAGGGTAGGGTAGGTAGGGTAGGGTAGGTAGGGTAGGGTAGGTAGGGTAGGGTAGGGTAGGTAGGGTAGGGTAGGTAGGGTAGGGTAGGTAGGGTAGGGTAGGTAGGGTAGGGTAGGTAGGGTAGGGTAGGTAGGGTAGGGTAGGTAGGGTAGGGTAGGTAGGGTAGGTAGGGTAGGGTAGGTAGGGTAGGGTAGGTAGGGTAGGGTAGGGTAGGTAGGGTAGGGTAGGTAGGGTAGGGTAGGTAGGGTAGGGTAGGTAGGGTAGGGTAGGTAGGGTAGGGTAGGTAGGGTAGGGTAGGGTAGGTAGGGTAGGGTAGGTAGGGTAGGGTAGGTAGGGTAGGGTAGGGTAGGTAGGGTAGGGTAGGTAGGGTAGGGTAGGTAGGGTAGGGTAGGTAGGGTAGGTAGGGTAGGGTAGGTAGGGTAGGTAGGGTAGGGTAGGTAGGGTAGGGTAGGTAGGGTAGGGTAGGTAGGGTAGGGTAGGTAGGGTAGGGTAGGTAGGGTAGGGTAGGTAGGGTAGGGTAGGTAGGGTAGGGTAGGTAGGGTAGGGTAGGTAGGGTAGGGTAGGTAGGGTAGGGTAGGGTAGGTAGGGTAGGGTAGGTAGGGTAGGGTAGGTAGGGTAGGGTAGGTAGGGTAGGGTAGGTAGGGTAGGGTAGGTAGGGTAGGGTAGGTAGGGTAGGTAGGGTAGGGTAGGTAGGGTAGGGTAGGTAGGGTAGGGTAGGGTAGGTAGGGTAGGGTAGGTAGGGTAGGGTAGGTAGGGTAGGGTAGGTAGGGTAGGGTAGGTAGGGTAGGGTAGGTAGGGTAGGGTAGGTAGGGTAGGGTAGGTAGGGTAGGGTAGGTAGGGTAGGGTAGGTAGGGTAGGGTAGGGTAGGTAGGGTAGGGTAGGTAGGGTAGGGTAGGTAGGGTAGGGTAGGTAGGGTAGGTAGGGTAGGGTAGGTAGGGTAGGGTAGGGTAGGTAGGGTAGGTAGGGTAGGTAGGGTAGGTAGGGTAGGTAGGGTAGGTAGGGTAGGTAGGGTAGGTAGGGTAGGTAGGGTAGGGTAGGTAGGGTAGGTAAGGTAGGTAGGGTAGGGTAGGTAGGGTAGGGTAGGGTAGGTAGGGTAGGGTAGGTAGGGTAGGGTAGGTAGGGTAGGGTAGGTAGGGTAGGGTAGGTAGGGTAGGGTAGGTAGGGTAGGGTAGGTAGGGTAGGGTAGGTAGGGTAGGGTAGGTAGGGTAGGGTAGGTAGGGTAGGGTAGGTAGGGTAGGGTAGGTAGGGTAGGGTAGGGCAGGGTAGGTAGAGTTGGGTAGATAGTGTTAGGTAGGGTAGATGAATGATGATGAGAGGCTTTAGCAACCATCAATCATGATCTGGCTCGCATTTGCGATTGGAGCAAGAGGTATGGGCTTAAGGTAAACCCTATAAAGACGCAGGTAATAGTAGTGGGCAGTCCTAGAATGGTTTCTAGGATCGACTGGACGACTCTTCCCCAAGTTATTTTTGACAATGCAGTAATTCCTTTCAGTGAGAAAGTTAAAAACTTGGGGATATACATCGACGGGAACTTCTCTTGGACTGCCCAACTGCAAGAAGTTAGCCGCAAGTTGTTTGCATCTGCTGCAACTTTGAGGAGACTACGTAATTTTCTTCCGACTGCCACCAAGATTGCGCTTGCACAATCTCTTCTTCTTCCCATCCTTGATTATGCTGATGCCAGCTATCTTGACCTTACTCAAGAACAACTTGATAAACTTGAGCGGCTTCAAAATTTTTGTATAAGGTTCATATTCGGTTTACGCAAATATGACCATGTTTCCGAATTCCGTGTAAAGCTCAAGTGGTTGCCAATTCGCCTTCGCCGGAATACACATATTCTTTCTCTTTTGTTTAATGTGCTCTTTACTCGTTCCACCCCTCTTTATCTCAAGGATCGTTTTCAGTTTATCTGCGATTCCCACACAAAATCCCTGAGGTCATCAGTTAACTTGCGACTTAGAATGCCAATGCATTCCACAACTTTCATGGATAAATCTTTTACAGTCCAGACTGCTCGTCTGTGGAATGCATTGCCTGACCCAATTAAACGTGCTCAGTCGTTGCCTGTGTTTAAAAGACTCGTCAAGGAACATTACTTATCGCTGTTATCGTACTCTTAGTTTTTTGACAGACTTTGTCTATGATTGTCGTACGTCATTTATTTTCACGTCTTATATATTAAATATGTATGTATTTATGTATTTATTATATGGCATATATATCTATTTGTGTTTTTATTAGGTATTATTGTATCATTATATTCATTGTTGGTATTGTTACACCCCTGACAACCCCATGTCATATCCAGGCAATCACTGTCCATTCCAGGTTGCCTGGAAGAGATCGCGGAATGCGATAAGTCCGCCCGTTGTATATTTTTAGTTTTAAGTTTCTTTTGTTACTGTATTTTCTGGTGTACAATAAAGAATACATAAATAAATAAATAAAAAATGAATGTTTGGTGTTTTTATGGCAAAACAAAGTTTGCCGGGTCAGCTAGTAACTAATATAATAAATAGAATATTATTATACTTTATTGCACATCAACAAAAGAAATTACACATTATCATTTACAACATCTTAATACTATAGAAATTATCACTTACAACAACTTAATACTTTACACATTATCATTTACAACAACTTAATATTACAAACTCAGCTATTTTTATTAAAATATTTTTTTAATGTTTCTTTTTCGCATGACATTTTTACCTGGAACTTGGATTTACCCGAGAAGAAAAACTTTGTATCCCTTTTTAAGCATATTGTGTGAAAAAATAAGTGTTGAGATTTGGTACAGAGCAAGTTGATTAAACGACAAATTTTGACGACTGGGCAACCACTAGTACCAAACTATAGACAACTTCATTAATTGACCTATCTACAAATTACCCATGATAATAGGCAGTTTAACATTAGATGAAAAGAGTAAAAGCTGATTCAGAAGAAAGATGGCTTTCAGTGAAGGCATTTACCGACGCTTTCAGTCAATATTATTTTATGAAATAGAAATAACCCAACCTAACCTTTTCCATGACCTAGACGCGTACCGAGACGCGGGTAAGAAATAACGCGGGAAAAGAATTCCTGGAAGGATCTATTTTTTCTTTTGGGTGCGATATCATCCAATGACTTCTCGAGCTCCGGCTCTTACAGGGCCGTCAGGGCCGCGGTAACCTTTTATCAAATTTATCCGTGACCCAGAAAGGCATCGGCCGTAGCGGATCTCGTCAGTTTATGCTGACATCTCTTTGAAGCGCGCGTGAAATACTAAGCGTCGTCGAACCGGGCTTGGTCCTTAACAGACGGCGAGCTACCCATGTTCTATGTTCTATGTTATGGGGTTTGGTTTCCGCACTTAGTTCTTCGGTGGACCATTGTGCGTGGGCCATGGCGGCCGTTGGGTGGGTTATTCCAACCAGCCCACCTCCCTCCAGAAGCTAATTAGGGCTCCTGGCTTACTTAGAACGACTGTGTATGATCTGGGCGACCCGAGGGTTTGTGTTCTTATCAGGGTGACCTCTGTGCATTCAAAGAGAACATGCGCAACGGTTTCCTCAGTCTCCATGCATGCCCTCCATAGAGGACTGTCCGTTATGCCTATGGTGTGGAAATGTTTGTTTAGTGAGCAGTGTCCCGTGATGGTCCCCGTCATCAGGCGCAGGCCATTCCTGTCCAGGCGTAGCAAACGCCTGGTAAGCCTACTGTCCAAAGATGGCAAAGCCTCTTTGGACTGCCTGCAGCCTGGTGCCGAGGTCCACCAGGTTTCTGCTTGTGCCTGGGTGAATTCCTGTAGCCACCTGCGTATTTGGTTGAAGGGGATGGGTACAACAGGTTTGGGTTCATAGACCGTCGTGCTGGATCCTCGACTCGCGAGCTCGTCAGCCGCGTCGTTACCCAACGATCCGCTGTGTTCCTTAATCCATTGCAGTGTCACCGTGTTACGACTAGATACGGTTATTTGTTCCAGTGCGTTGTGGCATTCTAGTATTAATTTTGATGTAATATATTTTTTCCGTAAGGATTGGAGGACTGAGGCGCTGTCGGAGAGTTTACGTATGTGAGTGTCCGTAACCTTCCTGGCTTCTAGGGCGTGGACCGCCAGAATGATGCCCACACACTACGCCAGATAGACGGTGTTGAACCCTTCTAGAGGTCTGGATATATTTATATTTAGGTCGTGTGAGAAGACCCCTACTCCGGTACCGGAGTCCGTCTTCGATCCGTCGGTGTATACCCTCATCTCTTTCGGGCCCGAGTAGTCACATCGTTCTTCTGTAAGTATTATGTTGTAGTGTCTATGGAAGTGGTGTGTTTTTGGGGCTTTGTCGCATGGTGACGCTAACATGGGTTTTCGTTTGATCGCGTCCTCCTTTATGCGTGTGTGCTTAACTCTGGAGTCTTTATTTAGGGTACCTGCTAGGTGGAGTCTAAAAGCAGCCAGGGCTGCCTCCTCCCGCACGATAAGATGCAGAGGTGGCAGTCCCAGCATTGCCTGTAGGGCGGCCGTGGGTATAGTTCTCATACTGCTAGTTATTGCAATGCAAGCAAACCGCTGCAGTTTTTCGAGATCTTTTTGGGCTGTGCTGAGGTCTGTCCTGGGCCACCAGACCAACGAGCCGTATGTAATGATTGGTCGGATGACTGTGGTGTTATAGCCAGTGGGTGACCATGGGGCTGATCTCCCAATTCCTGCCCAGCAGTCTCTTGCACTGAAACAGGGATATGCTGGCTTTAGTAGTGATATAGTTCATGTGTTTCGCCCAATTCAATTGTTTGTCCAAATAAATACCCAGGTACTTGGTTTCGGTTGAAAGACTTAGTGTTGTTCCAAAGAATCTTGGTAGTTGCATTGTCATCGGTTTCCTCTTTTTCGTGAAGAGAATTAGTTCCGTTTTTGTGGGGTTCACTGAGAGTTGGTGCTCGCTGCACCATTTCTCTACTAGTTTTAGGGCTTGACGCATGAGATTGCATAGAGTGTTTTCGTGGGTCCCGTTTATTATTATTGTTATATCATCTGCGTATCCAACAGTGAAATAACCTTTGTCGTTGTGTGTTTTGATGAAGCTGTCTGCTACTAGGTTCCACAGGAGTGGTGAAAGGACGCCCCCCTGGGGACAACCCTTCGCGACGACGGCTCTTGTGGTGTTGTTAACCGTGACTTGAACCGCTCGCAGTTTGAGCATGTTGGTGATCCAGCCTCCTAGGGTCAGATCTATGCTGTGTCTGTCGAGGGCCGTGTTTATGCTGTTGAACGTGGTCTTATCGAAAGCGCCTTCGATATCAATGAAGGCAGCCAGTGCTGAGCATTTATGGTCCACTGCGCATACAATTTTAGAAACCACGTTGTGTAACGCGGATTCTGTTGATTTGCCTGTGGAGTACGCATGCTGTTGTTTGTGAAGTGGTTTTACCCGGAGAGGCCCATCACGGATGTGCCTATCGCAGAGTCTTTCGAGGGTTTTCAGTAAGAATGATGTGAGGCTTATAGGTCTATACGCCTTGAGTTGTGTGTAATCAGTTTTTCCAGGTTTGGGTATGAAGATGACTTTCTATGAAGAGGTATGTATCGTAGTGCTATGCTGGCCCGATAGATATCCAACAGCCATGGTGTTAGATGTTCTACTCCCCACTGCAGCAGGGCTGGCAAGATACCATCCAGCCCCGCCGGCTTGAAAGGTTGAAAGGTGTTGATAGCCCATTTTATCCGGTCTACTGTTACTATATTGTGGGCTCTTGACCAATCTTGTTCCGTTGGGGTCCAATCGATATCTACTTCCCACGTCCTGTCCTCCAGGATTTTACAGTCCGGGAAGTGAGTTTCGAGGAGGACCTTGCTGGTCTCTTGATCTGTTTGTGTGTATGAGTTGTCGGGTTTTTTCAGCATGCCGAGGGTTCGGTCCTGATCGGTTGATAGTATTTTCCGTACCCTGGCGGCTTCATTATTTGTCTCAATGGATTCACAGAATCTACGCCATGCCGTCCTCCTGGCGGTTCTAATCTGTTTTTTGTATACATATTGTGTCTCTTTGTATATCTCCCAGTCTTCCGGGAGTCTTGTGTTTTTTTCTATTAAATTGCTTACGCAGCGCTTCTCTGAGTTTACCAAGTTCAGCGTTCCACCAGGGGTTTCTCTCGTTCCTGCTTTGTGGCGCTCTTGATTTACAGCATGCGTGGTAAACTTCGGTTAGATATTCGGATAATTTTGTTACAGTGTATTCTAATTGTGCTCGGTCCCTTATGGGTACCAGTGCTAGATGCCCAGCTAAAAGCGAGGCTAGAAGGTTTTTATACCCGGGCACATTGGTACGCCTTGGGTTTCGCCTTGGTGCGGGCTTTTTAGTGTTTGTAGTTAGTGTAAAGCGGATTCTTCTGTGGTCTGAGCAAGAAGGCTCGTCTGATACGTGCTATTTTGTGCGCTTCACCCAGAGCGGGAGAAGTCATTGGATGATTTCCCATCCCAAAAAAAAAACAATAGGCCTCTGTTGATCGCGCAATTTTGTGCATTTGTTGAAGGTTCTAGTGCTTCTAAAGATAATGTATAATCAAAAATGAAAACATAGCGGCATAGTATATATATCTTTCTTTTTCAGTTTATGGAATATCTTTTAAAATGGTCTGGAGGAGGCAATAGGTGAGAGCCAAACCTCCAATTACGACTTTTTACTTAGGATATTCAGTCGGATATTTGCGACCGCATTTCCTCTTAATGAGAAACAGACGATTTATGCACCTATAGCAATTATTACATTGAGGTTTTTTGCCGTTTAATTAATACTGTGAATTCCCTAATTATCCCTGATGCCAATTATAAATTATTTACGTCACTAGTAATTGATTAGTAAAACTAAAATAGTTTCAATTACATCATACGTACCGTTTACGTCATAAAACACGGTAAATGGCAGGAAAAGAAATGTTAACACTATATACGTGGGTGGAGCTGCTCCGCATGACGCTCTGTTGCCAGAGGTTCGCAGGGGGCCCCGTGTAGTGGATGTTGGCGCGTGTGTCGCAGCCGGAGTCGGGTTTAAGGGCGCGTTAGTCGCAGCCATGGTCGGGTTTATGGGCGCGTTATTCGCAGCCTGTGGATTGGGTGCTACATCAGCTGCCAGCCCCGCAGAGAAGCGCGGCATTAACGAGTCGATGACGTTGCAGAATGGTGCTTCCCCCATAATACGATGGGAGCTAACCGCCGAAGCGGTGTGGGATTCCCCGGCTTGGCCGGGACCCACCTGGGTAATTGGTTGGTCAGTCTGCTTTTTCATGTTGTCGGGGGGTGGGCTTTTTTGGAACCGAGGTTACCCTTCCTCTGGGAGCAACGGGACTGAGGGATAGGAGGGAAGGAATTCTGTGGATGTGGGTGTGGGTTTCTTGGGGGTCACCCTAGGCTTGGGAATTGACCTAGGGATTTAAGGATTGACAGGATCTGTGCGGATAGGGAAGGATGGCTTTGTTAGGAGATGGGCACATAGGATGAGGGTATATGGGTTACCCAAGGCCAGGGATTTTGGCTTTTGGGAACTTCTCTTGTCCGGGATCTCATTGGGAGATGCCCCGACCGCAGGATCACCCACTGGCAGTGATGCAGCAGCCAGTGGTCGGTCCCGCAGCCGGGGTCGGGCTATCCGCAACCTGCCCACCCGCTCGGTTGCATGAGAAGAAGTGCCTGGCAGTCCGGGTCACCCCACCACGAATGTACGTATACATTCGCGTTGGGTCAATCCAGCCTCCCCCGAGTAGAGCTACACATTACTCGCCGTCTCCTGAAAGTACTTGAAAGTCATGTACCTTGGAGTCCTTTGCCTAGCTATAAAACATTGTACGCTAATAAAATTAACTTTACCACAAATACTCCATCGCCATTCCATGATTTGGCTTAGTTTTAAAACATTTTCGATTTGAACTGTTGAACTCAAATAACGGTGTTTAATATATAAAATTAATTTTATACAGAACGCTCCAGAAAGTCCCTCCATTTTGAATTTAATTTCGTTACAAAAACGGAGTCAAGCGGTTGTTCGGTGTGTTCTAAGTTAAATGTAAAGAAACTTCGCTACTCGGCTATGACATTTAATGTCATATGGTACAGGAGATAGTGTTATATTTTATTGCGATTTGCATCGCTATAGATTTATTGCGTAATGCAATAAAATAAAGTAAAACATTTATTTGACATGGCACTGCACACACAAATAGAATAAAAAACTAACAATCTTGAAAGTAACATAGTATGTGCACTGGCACTAAAAAAGAGTTGCATTTTAACAACTCTATAATCATTGCGTTATCGAGCAGATAAATTGCAAACATTTAAACCCATGGATAGATTAGGATTATTTTTCGAAATTCTTTGGGAATACGCAATTGGGATGCATTTTTTTAGTTTCAGAAGCAGATTGTGGCTTCAGGAAAGCACTTGATCTGAGCATAACTAAGTACGCAGCGTACACAAATTAAGGAGGTGTTGATAATCTATCCTGCTCCTAGTGAGTGAGAGTTGCTCCTTTCCAAATCGTGTCCCATTAAGTATCCGTGCAACAGCAGCTTTGGTGATGATGAGGGTCCGGATACTGCATGAAAAGAGCCTCCCTGAGTGACGTCATAATTTGGTACCCGATCTCCCAAACGTCCTGAGCACCCTGGACACAGTGGGCACCTAGAAATCGGTAAAGAAGAGTCTAGGTGAAAAATCCTTTAAACACAATTGTAAGAATTGGTCTTTTTCAAAACATTTCACGATAAATAGTTACAAAATATATGAAATGACTTTTTAAAATGGAATGCTTTCAACTGTGCTATTACAACAATGTAGAACTGACAGACGGAACATTCTGTTGTATGTAAAGTTTTATGATGCGAATAATGGTCTGAAGTTGAGTGAAAAACATCTCAGTTACTGCTTGGAGCTCCTAGTGAGATTTAATGGGTGTTACTATGTTCTTGTTTACCTAGAAATGGAATAAAACTGTGTATGTTTTCATACGAGTTCTAGCAAGTGGAAAAACTATTCAAATAAAACTGAAGTTACTTTGAGTCTTCTTCTTATCGTGTGAGGATATGGCCACCTCTGGTGTCAGAGTTATTTACCTCTGGGCACCTCACAGGCCTCTGACTTGGGTATTTCAGACTTACATTACCTATATAAGTCCAGGTTTTCTCACGTTTTCGTTCACCGTTGCCTGGGATGTCCAAGGTACTTGCCCTGATTTGTACCCAAGACCTCAAGCACGAGAGGCGAGGTCTTAGCCACTGGGCCACCACGACACGTTATTTATTTTAGGTAAAACTACGATTTTTAACTACTTGCTGAAGAATAAATCTTCGTTATTTAGCAGGAAGAACTGTACAGTGTCTGCCGTAAAGCGAATCAGTCTCAAAGCGAACAATGGTGGTGAACATATGCTTCTCTAAGCAACACCACACCGGCCGGCCCTGGTATATGCGAGACATGAGAGTAGTTCAGTGCAATACAACTGGTCGTCAGTCCACCTCACCAACCCAGTTACCCAGTCAACACCGGTACTTATTGACAAGACTGGTTATCAGACATTCGGGCTCCTAACTACTCGTCATACCCGTCAAAGATGACCAAGCAACGGCTTAATATGCTTTCTGATGGATGGAGGGGTATATCGGGTATTTAATTTATTCAAGGAGGATTTTTCAAGAGGGTGTAGATGGCCAAAACCAATACTATGAGGCATAGCGAAAAGATTCCAAAGGAGTCCTAGCCCATATTCTGATGAAAACTAAAACTGTATCAAAGGATTTTGGAAAAAAGCAGTTTTCCTAGTCCCGAAATGAACCCATTAATATTGGAAAAATACACGATGTATTCCTTTTGGGCATATTACCTTCTGGGCAGTAATGAAATTCTGGGCAGTACCTAATTAAATTTTTCATCAAAATCAGGTTCGAGACTCCTTTGAGTGTTTTTTCTGAAATATTCCCGTTTGAGAACCTATTTTTAGGGCACCTATGCTTTAAGCAACGAAATTCCCATTTAAGCCCAAATCAATATAATAGCTTGGTGCTCAAAGGCGACCAATAAATAAAATTTGACTTTATTATGTTTGAATTTGATTAATTATCTATACTATTATTCTGGCGCACAATATTAAGTTTACTAACCATTGGACCAATGTAGTTGTCTTTTAAATAAATCATATTATATATATATATTATTATTTATTCCCTTCGACCATTGACCTTTGACCATTTTTTTCACCCTGGTATAATCTCATTGCACCGGTTATTTTCAAGTTTAATGTTATAGGGTTAATCTATTCTGGCATCACTTTGGGCATTATAGCACAACTAAAAAGTGAAAAATATAAAAACCCTTGTATCAAAAAAATATAACCGACTTCCAAATAAAAACACTGAACATTTTAAAATCACTTAAATTTCGGAAGTCCGTGTCAAAAAAATTAAAAAAACTACATATTCGCGAGCTGGCTGACCAAAACCAGATGTATCATGCGACTGCACAGCATGATTTTCTTCTTTTTTACGTCTTTTTAGTTTTCTCTTTAAGCCGTCGGGTTTTTGGAATTTATTAATTAACTTTTTTTATTTAAAACTTTTTAGTTATTTTTTTTAATTAGGTACATTTAAACATATAAGTGTTTTATATTTTTGAAATCAACTCTTAAAACTCTTTATTTTGATACCCCCACGATGGGATTGGAAGAAAGAAATAAAATGCCCCACAAAATGCCGCCCAAAATCCGCCATTTTTTTCTTTTCCAATTTTTATGTAGCCAGTGACACTCGCAGAGTTAAGACGAATCGATTGACGTAAGAAACAGACAGACATCAAAATCAGCCAACACGTTTGCTCTCTAGAACGCCACATAGGAACAAACATACATACATACATAGACTGATAAACACATTACCCTCCTTCGAGAACCAAAACAACACCAACTTCATAAATTGAAGTTATTAGGTCATTACATATGAAATTGGCGTTTTGTAAGGGAGGAACATAAAGTCATTTTCTTGTAATATAATATATTTATTTAATCAAAGTATGTACCATTGCTTTCTATGCACTTTTGCCATATTATTGGTAGTTCATTGATGCCTTTACTAAAAAAAACCATTCGGATGGGAATCAATAAAATCTTTGAAGGCGCTTTGGACTGCCCCATCGGAGTTGTTGTTTCCCTTGCAAGAAGTTATCCAAATTTCGAAAAAAAATGTTTATTATCTGTAGGAGCAATGTCAAGGTCTTAGACATTCCAATTGAATGTCCTCTAATTTGGTAGCCGTCTGTTGTGCAGTGTGTGGTCTAGCGTTGTCCTGAAGCAGCAGTGGCCTAGAGCGATCGACCAGCCTCGTCTGTTTAGCAGCTAGCTTTTCCATCATGGTTAGCAGTTGCTGACAATAGTCATCCGCCGTAATCATCTGGCCAGATTTAAGCTGATAAAATCTGTATGATAAAAGCTGTAGTGAACGACAATGGCACTAGTCCACCAAACGCTCACAAGTAATTTTTCCTGAGTCAATTTTCGCTTGGGGCAGGTTTTGGCTGGTTCGCCAGGGTTCAGCCATTGCAATGAGCATTCCCGATTATTGTACAGGACCCACTTTCCATCATAGGTAATGATTCGATTTCAAATCCCTTAATTATTGTGCCGGTTTAGTATAACACAGCAGTCGACGCGCGTTTGTCGGTTTGCTGCACTCAATTCATGAGGTACCACCTTTCAAGCTTTTTCACCTTCCTAATTTGCTTCAAGTGGATTAAAACAGTTTTATCACTAACACCGCAGCCTGCGGCTAACTCGGACGTGGTTTGCGATGGATTTGCTTCCACAATAGCCTTCAATTCTTCATTATCAACTTTGACCGGAGACGGTCGTCCTCAAGATTGTTCTGCAGGTCGAAATTTCCAGAACGACAACGTTGGAACCAAAAACTTTTTGCAAAAAAATACTACCGACTTCCAAATACAAAACTACAAAGTGCAAAATAACTTAATTTTTTGAAGTCGGTGTCTTTCGTAGGTACCATTTTTTTGCGTTATGGACACCGACTTCAAAAAATTAAGTTATTTTGCACTTTGTAGTTTTGTATTTGCAAGTCGGTAGTATTTTTTTGCAAAAACTTTTTTTATTTTTCACTTTTTAGTTGTACGTACCTAATAGGCAAGTTACTAAAGGAACTATTTCGCCAGAATAGATTTCATGAAACTTGAACATAACCGGTGAAATGAGAGATCTGCTTACCCCTTAAGAGCGAACTGGCGTGATGTTATGTTATGAAATATTATAAACAACAAACAGACATGCGATTGCAGCAATCCCGAGAGATTTGCCGTTATTTATTGAAGAGTTCTGTTGTATATCTCCGAAGTTCTTCATCAGATCTTCACCAAATTAAAATGGGACCAATTTCGGAACATACTTTTTCAAACAAAAAAAGAATTTTCAAAATCGGTCCACAATTGACGGAGTAATCGGTGAACATACACAAAAAAAAAAAAAAAACAAGCAGGAAGTCGAACATAGAACCTCCTCCTTTTTGGGAAGTCGGTTAAAAACGCACAGTGTTTTCTTTTGCGACACCGTCGCCATACACATCATTAATCCTTGGGGCCGTTTCTGCAGCACTGGTGCCACGATGGAACTCGTACTCGTAAATAACGCGATATTTCAAGTTTTCCATTTTGTAAACTGACTGGCGCAAGGAAAAAAAATTAATTACGGTTTTCCAAACACAAAAGCATGAATAAATACCTGTATAAATTTAAAATTTGAATTCCAAACCGAAAAGGAGATATTTGAGATCAAAGTGGCCAGTACGACAAAACGCCAATTTCATAGGTAAGGACCTAATATTCATCACTTTGTTGTGTTTTATTTCGAAGTCAGTTATATTTTTCTGTAAAATGTTTTTCCTTACCAAACAGAAATAAATATCCCATTAAAAACACCGTTAACTCTGGAAGTCTGGAATCAATCGATCTGTTCATCCTTTTCTCAACTCTGTTATCGCTTGAGCAGCTTCCAGTATTTTACACGAAGTGGCTACCTATCAGACCTCCACTATAACGCACGAAACATTCAATAAAAAATCCTACTAAGCCTAGAATGTGATCATATATATTTTCAGAGAGCCTGCTACTCCAGCCACGTTCGCATCTCGATAGGATACATAATCAGTAAAACCTCCAACGATTGTGAAATCATACCCTCTTTGTTAGCCTAGGTTAGAATGCTTTTGTGAAAGCTCAGCCGGACATGGGATGAAGCCAATGTAATGATATAAAGGAACGGATTTAGGTGCAGGTGCGATATTTGTAGAAAGGAGTCTGGTTTTTATTATTTGCACTTAATTGTTACATTTCTCTTGGCATTACTATGTACTTTTAACCCTCCCTGGCTTCGCAAGGGACAAATTATATACGAAACCTTCCTTGTTTATCGTTATTTTTGTTCGTAAAAACCGTATTAAAATCCGTTGCCTGTTTTAGAAGAAGTGACACGAAACAGAAATGACGTCAAAAGATGCAGGTAGCGACTTTGTTTTATACTATTTAAAGATTTTCATATTTTAATTGAGTAAAAATCTTTATTCACAGCAGAAGAGAGCTATTTTAAAAATTATTTATAACCGACTATGAATAGAATATTTACCTGTATTTTGAACACTTGTTTAAACGAGGTTTCTTTTGACAATTCTACACAACTGTTTTTAAATTCTCTAAAATTATTTTTACAGTAACTTATTCTTGTTCTGTTTTTTATTTTTTTCTTTTTTTCAGTACAAAGATTTTTTTCTCTCAATGTTATCATTGTCATTGCCATTGTCACCAAATCGGGCTGATAATGAGATCCAATGGAAATCGGGGGAACTCCTGATATATTATAGGTTTATTTTAGGTTTAGGGTGGGTTTATTTTGGTATGAAAACACCAAAATCGCTATATGGCAAACATTTGCACTCAGAAATTATAATTTGGTGGAGTGGAACTGATGAAGAAGACTACAAGTGGGCACTTGAACTCATTAAAAAGTATTTCATGGATGTAAGATATCTCGAATAATTAAACAACTATGATAAAGCAAAAAATTAAAAGCAATAGATGGCAAAGACATCAACTTCGGAAAACAAAGTTATTTTTCGGTTTGTAGTGTTTTGCTTTAGAAGTCGGTTTATTTTTTGGACAAAAGGTTTTTTATTTTTCCTGAATCTATTTATAGTAGAAAAATACTGCTTAGACAGAACGATTGAGAATTTATTGCTGATTACGAATAACTAAAACCCGGTTATTGTGAGATAGCGGCAGTATAGGTGAGAACGGCTTAATGTCACCATCGATGCCAAGTTCAGAACTAAGTGACCTACTCTTTAATGAAGCTAGTTCATCTAATAAACTACTAAGAAATCACCTAGAAGATGATATAGCCTCAAAAACCTTTTTTAATAAACAGCGTTCGCCTGTAATATAACATTTCAGATTCGATTTTGAGTATTACATTACAGTACTGCCTCCCTTACATGCCGAGCATTCGCCTGTAATGTAAAATATCATAATCAGAATACCGAACAGGTAATTTTTAGGGTTTCGTACCCAAAGGGTTAAAACCGGTTCCTTATTACTAAGACTCCACTGTCCATCTGTCTGTCACCAGGCTGTTTCTCATGAACCGTGATAGCTAGACAGTTGAAATTTTCACAGATGATATATTTCTGTTGCCGCTATTACAACAACAACAAACAGAATATTTAAGAATGGCTTCCACTCCCATACAACACGCAGTACTGCAGTAGTCTAACTCGCACTTTGGCCGGTTTTATTATTAGTAAAACATACGAATAACGTAACATCACGGTTGTATTCCTGGACAGATTGGGCAGAGGTGAACTTTATATTACACCGACATTTCACCAGTTATGTTTAAGTCCCATGTAATAAGGAGCGAGCCTATTACCATCAAACGGACACAAAGCCAGACTCCGGGCTGCTACTGAGAAATTCCAGATGGAAAAACCCAATATCACTTTGCCCGTCCCGGGAATCGTATCCAGGACCTCATGGTCAGCAGTAGCGCTTGCGACTACTACACCGACGAGGCACGATAAAAACCAAACGGACAGAAATAAATAATTGTAAAAGGTAGGTAAATAAAAATCGGCAGAGTTCTGTCTAGATCGTGTAATCACAATCGTAAAGTGACAATTCTTTTTTTTTTTTTTTTTATGTGGCGTCTCGCAGTTCGGCCAAAGTAGCCGTCCACTGCTTAACCGGACTAACCTGTGGAGACTAATCTGTTAGCCTCCGGCCAGGCTTCAAAATTCTAAACCTAAAGCGACAGCACTAAGGGCTACCCCAGTTGGGGTCGGACCTCGGCTCAGGGCGTCGCTGGGGGGATGGCTAAGGCCGGATCTAATAAAGTGATTCTACCATCCGTTCGGAAAAGCCTACGTGGAGAAGAACGGACAAGAAACTCCAATAATATCTGACTGGCATTTAACTATGGCTCAGCACGCGGGCTAGCTTATATGAATCGAAAAGGATTACGCGACGAGCCTCTGCGGTGAGGACGGAACGAATATGTATATGAATTTTGTATTAACGGAGGGTTCGTACTATTTACGAACCCATTGACCGTCCTTGTTGACAAGGCTATCGAGCTATAGTAATGGACTCATACCTCGAAAAGAGGCTGGCGCATTCAGCGGGAAGGAGAGAGCCCGCATTCCGGATTTCAGTATCCAGAGCACGAGCTTGAGGGGACATAAATATAGAGTACGCGCTGCGACGATGACTATTTGCAGCGACGCATAAATATGGCTTTTGCCCGGAGGGGGCGACAGTGGGTTGGCACTTAGCAGCAGGGGTGGTGGAAGCCACCTTCTGGCTTTGTGCGGTCATAGGGGCGGCGGGGGGCATGGAGTCGGGGATAAGAATTGGCGCTGCGATGGGAGTAGCCATCAGCGCTGGAATCGGCTGGGAGCAAGACTGAGGAGCCACACTTTGGTGGTTCAGCTTACCCCAGGGTGAAGGCCTCTGAGGGGCTAGTCTGGGGGGGGTTGAGAGGTAGGGGCTACGCGCGCTTGGCGCGCATCATTACACCTGGCCATTTTAGGCGCAAGTTTATGGGCTTTTGGGCAACCACGGTAATTAGCCGGGTTCCCGACTTGTCCACAAAGCACGCAGCTGGGAGGCTCCGTGCATTGTGATCGGTCCTTTGGACGGGTACAGACCTTAGTACTGTGCTCTCCCATGCACTTAACGCACCTGGGAGGCGCGAAGCAATTAGTCTGAGAGTGACCGTAGAGTTGGCAGTTGTGACACTGACCAACGAGATGGGGGCGGTATGGCTTTTCTATGGAAATGCCTGATAAGTTACATACGGTCCGGACATTGAAGATGGGGTTGTGACCCTCGAAGGGGAAACACACGACAAGGACAATGTCGTAGTTGTAGTTCTCCACCTCTTGCTTTATGCAATCGGTGGACCTCTGACACAGGGACTTTTTGCGCAAGTAAATCCTTTCGGATTTCTTCCGTCGGGATCTCCTTCGGAACGCGCTTTATGACTACTCTTGTAAACTTTTCCTCCGGAAGGGAGTAAGTGTAGAAAGATACTTTCCTGTCTTTAAGAAAACGAGTTAAATCTCGATAATCACGGGGCGTGGGGACTTGGATTCTGATGCCTTGTTGGCATGCAGTAGCCTTGGTGAAGTTGATTTTACGCGCTACACAGGCGCTTGAAATGTCGCTCCATTTCCCTTTATCTTGAAGATAAATGGGTGGAGGAGGAGGGGGCTTCCTAGTGGTAGTATTTACTACTACCATAGGGCTGGGCGAACGGTTTAACCGCTGAGAAGGACTAGCGGGGGCGGGGGCGGGGGAGGGTTGCCTGTCGGGCAAGGCCGGCGGCAGAACTGGCTGGAGAGAGGTTTTGGCTACTGGCTTTTTGGCCTTGGTAGCGTGAGGGGGACTTTTCCTCATCTTCCTCTTTCCTCCAGAGTGGACAGTGAATTCTATGTCATCAGAGTCAGAAGAAGAGGACATGGTGCCATAATCCTCTGACAAATCGGGGTTATTGGGTTCAACTGGGGGATTTTCTAAAACCTGATCGATGTGGTCAGCTACTGCTGCCCATTCATCGTCGGTACTGAGGGCTGTGTCCATATCGATAGGAGAGTCACCTTCCTCATCGACCCAAGATTTGGATCTGGACCTAGTATCTGCGTGAATAGCGGCTACGCGCTCCTTGTACTTTTTGTACTGAAGACGGTCGGACCTCCTACGAGGAGGAGGCTTAGTAGCCGAAGTCTGAGGCTTTAGAGGGCTACGGTCTCTCTCAGAGGGAATTGGATCTGGCTTTCTAAGAACCTCGCCCTGGGAAAGGGTGGGTGATCTAGGCCCGGAAGTGGGCCTGACGGGTGGGGAGGGTGATCTGGGGGAGTCCTTCTCCTCACATGGCACGGGGGCCATGCTAGGTTCGGGTTCCAGTACATCCTCAACGGTCGGATTTATGTTAGGTACGAGGGCTTCTAATACTGTGCCAAAAAGAGTGGCGAGTCTAGCTCGGAGATGACAGTCCTGAGCGAACCTCTCCTTAATGGTTTTAATGGCGTATTGCACATTGTCTGGGAGATGACTTACGTCAGAATAGGGCGGGGGGACAGGAGCACTGTAAGGTGCACATCTGGCAAGAGATGCAAGAATAATCTTAAATCGGGCCTGGTTTTCATGACGCGGACTGGGATCATCCGACATCAAGTCCTTGACGAGCTCTATTAACACCTCAACGGGATGCATCGTTGTCAATAGAGCCAGAACAAGGAGAAGAGAAAATCTAAAACTACTAAGGGGCTGATAACCTTATTCCCCGGGTGGATGGGCCCGGGGATGTGTGAATCCTACCCTCCTAGCCGGGTTAGACTGGGAGGTGAGTATCTGGTGAGCCCTAAGCTTGTTATCCTGCCACCAATCTTATTGGGTGGCAGGGGTCCTAGGGTACCGGTGAACCCACCGAAGGTGGGCCACCCTCCTCCTGTGTACCGAAAGTCTGGCACGTCGGGGTTGAGACACCCGACCGTGCCAGGTGAATCGCTGTGGGGCAGAGACAGGGGTTGACTAGGCTATCTACCAAGGCCAACTACCCTGCTCCCGACTCCTTCTGACTGCCGTGTCCAGACGGGACTTGGCGAGTGGGCGGGTCACCACTCCACTTGGCTTCGTTAACACCGTTAGGTATCCACCAAGGACCACTAAGTCGTGGTTTTAACCCGGAAGGGGCCAAAAAAGATGTCCCTACTAGTAACCGAAGTTACTAGTAGCGACACCTGTGGGCGGCGCGCGGAGACGCGGCGACCGCTGTGACGTCACGCAGTGGCGCGACGAGTCGGAGAGAGGGGCGCGGCGGGGCGCGCGGTGGGGGCGGCGAGAGCGGCGGGCGGCAGCGAGACGTCCGCTCGGCGGCGATGGCAGGCGAAGAGTGGACAAATAAATGACTGGCAATGGCTTATATAGACAACCCCACTTCTTGGCATGGCTTGACTGGAGGGGAGGCGTCAATATGGCAGCTTGGCTTTGCCTCGGCGGGCATTGGTCAGTTGCACGTAGGCTGACGTCAGATCCGTTACATAATAATTATCTATAGTAAAATTCATAAACCCAATATTAACGTAGTACTGGTCGTTCACCCGCTCGGAGCCGGAATATCAATATTGTTCAATATTCAAATTAAGATCAATCTCCTTTTGGACATTTTGTTTGCAAAATATTCTTTGGTATACATAATTATTTTTCTTGTATGAAGAAATTCTAGCCATCAACATTTCTGTGCAAAAATATTTTTAAACATTCATCCGTTTTGGAAGAGTATCCAAAATTACTGAAAAATATCGTGTTGTTAATTATTTTTTTAAAGAAAAATGTTTAACAAATAATGTAAATGTTTTTTTTTTTCTCTCCTTTTAACTTAGCCGTTACTAAGGAGTATACTTTAGAAAGTAACCGTTTTACGGCACTAAAGCGGTGGAAGGCTCTTAAGTGACACAAACATTAAGCTTCTTAATCTAGTCAGGCCCACTTGCACGAAAAATTTTACTTAGAGCTACTTGCTAACACGAGGTTAAATTGATATAATTATTATTATAGCCATACAATATTGACAATTTAACCTCGTATTAGCAACTAACTCTGATTTATGTTTTCCACGGAAATGGGCCTAGATAGTCTAAGAAAATAATCTTGCGTTTCTTATTTTCCATCTCCGCCGTAAGGGAGCTTTATGTAATTACTTCGCCCACCCAAACAATATGGGGTAGAAGATTATAGGCACTGCATATAAGGATTATGTCGAGAATATTTTGTCGCTAGTTACAGTATGGACGGTTCGGTTCATTTTGGGGCAATTTCGAGGAAGTTAAGCTTAGTTGCAGAAACTTTATTGTTGTTGATAAAGTCAGGTATAATATAGCATGTATGTTCATTTTCAATAATACTAGGCGAAACCTAAATGGATTACAAAATATTTTTGTAATTTTGGAATTTTAGCTTTCGGAGCTGATTCGAGAGTTGATAAGTTTTCCAAGAGATTTATTTATTTAGGTGACGAATTGCGTTAGTGAAAACTTTCATTATTTCAAGAGGTTTTAAAATATGCATACCTATATAAATAATTATGATAAACTTGATACCTACCTACTTACATGTCTATCATTCTCTGAATAAAAACATGCAAATTAATCAATCTAATTTTCATTAAGAACCAATTCCTACGTAGGTAGCTTACTAATGTGCACCTACGAGTACGTTTCCCATGTAGGTATGTATGAGAGTTTATAAACTTTCGATATTCAATTTTTTTATCGGTTTTCTCGTCCGAAGCGATCTCGTTTACTGTAAGAGAAAATGTGGTATATACCACACACGGTTGAAATTAGTTACTATGCATGTCCCGAAAACCTTTACCTAGCTTCTTCATCTTTCGATTACACTTTATTGTATTAATTATACAAATAACTTTACTCAATTATGCATTAATTCACACCTGATTATAATTGCTATTAACACCATTCTTATAGGTAAATTCAAGTTTTTTATTTGTTCTCCCGGTTGCTTCAAATGAAACTATATTAACTCAAAGTTATTCTGAACACCCAAGATTCTAGGTAGGTAGATACTCAAATTGAAATCATCTTCATGCGCTGGGTGAGGACTTATATTGCACTCATGGACCTAACACTCTCCAAAGACACACATGGCACATCCACTTTTGTTTTGTTTATTAATTCTCTTTCTCTCAATTTGAGCTTTCACAATTGTTTTAGTACGTAAGTGTACCATAATATTGTTATTTTACGGGTGTTAACCTGTTTATCTATCATACAGGTCTCGAACCCAGTACAGACTCCAGCTCTCACAAAGATTTGATTCTTCCTGTAACCTAGATACTGTTTACCGAAACTGTACCTTTTGTGAGAGAAATAAACTACAACTACTATCATTTGACAGTTGGTACAGCAAAGTTTCATGTTTTTTGTATTTTTTTTTGCTTCAGGTCTATTTCTTTTATCACGTTCTGAGAGTATCAAACAAAATCACTGGTTATATCATACAGCGCTCGATCGCTGCTCGTTCTTGAGTTAATATCATCTTATTTGCTCAAAATTCCGCTCTTATTTGAGCGTATGAGCATACATCGTTAAACCTGTATGTTTGCCAGTTTAATGAATAATGCTCGTGATCCTTTAATAAAATATTGACAATGAGGACGTAACGTATTCGTATAAATGAAAGGCCCTTTTCATCATTTGCCTTTGTTACAATTTAGAGCAGAACATACGTCTTAAAAAAACGAATACATGTGACAGCTCATGGCTATATAATAACAGCCGCACGGGTCGATTTTCAAGGTTAAGCAACGCTTGCCTAGGTCGGTCCGTGGATGGGTGACCATCTTTACAAAGCGAGTATCTTCCGTGCCTCGGAAAGCACGTTAAGCAGTTGTTACCGGCTGTCATAAGAAGATCTTTGAAAGTCGTTACGGGTAGTTTGAAGCCTGAGATCTGTTTTGAGACCAGTCTAGCCAAGAGGTATCGTGTTACTCAGGTACTGGGTTGTGGAGATCAGACAGGCAGTCGCTCCATGTAAAACACTGGTACTCAGCTGAATCCGGTCAGACTAATAACTTTTACTACGAGAGGCTTCGATCAATAATACACTAGATGACAGGTAAGCGTTACAAAAACGGGCCGAAAAATAAGAGCGAGAATATGGTCCAGTCATAGCCAACAATAAGACGTGCGTTAAAAAATTGTGTAAATAACCACCGTAACACCGAGATTTTGGAACGAATATTGTTTTTTCGGTAAGTTTATATCATTAAGTTGTGTGTGTTTTTCATAAAATAAAAATCGAATTAAATAGTAAATATGAATCAATTACCAAATATTATTATTGTTTGAACAACGTTTGAGTCTACATCGCGCCAATAATTGTAACAAAGATCGACTGTTCTGGCATTTTTTAATTTAGTCTTTAAAACATGCGTGTAAGATTAAATCGATCTCAACAGTTACTGCTTTTTGTACAAGATTTGTGAATGCTACTTTAAGCATTCCATTTAAGGTTGAATTTGCATTAATGTATATAGCTCGTGGCTAAATAATAACAGCCGCACGGGTCAATCTTCAAGGTTAAGCAACGCTTGACGAGGTCGGTCCGTGGATGGGTGACCATTTCAACATAACGAGTTTTCTCCGTGCCTCGGAAAGCACGTTAAGCCGTTGGTCCCGGCTGTCATATGAAGGTCTTTGACAGTCGTTACGAGTAGTCAGACGCTTGAGATCTGACACCAGTCTAGCCAAGGGGTATCGTGTTACCCAGTTACTGGGTTGTGGAGGTCACATAGGCAGTCGCTCTAAGTAAAACAATGGTACTCAGCTGAATCCGGTTAGACTGGAAGCCGACCCCAAAATAGTTGGGAAAAGGCTAGGCAGATGATGTATATTTATTTTAACTAGAATTCTTAGAATTACTTAAACACAATTGGCGACAGTTTTAAAGAGAAGTTTTGTATGGGATTTTGTATCTAGTGTATTATCATTTAGTAAGATGGGAGGTAAAAATATCGCGTGAAAAATTGTTCCGTATTTTGTTTGAATAGCTATTTTCTCATAATATTTGAGAGATAGTGTCATAGGGGTCAATGGCACTATCTACCTATGTAGCAGAAGTTGTTCATATTTATGAGTACCTTCACCCCATGAAAGATTGCCAGTGAATAAAGATACTGGATTATTGTAAAAAATAGGAATGATTCAGAATTTAATAATGCCTGTTGCCAAACCGTGCGTTGCTCTTAATAAATAATAAAACCTTTTTTCACTCCTAACTTTTTATATTTTTCTTAAAAATCTTTAAAGTCTCGTTAGGTTAACAAGATGGCTCAGCGGTTTGTTTGATAGCCCTTTTTAATATTATATTTATTAGACCTTTACCTAGCAGTAGCCAGTATATAAAGATATTTGAAAGAAATGAAGGCGTCTGTAGGAGACCCAAAGTTGCCGATATAGCCCGAAAAATTGACATCGTCGTTGATTGAGCCTGCAGTGCTCGGACAACTCGGGAAAACTTATATTATGTATGTTGCTTTTTTAAGGGCCATCTTAAAAAAGCAACATACATAAAGTACAAAAAAGCCGTTACAAGCATGTAACTTCTATCTTCTGTCGCTTTACTACAATAATGTGTACCAACAGAGTCATTAATAACACCATAGCACGCATTGTCAGCTGATCGCTATCTGCTCTCAAATTACTTGCATATAAAATTAATTGTTATTTGAAAAATGTCCCGTTAGTTTTCTTTAAATTAGTTCCTTTATTGCGAAAGTAATTAATGTTACCAACGATCGAAGCTTTGTTGAATATGTCAATTATCAATTCAATTTTTTTTTTATTTCACATAGGCCTACATGGGCACTTATAAAACGTCGACAAAAGGTGCACGGTTCGGGTTGGTCGTTTCCTATGGAGAAGAACCGGCAAGAAACTCCATGGTTACTCTTTTAAAAATGGTTTGGTTTTACAATATTTCCATGTTACAGCATTAGTACTTAGACATGGGGGGACAACGTAGGCCCGACTTATGACAATAAGTCGTAAGAAACTAAAAAAATAAAATAAAAGGATTATATATTTTATAAAAAAGTTAACAAATGTTAACTAGCATCTAGAAGGCCTACAATGTTCACACATTCACAAAACAATCGGTAAAAGAATCTATACAAAGGTTAATAAAAATAGTATTACATGACTAAATTTAACATGTAGTACAAATTTTGTTATCAGTGCTGTAACTATTCTTAGCAAAGGGCTATAAAGATGTTTGAAAACCATTGTAAAAGTCTAATTAAAAGAAGGAAAGAAAAATGAGATTGAAAATAGTTAGAGACATCCACATATTTGTGCCGTTTACAAGTTACCAGGGAAGCTGCATGCGCAGAAGGAGCTAAGGCCAAATGTTTTTATCTTCAACGTAGTCCTTGATTTTATAATATGCTTTTTTAATAAGGATACGTTTGATGTAGTTTTTGAACCTTCCATCGGTCAGTTCTATAACTGACTTTGGCAACTTGTTATAAAAGCGTATACTGTTTATAAGAAAAGACTTGCTAGTTTTCGTTAATTTCTTAATTCTTTATTGTACACAAAAAAAAAATACATATACAACATGAGTGATTATAAAGTTGATGTACAAAGGCGAGCTTAACTCAAAGAAGAGTTTTCTACCAGCAAACCTTAGAGTGATAGAGAGTTTACAAAAGGAAGAAGAGAAGTAGTCCAGTGTACAATTTTAAAATAATATAAAATAAATCATAAATATACATACATACATAAGTACAAAATATACATAATATATACTAATATTATGTCATTCCGAAAGAAAATGATCCTTGATTTTCCTCTTGAAGAAATTCAGAGACGGGCTGTCGCGTAGGGAATGTGGTAGAGAGTTCCATAGACGCACTGCAGTAACAGAGAAGGAGCCGTCATATCGGCTGGAAGTGTGACGTGGGGTACGAAGAAGAAGAGAAGTGGAAGTGCGACAGGGTTTACCCCTCGGGACAAAGTACTCAAAGCGTTCACGAAGGTATTGAGGAGAATTAGGATTGTGTAGGATAGTATAGAGGAGAGATAGGATATGGGTATCTCGACGACGCCGAATCGGCAGCCACTTCAATTTAGTCCGAAACTCTGACACGTGGTCGTATTTGCGGAGGCCAAAAATAAAGCGAATGCACAAGTTCTGCAGTCGCTCGAGTTTATTTAGGAGTACCTCCGTTGCGTCTAGAAAACAGACATCCGCATAGTCTATGAGCGGTAGAAGAAGAGATTGAGCAAGAGTGACCTTAGTGCGAAATGGTAAGAATTTTTGGAGACGTTTAAGAGACTGAAAAGAGTAGAAGACCCTCTTACTTACATCTGCAACATGAACCTCCCAAGAGAGGTTAGTATCCATATAGACGCCTAGGTTTTTCACGCTTTTCGAATAACATATGGGCACTGAATCATAAACTACTGGTGGGAGGGCTTGGTGATTTAAAAGGCTGAGCATGTATCTACCACCAACAATGAGCGCTTGAGATTTGGTTGGGTTCAGTAAAAGTCCAAAGGATTTAGCCCACTTGTTAATATTTTCAAGGTCACTATTGATGGCAGACACAGCCCCAACCAGATTACCCACTTTAAAGTGTCGATATAGCTGCAAGTCATCTGCATAGAGATGATAGTTAGAAGTTAGGACCTTAGTGATAGCATTTATGAAAATTGAGAAGAGGAGAGGAGAGAGGACGCCACCCTGGGGAACGCCCGCAGTCAAGTCACACCAGTCAGAGGAGTCCTCATCGGATCGAACAGACTGCGAGCGGCCCCGAAGATAAGATTTGAACCATTATTTGAATTACCTTTAATTTTTTAGTTAATCTGAATTTGGGTATTACAATTTCGTGCTTACTGCGTGTATTTAAATTATGGAAGTCGCTTCTAGTTTTGAAAAGCCCCCGATTTTCACGGACATACAAAATACATTCCAAAATATAAAGTGAAGGTAGAGTCAGTATATCGATCTCATTAAATTTTTCTCTGAGGGACTCGCGAGGACCCATTTTATAGATTGCGCGGATTGCCCTCTTTTGTAGGATGAAAATTGAGTCAACGTCTGCTGCTGATCCCCACAGCAGAATGCCATAAGACATAATACTGTGGCAATAAGCATAGTATACTAACCTAGCTGTAGCTGCATCGGTTAGCTGCCTTATTTTCCTTACTGCATATGCAGCCAAACTTAACCTACCCGAAAGAGTTCTAATGTGCGCGCCCACTGCAATTTTGAATCGATAGTAATCCCTAAAAATACAGTTTCCGTTATAACTTCAAGATTTTTGCCGTCAAGATTTAAGTTTAGGTCATGTTGTGGTACATTTGGTAAAGAGAACTTTAGACATTTTGTTTTTTTCGCATTCAGTAAAAGATTGTTAGCTGCGAACCATTTTGAGAGAACAATTAGACTTTCGTTGACATATAAAACATCCGTATCTTGCCCATCTATTTTAAAAATTAGCGAAGTATCATCAGCAAATAGAATTATAACCGATTATTTGGCCATCATAAAAGGGAGATCATTAATGTAAACAAGAAAAAGGATAGGGCCGAGAATTGAACCTTGGGGCACGCCCATCTTGACTAGAGACCCGGAGGACGTCTCCCCATTAACATTTACTTTTTGCTGTCTGTTTGATAAATAGGAAAGCACGAGATCAGCAGATTTTCCACGAATTCCGTGGTGGTGTAACTTACAGATCAGTGTGTTGTGGTCGACGCAGTCGAAAGCTTTTGAGAGATCACAGAAAATGCCAATGGCATCCTGGGACCTCTCCCAAGCCTCCAAGATGTGGCTGATGAGTTTTACTCCCGCGTCCGTTGTCGACCTACCTTTCGTGAAACCAAACTGTTGACTATGCAGGATCCCATTTGAATTGAAGTGAGACAACATCTGTTCCAGCATGATTTTTTCATAGATTTTACTCAATGCTGGAAGCACGGATATAGGTCTATAATTAGAAGGATCGCTCTTACAGCCTGATTTGAAAATTGGTACTACTTTACTGTGTTTCATTAAGTCAGGAAATATGCCGCTGTCCAAACATTGATTGAATATGTCTGTTAGGACAGGAGCAATTGAGTCAATAATATCTCCAAGAACCCTAACGGATATCCCTCACAAGTCTTCAGTATTCTTTATATTGAGACTTTTGAACGCGTTTTTAATTGTATCAATACATATTGGTTTAAATTTAAAGATTGGTATGTCCTTAGTAAAGTTTTCTTTAAGAAGAGCTTCAGCTAATTTAGATGAGGAAGGAAGAGACTTCGTAACCTCTAACGGAATGTTGGTAAAGAAATTTTCTAATGTCTCAGCGACTTCTTGCCTATCAGAAATGGTTTGATTAGTTATTTTCAAAGACAACTCATTCTGATCGCGTTGTTGTATCTTTCCAGTTTCTCTATTAATTAATTGCCACACAGTTTTTATTTTGTTATTAGAAGCACCAATTTTGTTAATTATTATTTGAGATTTTGCTTGAGCGCAGACTCTTTTGAATATTTTAGAATAGTTTCTAACATACTCGTAAGTGTGAAAAACTTGATCGGAAGTCAAAGATTTTTCGTAATATAAATTATATAAGATATCTCGGCTTTTTCTTATGCCCACAGTGGCCCATTCACTAAATTTTGATTTGGAATTGTTGACTTTAACTGTTTTTACAGGACACGTTTTATTGAATTCTTGGCAAACTGTTGAAAACAACGTGCCGTAATTTATATTGGGGTCGTTTGAATCAAAACTGGCGTTACAAAGGTTGCTAAAAACATTATTATTAAAATGTCATTGATGAAAAGGTTGTCAATAGGTAAAATATTTTTGTAGAGTTAATTAAAATTAAATGAGTGGAAGGCTGGCAAAGTGGCAAGACGGAAAGCCTAGATATTTTTCGCTACTGAAATGTCAATTTCTATTTTAGATTTTGTGTTTGCTGATAGAATGTAATTTTATCTAGGCCCTCTTAGAGAGTTTCAATTTAATATAATAGGCCCTGTTAGAGAGTTTCAATTTAATATAATAAACATTTCTAGAAAATATGCTTTCTTGGCAATCATATTAGTAAACATTTTTTGATGTGAGTCCCTCCCCTCTTTAGACTAACTTTTAATCATTATGATTAAACTATCTACTTTATGTATAAAAATATCAAGAGTAATTTTGGTCATTGACATAATGCATATAGTAAACAAATACTTGAAACAGATTGCCTATTGAGAGCCTGGGATGTTAGAAAATATTTTTTTTGAGTTTTTTTTTTTTTATTCGTTATAGGCTCGCTTTTGACCACTATCTCGCCTGATGTTAAGCGATGATATGGTCGAATGTGGAGCACGCTTGCCTAGAAGTAACCTATTCACTCTTGACTTGAATACCCCTAGGTTGTAGCTATCAGGAAACAAGGACGCCGGCAGGGAGTTCCACTCCTTAGCTGTACGCACAATGAAAGTATTTTCAAAACGCTTTGTGCGTATGGGTGGGATATCCACCATGTACCGATGGCACATTGCCGTACGTCTTGTAGTCCGATGATGGAAAGGGCTTGGCGGAATCAAATTGTGCAGTTCCGTCGCGCACTCCCCGAAATGTAACCGATAAAAAACTGACAGGCTGGCAACTCGGCGTCGATGTTCGAGGCTCTGGAGCTTTGAGGCGACCAGTGCATCGTTGCCAATAAGCCTTTTGGCCCGTCTGTCAATCGACTCAAGTACATCAAGCTGGTATTTGGCAGATCCATCCCAGAGGTGAGAGCAGTACTCCATGCATGACCGAACTTGCGCTTTATACAAGTTGAGCAGCTGTTCAGGCGTGAAGTACAGTCTCACCCTCGCAAGGATCCCCAACGTTTTTGCAGCCAATTGAGCCTTTGACTCAATGAATGGACCAAAATTGAGGGTCGATGTTAACGTAACACCAAGAAGTTCGAGATGGTCCGTTATCGGCACGGTTACACCACGGAAGGATGGAGCCGGGTGGAATTGGCTCTTTTTTGCGGAAAAAAGACACGCCTGGGTCTTAGCAGCATTGAAACTGACTAGATTGGCATTGCCCCATTCGGAGACTGCCTCCAAAGACAGGTTCAAGCGCTCAACCATAGCCTCCCGAAGAGACCGGACTTGAGGCCCAGTAGCCCGTGCGCCAGATACGTATCTCTCAGCAACAGTGCTGTCGTCTGCATACCCAAAGGTTCCGGGTTTTAGCAGGTCATTAATGTGCAGCAAGAACAATGTTGCCGAGAGCACTGACCCCTGAGGGACTCCGGCGTTAATACCTAACTGACCGGACGAGCAACCATCGATAACCACTCGGATGGACCGATCCCTCAGGAAGTCTGCAATCCTGTCACACAGACCACTAGGCAGACCGAAGGAAGGAAGCTTACCTATAAGGCTCTCGTGCCAGACCCTGTCAAAGGCCTTCGATATGTCAAGGGAGACAGCAAGCGCCTCCCCGTGCTTCTCGATGGCCTCACTCCAGATGTGAATGGCATACGCTAGAAGATCCCCAGTTGACCGGTTTCGGCGGAAGCTGTATTGTCGGTCACTAAGGAGGTCGTTGTCTTCTAGGTATGCCAGGAGCTTTTTATTCAATACACGTTCCATACTCTTACAGGGGATGGACGTTACTGATATGGGCCTGTAGTTGGCCGGGTCCGCTCGACTACCCTTCTTGGGCACGGGTTGAACGTTAGCTTGCTTCCAAGCCTTCGGCACTTTTGCAGTCGCCATCGAAAGGCAATAAAGGCGTGTCAAGATCGGAGACAATTCAGGCGCACAAGTTTTAAGTACAATTGCCGGTATCCCGTCCGGACCACTAGCCTTGTTCACATCAAGGTTTCGCAGCACCCTATAGACCTCTCTCTGATGGATGCGAATTTCCGACATACTCGTCTTACATCGAACAGCAGAAGGGGGGGAGGCACGTGCCATCAGTATTCAGACGCGAAGATTCCGCAAAGAGGGAGGCAAACAAGTTAGCCTTGTCCTCAGCGGAGTGGGCCAGCGAACCGTCGGGCCTCAGCAGTGGTGGTAGTGAGGGGCGACAGAAGTTTGATTCAACCAATTTAGCCAGGGACCAAAACGCCTTGCTACCTGCAGGGTGTGAAGCAAGTTTGTCCCCGATTCTGCTAATATGGTCAAATCGTGCCCTTCGCATCGCTTTTTTGCAGGACTTGGCAGCCCTGTTGAAGGCTCTCTTCTTCTGACTCACGTCACTTGCCTTGCGCACACGAGCGTCGACCCATGCTAGGTCTGCTGACTTGTACCGCCAAACCAACCGGGTGCCTCTTGGGCTGGGATCGGGCGGGGAGTAGACAGATAATTTAATAATTTCATAATTTATTTATTCAACAAGTAGTTTGCACGTGGCATACATAGTTGTCTTACATACTTAAATGTTATAAACAAAAATCAGTACAACAAATATAAAATGGATCTTAGGACTCTCTTTCCTAAACTAGGCAGGAAACCTGTCTGTATCTTAGGAAAGAGTATACATACATAATGAGTCTTATTGCGGTTACAAAAATTTTGGTACGTGCAGTGGATAAGCAAAGGATAAGAATATAAATAAAAATGTGTGTAAGTGTGTGTTGGTGCATACGTGTGTATAGAATGTGTGTGTATTAGACTGTATGTGTTTGTTTGTTTGTTTTGAAGCCTATAGTGTGTGTAAACCTATCTCATTTTAATGCACAGTGGTTAGAAGCTCCTCGGTATCACCATATGTCAATGTCAGTAGCTAGGAATTAATCTTATGTTTTACCTCACGCTTAGTCAAGGCGTAGAAATTAAATTGCTTGTGGGCTTTATTATAGAGCCTAGCACTTAGGCTATTAAACTGTCGACTTGCGAAGGCAGTCCTACAGGAGACAGTTGGACATAAAGGGAAGCCACGACGCCGCTGACTGACAAGCGGCTTATTGAACGGAATCATAGAGTGCTTGTAGAGGATGGATCTTAAGATATACAATTGTCCAACAGTTAGGACATTGCATTCTGAATATAACATTGATGTGGAGTAGTCGCGTGGTTTAAAGTGAATTACTTTCAGCACAGCCCTTTGAGCTCTTTCAAGCTTTATTAGCTCAGTTTTATGAGTTCCCCCCCACACTGGGATACAGTACGTCAGGATTGACTGACACAGAGCCAGGTAAACCATTCGGAGAGTGTCTTTATCCGCTTTAAACCTAAGATTTTTGAATATGTATATTAGTCTTCTGGTGCGAGAAGTTAAAGACTCCAGTTGTGTGGACCAGTCTAGTTTATCGTCGACGAACAGATACAGATTTCACTAGACAGTGGTCGGAACTACCCAAAGGTGATGATATCGACACTGAGTATCGGTCTGGATCAGTTGTCAGCAGAAGGTCCAAGCAATTGGCTGTATGTGAATCTACATCTGGCACCCTCGTAGCCCCTTTGACCAGCTGGGTGAGATTAAGCACAATCGAAAGATTTCGCATCTCTCGTCCAGCATGGTCAGTGCACTGGAATGGGAAGAGCCACTCCTGGTGGTGGGCATTAAAGTCCCCCAGTAACACTAGTTGGGCGGAGGGGTACCGTAGCTGAGCCACATCTGCCGCCTCACTCAGGTACTATGTGAGCCTGGTTGTCTCCAGATCACCGCTATGCGATCGGTAGACACAGGCGTAGATGATCTTATCCAGACCTGTGTCCACCAGGGCCCATAGCACTGAGTAATTTGAGTCTTCAAGATCACGGAGACGCCGATAGCAGATGTCGTCCCGGGCGTACATGCATACACCAGCGCGTGGCTTGAACATGTGCTCCAGGGTAAACCCTGGGTAAGATAGGTACGCCACGTCTGACGGGCATCCGATCTGCGTCTCCGTAAGGAACAAAAAGTGCTGGTTTCTCAGTCTCAAGGTGGTGATGGACTGCGACAAGGTTAGAGTGCAGACCTCGGATGTTGCTGAGGTGCACCTTATGTGAGAGTGAGTGCTGCCGCTGTTCAGCTTTTTTTCTATTGTTCCTTGGCATTATTGTTGCGAGTGAAAAGGAGGGAGAGGAGAAGGAAGTGAGATGAGGTTCCACGCTTGCAACCTACAGACACGCGCCGATAGGACGCCATCATTGGGGGACTGGTCTGGAGACTGCGGGGACGCCCGAGGCCCCCCAGGAATGTCCATCGGGCACTCCCGTCTGGTCGCCAACCAGCACGATGGCGCATTCCGGGATTTTTCTTCAGTTGGCGGGGCAGCCTTTCATGTGGGGCTGGCACACTACTTGGGCCCCCAACTACCTGCGGTCGGCCAGCGGCGCACCGTGCCTTGGATCCCGCTACCCTCCGCGACCAGTCTCCCGATACGTCCATAACAGCGCGAGTCAGGCCGGCCTGCCTGCAGTGGAACAACTATCTCGACCCAACTCCTCTTGTCTTTGCCCGGTGGGTGGTCGCAAGCCTTCGGCCGAAGCCTACCACCAGTTTGTCACCTGATTTGCACCACCCGGGGACCACGTGTAGGGAATCGAATGGGGTACACTCCTACGGACGTGGGTGACTCAGCCCCCAAAAAGTGAGTAAACCATAAACAATTAAAATATCGAATTTGATACATAATTATAACCAAACGCAATCCATTGAAAATATTTATCCAACAAAGGATATTCTGAGAATCAAACAATTCCAGCGAGGTTTATAAATAAATATACCAATATTTAATGAGAATTTAATCAGGGAAAGATAAAACACAACAATAGTAGAGTGTAAGCATGTAAAGAATGTTTCAAATATACGGTGGTTAGCCGTAAATACACCGCACAATATAGAGGCTTTAGAAAGAGAAACACTATAGAAATGCAGTAACAGTCATTGCCCTTGTCTCTAATACATATATCTTCGCAAGAAACCGATTTTTAGTAATAATTTTTCGTAGAAAAAAATACTGAGGATCACGAAAGATATACTTATAGATATGCTTTGTTTAATTATTTCCGTTCTAGAAATTGAGAAAATCAATGAATGGCATTATGACCACTGTTGATTTGCTTTCCACAATGAAAAAACTTAAAAAAACGGTGCAAGAGTGTGACGCAGAAAGTGTGTGAAAAATCATGGCAAGTGGCATTCTTTCTCGCCTACCAGGAACAGGTAGACCAATCATACTAAAGACGCTTGTGGTTTTCATTTCATGCTTTGCAGCAAAATGATGGTGTAAGTAACAACAGCGGAGGCAATAGAAACTATGAGTGAATACTCGATGCTACAGAAGTGGATGGCATGAAACTTGATTGGTCTGGTTAGCAGTAGGTTGCGGAAGTTAACCAGGGTAGTTTTCAGGCTTGAAGCTGTGAACGAAGGAAAAAAAACATCAATATTAACTTTAAAACTTTCGCGTTTCATAATTAAAAAAACAATATATCCCGGGCATTTAACGCGATGAAATTTATTAATAATCAATTAATAAATTATAATTAAATTAACTTAAAAAAAAAAAAAACCATTTATTCATTTTATATACATATTTTTATATTTTTTAAATATTATTCTTTAAAAAATATAAAATTAAAAAACACTTTAAAATGAAAAAATTGTAGCCCACCGGTATCGGGAACAGGATCCAAGCTATCGGTGGTCAGGGCTCCTGAGAGAGGAACCTCCTAACGATACGTGCCGTGTCCAGGAGTACCGCTTTCCTGATCAAGCCCTTGATCCAGCTGCCCAACGAGAGCCTCCTAAGGTGTTGGTCGAGGCTCTTGGCTATTATGCCATTGGCCGTAACGACTATTGGCACAATGATCGCTGTATTCACGTCCCACATGTCGACAACCTCGCGAGCCAGATCAAGATACTTGCTTTTCTTATCTCTCTCAGCCTTCACGAGGTTCTCGTCATATGGGACCGCTATTGATATAGCAAAAAACATCAGTAGGTAATAAGTATAAAAAAACACGTTTTTTACTTGACTTTTTTGATGAGGACTAATAGAGGGGTTGATGTCTCAAGGTTAGAAATTCTCCAGGTAAAGATGGTATTCCAGCCAAATTACTCAAACACCCAGATTCCAAAGGTGTGAAGCAGATTCTAAGCATCTGCAACTCCATCTGGAAGACTAGGAGATGGCCAGAAGAGTGGACAGAGTCCGTGTTCGTTCCGTTTTATAAAAAGGCTCTACAAAAGACTGCAGCAACTAGAGGACACTGGCACTTATCCCTCATGTCAGCAAGATACTCCTGTACTTCATTAACAACAGGTTAAGCACTTTCTCGGCCCAAAAAATCCATAAGAACAGGCCAGGTTTGTTAAAGGCAAAGGCACGCGGGAACAAATCCTGAACGTTCGACAAATTATTAAAAAAAACCGGGAATTTAACAGCCCTGTGTTGTTGTGTTTCATTGACTGCAGCAAGGCCTTTGATTGTGTGCAATGCGATAGGCTGTGGAGTTTTGTGCGACACGGGTACGCCTAAACACCTTATTGACCTAGTCCGATGCCTCTACATCAACAACCACTCTTTCGTCAAAATCGAAACAGACTGTTCAAATGTGTTCTCAATCAAGAAAAGCGTTAGACAGGGATGCATCCTCTCACCTCTGCTCTTCAATGTATATGGAGAGTATATAATCCGGAAAACTATTGAGGGCTGGGAAAAGGGGCTTGCTGTTGGTGGAAAGCGCATCTCCAATCTGCGATATGCAGACGACACCGTTCTCCTTGCTACAACTTTTGACGACATGAAGGAGATACTGCACAGACTGGAGGTAGAGAGCGGCAAATTAGGGCTTGCAATAAATAGGCAGAAAACCAAGCTTATGGTGAAAGAACGTGCGGGAAAGCTAGCGGGCGCCAATAGCATCCAGAGTATCGATACCGTGGACAGTTTTATTCTGGGTTCTAGTATTAATTATGAAGGCAGCTGCGTCCCGGAAATAAAGCGACGGAAAGCCATGGCTAAAGATGCTATGACGTGTCTCCAGAACATCTGGAAAAATCGCGGCGTAAACTTCAAACCCAAAGCCCGTTTGGTCAGAGCACTGGTTTTTCCGATTTTCCTCTATGGAGTTGAGACGTGGACAATCCGTGCAAGAGAAAGGGAGGCGGATGCTCCGAATCCCATGGACAGCCAAACGCACAAATATGTTGGTCCTTTCACAACTCAATATCAAGACCCGATTGTCTACGGTTTGCTTACAGCGTATTTTGACTTACTTTGGCCACATAATGCGAAGAGGAGATATAGTTATCGGCACGTAACTTGGTAAGGTATTGGCGTAGTGGGGGTAAGTTCGTGCATAGTGCGCGAACTGACCAACCACCATATAGACGTGGGACGTGGACGCGACGCAATTGGTCAGTCGATCCTTGTGACAACTGACCAACCAACCGGCCGCTCGGAACTGTGCTAAACGTACCCCGCGTCTCGCCTGGTAACCAAAGAGACCTGAAAAACGACTTGTGCGTATCTAACGACTCTTGCCAAGTTACCTGCCGATGACTATAGCAGCCTTGAAAAGCTAGTCATTGTTGGCAATACCGAAGAAAAGAGAGCACGAGGCCAGTCGCCAACACGATGGTCTGACCTACTTAATGAAGCTACGTCTTCAAGCAAATTCCAGCAGGTGGTGATTGTAAATTTGGACAGGAGTTGATGAAGGCAGATTGTCTGCTTGAAGGGGTCTAGTGACCACGATCCTCAGTAATGAGGGATCGACTGAAGAAGGAGAATAGAGGAGTTAGAAGATCTGTTGCATTGATCCCAAATGAATAGGGAGATGGGCAAGAGAATGATCATGATAAGGCTTGATATATTCCAATGGTCACTAAGAGAAATGACATGTGGCTTATGTATGATGGCAAATAGGCAAGATGTAGAATCTATTAACAATGCAATAATTTATCAGCCCCTAGAAAAGTAGATACTCGTAGATAGGTAAAAGTGAGAGAGAGACGAGAAGAAGAGATGAGATTGACTAGAACGAATAGTAAACGAAGTTGGATAAAGCCAATAGTATCGAGTCATAATATAGAATACTCACAAATATTCTTATTAACAAGCAATAGATCAATAATATCTAGAATCCGCTCGCTCTGTCTGTAGGTACTCTCGCATCGGTACACCATGATGAGAGCTACCATGGCCCAGTTCAGCAATCGTATAATACTGGAGACTGATGGCAGGCGGCAAAGGCTATTTGGTGATACCTGCAGGCATAAAATTTGTATGTAAGAAAAAAATAAGGTCAGAAATCAGTGCATTTGCAACAAAAACGATTTAGATAACACGATTTTGTAATCAATTAACAAGCATGGCCTAGTGGTAACGACCGCGATTTTCAAGTTGTAACTCATGTATTCGAACCCAGGCAGGTGCTTTACATTGTTTAAATTATTTATTCACTACTGCTCTCAAAACAGTGAAGGAAAACATCGTGAAGAAACTGGCATTTCGTAGAACCAAAAACTTCGAAGACATGTGACATCCACAAATCCGCACTGGGCCCACGTGGTCGATTACGGCCTTTTCCCTCTCACAGAGAGGAGGCCTGCACGCTCAACGATCCAACGATCTATCATATCTTATCCCATTATCAAAACTTTTATTATTATTATTCGCTTGGTCTTATTCTTATTTATTTAGGGTCGGTTCTTCCATACTTCTCTATTTGTCATCATGTGAGTAGTCACTCGTTTATAGTCTGATCATTTTTGAAACAACTGTCAGCAGTAGAAAGTAGGGGAAGAAAGAAGAAACGATGTAAGGACTGTTCCTTACATCGTTTCTTCTGTCTTCCCCTAGTTATCTATCCACACTTATACTCAAATCTATTCTCACGACAGTTCCTCGTTCTTCGTCATCATTGACCACTGTAAGTTTTCCAGAAAAAAAAAATATCTTACCATTGCTCCAGTGGCAAATCTGATGGCCATGTTCAATAAGTTGATCATATTGACGAGAAGGTTTATACAATATAGTAAAATCTGCAAAAGATTTCATATTTTTTTACTTTTGTGGAGTCACCTAATTGTTTTCAGATGATGATGGATTTAAACGAATGATGAAATTAAAAAAAAAAACTTAACTTACCCGAAAACCAAATTTGCAGTTAATGTAATTTGCTTGCTCAAGCAGAAGAAGATAACATCGGTTAAAACAGATTACTTCGATGAAACGGCCATGACTGAGGGTTTTCAAATATTCTAGACGGATGCTTCCGGTGTCAGTTCTCAAAGCCCAGGTCTTATTATCATCATCACTAATGGGTTTTACACTGTTCGGTGTGGTGTAGTAGCTCTGTTAAAATTAAAGAGTAATTAATCGAAGTTTTTAGTTTGCTGTATTACTTATAATAGAAAGATAATTGTACGCACCTGAAGAAGGTCTTTTATCAGTTTTAGACGATATTCCAATTGAATAACATGACACATTCCATCAAGCTCCGAAAGCATACTCAAAAAGAAATAGAAATAATCCAGAGAATACAAAGTCGGAGAAATCCAACCGAAGCCGTCGATATAGCTAGCATAGTCAATAATGGAACTAAGAATAAAAATAATCAAACAAAATCCAACAGTTCTGAGCATAATTGTTCGGATTTCATCATAGTAAGTCATGCCTAAAATCTGGTCGACATGGTCGAAACATTTGAAGTACTTTAAGAGCAGATCTCTTCCGTATTTGTAAATATAAATCAAGTCCACAGTATATTCAAAATATCCGATCAAGTAGGACATTTGAATGGTGTCAGAAAAGGTGATTAAAGTCGTGTTGTTCCTGATAATGTCTATCTTTCAATCTTGTTGAGTAAAAGGAAGAAATTCACAAATCCAAAAAGGATAACGTAAATGATACTTTATGTCCACGACCACATCAATTTCAATTGATTCCCCTTGCGGTAGATGCATGATAAATTGAACACTCTCAACAGCCAATTTAGTGGCATCAAGGTATAGAACGTATCCTTTCTCTTTTTGCTATCGACTTTTATTTTCATGTTGTTTCTTTTTCAAAGCTCAATGTTAAATGGCTTGAGGACTGACAGTAAAACTATTCACTTTTATTATTAATAGTGATGACAATATTGAACGTATTGTCATTACTTTGAACTATCAGCTTTATTAGTTTGAGCCGTAGAATTAATTGTTTTGTACGTTTTACTTCGTTTCTTCTACGTTGTTAGCAACTGTTTGTTCACAGGTCCTAATAATACTGCGGAGCCATTTAATAATAATTTAATAAACCATTGAAGGCATAAATGAGTGTGCGTGTGTTATTTCAATTGCCAAATTATTGTAATGTCAGTAATTTTGTCTCAAGAAGCTATGCTGCGTTTATGGATTAGGTACTGATATTAATATCTTAATATATTGTAAAGTGAAATTTAGATATTCAGTACCTACCTAACAACTCTAGCTATATAAATTGACGTAATATGGTTAAAATGGCGTCAAAGAGACTTATAGATAGTTCATCTCTTTAACTAGATAGAAAAATAGTGATTAATTTATGTACGAGTACATGCGTATAATATACAAGGTTAAATCGATCTTCGGGCAAACTTTGATTTGGTCAACCGTGCCTAGCAGCAAATGCAAACGCGAGAGCCCCCATTGCGTTGGTAAGGTTTTACATAATGACTTTTTTTAAAGTAACATTTCAAGAATGCATTTTTGTTTTGCGTATGGCAGATAGGTACTTATTTAAAAAAAACATGATGGCATAATATGCTCTACTACCCGTGCAAAGCCAGGGTTAGTCGCTAGTATTATAATATAGATATAAAAAGCCACATTTTAATATGATTATGTAATAAATAATTCAATTTGTTTTCTCTTCCGTAATGAAAGTTTTTCCACGTGCGTGTTTTATTCAGCAATTCATGACATGACTCGGCATTTTGTTAAGTAATGTAGTACTTTATGCAATTTGGAGTTTACTGACATAAAATAAGGCATGCCATACACTCACCCAAATGTAGAAATGCAATCTTTTTCGATATAGGTCCTATATGATAGGAAGCTATCCAGAGGAGATGATGATGAACTATACTATATTTGCCTAAAAATGCAATTTTGCATTTGTTAGAACATAACAATGCACTTGATGACGTTACTGACGATGTAACTGGAAAATTGGACTGTATTCTAAAATAAATTCTCGTTTACGGTAGTTAATAGTGCCGTGGTACAAAAGAGTATCTAGTTGTTGTAATGTCATTTGGTAAAGTAAAATGAGAATATTATTATGACCTTTAAAATAACATGATTTATATCTAATATATCTGCTGTGCAGTGCTGTATCAGCTTGATTTAGCACTGCCCATACAAAAGCTTCCATTCTCCTTTAAATAATTTAATTTAATTATAGTAACGTCACAGTGAGAATAAAATAACAAATTCGCGTCGAAAGCTAGTTTAGCACAACAAATCAGTTCCATCTTCACATACAGGCTGGAATTCGGAAATACCCATAGATACCCTTTATCCGACAGAATCCGGATAATACAAGTACATTTGTCTTCCCTTGTTTATTGACATTGATGTGCAAACAGGTTCTAGAGTTTATTTGTTGAATTTTATGCAAAGAATACTTTTGTAGTGATAGATTTCTATTGCAACTGAATGTAGCTGATTTTACAAGTGTTACACATGAAATGACTGCTTATCTGAGTTAAACCTTCCGGGAAATGAGGCCAAAGATACAAATTGCTAAATGCAAATAGCAATAAAATTGTTTGCGATATGCTAACTGTTTTATAGTTTGGCAGAATGTATGACTGTAATAGTGTTAACAGATTTTGAAACTATAAATTTAAATAAAATACGGGTCGGACACCAAAGTAGTAACCATTGCAAGTAGAAGAGGAAGAATACTGTTCTTGTTGTACCGTTGTACTATCACGATACCCCTTGGTTATACATCAGATTTTTGGGATTTTGACTATTTGCAATGACTAACAAAGTTCAATGAATAACAGCTGGAACAAATGATAGTTTTGTACCTTGATGTACGTACTGACGAGTATACAATCCAAAGATAAAAAGTATATTTTTTTTAATTTAATGCCTGGTTTTGGTTGAAAACTTTATGCTTTCAAGATGATCTTTTCAAGAATTACAAAGCTCAGCATTTATTAGCCAGAAGATGTAATCGTACTAAGTATCTAATAAGTAAAACGATGTTATATTTTACCTAGGGGTGCGGAATCCCAACGATCAGTTAGCCAGCGATGAACTGGAAACTTACGATAATGGCTGGAAAAATCGACTACTAAGCTAAAATAAAATTAAAAGTATTATTATCTTTCACTAACATGCAGAGGGAAAAATGGACGGCAATGTTCAACATCTGTTTGAAGAATTAAAAGTCAGCCATCTTCTAATCTTGTAAGAATTATTTGATCAGAATCAATATTATTAATTTAGACGCGGAATGTAAATGAATAATATCTACACTAGAAGTGCAGTATTTTTTTTCGACTATCCTATTTTGAATCCATAGAAAAATTTACCGCGACATTGACTGCGTACCGGAAGACGCAGCGTTGGAAGGCCTTCCACTAGGTGGACCGATGACCTGGTTAAGGATGAGGGAATCCGTTGCGAGAGGCACAGGACCGATGTGGCGACATATGAAGGAGGCCGATGCTCAGCCGTGGACGTCTTTTGGCTTAAATAATGATGTTGTATGAAATCGTATTGTTTGCGACACCTTTACAGATATTAAATTAACTTTTCTATTTAAGGAAAATTGAGCTATATGACGTCACAATATTAAGGACTTTCAGTATAAATATGATCAGTTTATGTTGCAGAATAGAATAGAATAGAATAGAATAGAATACTCTTTATTATGTACACCAAATAAGTTACAGAAAGTATAGATAAAGAAAAAAATACACTGGGTGACACAATGGGCGGCCTTATCGCTAAAAGCGATCTTTTCAAGACAACCTAAACATATAAGGTATAAGAATCAATATTAATTCTGCTGCCTACGAAATAAATATCTTATGTCTGCAATATATAGCACAACATTGTTAACCGCGGATAAGAGTTTTATTGTTTCCTCTGTTTCCTTTTAAAATTAGTTACATCGAAAATAATTCAAAAAAAAATAGCAAGGGTGTTAAAGGATAACCAGCAGAACCCATTTCCAGCATTTTTGTTTTTTTTTCTGTTTGTCGGTTTGTCTGTTTAGCTATTTGTTTGTGCATGCATCACGAAAATGTAGGAAATCAATGTAGATAATTTTGATACATAAAAATTGTGCGTAACTTTAAGTATTACTTAGTTTCATCGCAATCGGTTTAATCTATCAAAATTTCAATGAATTTGAAGTGTACATGACATAAAATATCACAAAACATGCAATTCGTATACTCGGATAGTTGAAATCAATATTCGGTAGTAAAATAAGTAGTTGTAAGGTAATTAGGGTAGCCAGTTGACGGGAGCGAAGCCGCAGGCACAACTAGTCTTAACTAATAATATAAATAGTTAAAACTGTATATTTGTAGGAAAACGTGGTAAGCCGAATACAAGCATTCTTTCTGTGGATGGAAGTTAAACACATCAACACGGTCTAGGGATATTTAAAAAAAAGCGAATTACTATCATCACACTATATCACATGTATATATTTAAAAGATACGTTATTTAATATTCTACCATTTTTTAATAATGGTTAAGGTACTTCGATTAAAATTTCAGGATTTTATGGAAAAAAAATGAAGCATAGACGGAAACCGTATATAAATTAACTTTTAATTTATGAGTAAAAACTGAAAAAAATAGAAAAATCATTAAATTTGTGTTTATAAACTTGAAGTTAGTAGTCTGAGAAAATGCCCATGATGTTCATAACACATCAGCAACGATTCGGCATGCTCAGAACAAGATTGTCAATGTCTTGCTGCGGAATATTGTCCCATGTCCTGCTGAGGTGCGCAAAAAGTTGATCTTCTGAAGCCAGATTTTCAGAAACTTCCTTCAGAGCTCTTCTTTGCAGCATATCCCACGCATGCTCAATGGGATTTAGATCTGGCGATTGAGCAGGCCAGTCTAAGGCCCTAACATTGTGTGTATGTAACCAAGCTGCTACCGTTCTCGCCGTGTGTGCCCGGGCATTGTCGTGCATGAGCAGGAAATCTTGCCCCATTTGTGTTTTGTGGGGCAAGATTACGGGCCCCAGCACCTGTTGGACGTATCGTTCTGCCGTCATATTGCCCCGGACCCAAACGAGATCCGTCCGTCCTCCAAGACGAATTCCTGCCCAAACCATAATTGTTCCTCCTTGGTATGGGTGAACTTCCTGAGGGTTCTGAAGACGGCTCTATCGTCCAGGAACTCGCCAAACACGCGTCCTTCGTGAATCTGGATGGAAGCCGAACCTGGATTCATCCGTGAACAGCACATTGGACCATTGCTCATGGCCCCAGTCCACGTGGTTCCGAACCCATTCTTATCGTCGTCCACGATTGCCTCTCCGTAAAGGTGGGACCCGGAGTGGTCTACGAGAGCGTAGATTGCTTTCATGCAGTCGCCTTCTTACAGTTTGATCACTCACAAGCACTTGGTGTTCCACTCGCAGCCTTTGGACCAATTGAGTCGCCGTTGCATTTGGTTGAGCTCGCGCAGTAATTTGCTAAAATCGGTCTTGTCTGGGGGTAGTGATGCGATTTGGCCCCCGGTGCCTCTTCGCTATTTCATCTGTCCACAATCTTGAAATTACATTTTGGTGAGTCCCTATGGCCTCAGCAACATTACGCTGAACAGACCCAGCTTCCAGCATTCCCACAGCTCGTAACATCTTCGCCCTCGTCAAATGTTGGCGTTGCATGGCTACAATACCTCAATTTTAACTTTATCTTTCGTTTAAAAATGTAAAAAAACTGTAACTAAACGTAATTCGTATTGTTTTCTAAATTTCGCACAAATGAAAATTCCCTTTCCTACACATCAAGACATTTTTATGCCACCGAAACAAAATAATTTTCAAAAATTTGAATTTGGATTTAGTCTGAGATAAATTACAAACAAATCGGTGTATAAAAGATTCCAATGCGGCCAGTACTTTTCGAGTTATTTAATTGAGTATGAAATATCCCTAGACCGTGTTGATGTGTGTATTATTATTATCAGTGACTGCCATAGGCTACTTTTTATCCCGGAAAATGTAAGGTTTCTATTGGATGGGCCACGGGAGAGAATCCGCTATACAGTGTAAAAGTGTGTTCATATTTGATGAACTGCTTCTGACTATAGAACGATGAACATCTTTCGTCAAGGAAGTCATAGACGATTCCCAAAACTATTAGACTTTCCATATAAGCTGATCAAAATTAGTATGGAAAGTACTTTTTTTTTGTAATTTCGCTATTACTCTCTTGAATAAAGATGTTTATAACCATGGACAGACGCAGTTTTTAAAATATGACTACCCATTGCCGTGACACCCTGTATAACGCTTGGTATTTATAAAAGCATAAAAGTAAAAGGTAACTCCATAATTTCACCAGGATTTGCCCCAAAACACGTAAAAAGAGGAGCGTCTCGTCAACCTCGAGTTCGTCATAAAATTAAAACAAATATAGCCACAAAACTCCCAGAGATTGTATAAACCGGAGATTACCAGTGAGAATCGCTGAAAACCGGCGGCATCCGGTTAATATAATTACGCAGAAAATTGGAGATCAAGGCGGCTTATGTGATGTAAGTTGGCGAAAGTATTCCATCGGTGTTTTGAATATAATAGAAGGCAAAGTTTGCTGTCTTAAACTAAAGAAAAAATCTACGAATTCTAAAAATAACTTCTAAAGGGAAATTGAAGTTTCTTTCTTTTGTTTTAAGATTTCATGAAGATAATAATACAACATAAAGCTTGCCGCCGAAGGCAGAGGTATACCCCTAGTTGTAATCCCACGTTTTGTTAGCTATGTTTGATTCCCATGTATAACCGGGCGAGCTTATTGGCATGATCCTGGCATAAATCCAGACCTTAGACTTCTTCTGAGTAATAGCAGATGGAAAACCCCAATTCCACTTTGAAAACAGAATGTCTGCCATACAAGAAAACATTGCGACCACTGGACAAACAAGGTCGTTAGGTTTACTAGGTAGACAAGTACAAAAAGACATATTACCTCTTGGTCTCGGCTAGTGGTTTGGACATCCGTAATGCCAAAGACATCGTGGGAGCAACTTCACTGCTATCTTAAAGCATTGGCTCGCTGTTCCTTGCTTGCCTAACTTGAATCACCTCCAGCAATCGGGTTTCTCCTTTTGAAAAAATCCTACAATAAGGTTTTACTTTTTTCATCTTATTTTAGGCATTTTCAGCAGCAGCAACGGCATATCATGTTGCGTACTACAACCATGGGGAAGGGTTGGCGTTTGATTATGTATCTCTGCACATTTTTATAAGTTAATATCAAACTAGGGGGGACCGTTGTATATATAAATTTGTTAGTGGATATCCAGCCAACTTTTCGTGGCTAAATCCACTTCCCAATAAGTCTAACCCACAGATATCTTATCTTTACCCCCACCAATCTTCCGACCCCTTCAATCTCTGGAAGAGCTCTAACATGCTTATTATACATGTTAATGGTAATGTATGACACATGCCGTGTTGCAGCCGCGCAACACCGGGCAATGTGCCAATTCATATAAATACGAGTTAAAATCATACTTGTTTTGCGTAGGGGTGGCTAGGAAGTAAGCGGGGCTTTGTGGGTGTACTTTTTAAAATGTATTTCCTTCATGAAGCGTTTAGTGAGAATTCAGACTTATATCTTCGCCACTGCCGCTGTAGTGCATAACTGTCATAATTTTCTAGCCCTTTTCCCAATTCAGTAGGGGTTGGCACAATATGTAAGCCATACTTCTTTTCCCTTCTGCCATACTTCTCTATAGCTGAATAGCTGCCATAGTTTTCGAGAGCAGTGGTGGCCCAGTGGTATTGGCCGCGACTTACAAGTTGTAGGTCGTGGGTTTGAACCCAGGCAGACGCTTTACTTTGTGTAAATTATTTCATCACCACTGCTCTCAAAAATGGTGAAGGAAAACATCACCTTCACCAAAAATTCGAAGACATGTGACATCCATTAACCCGCACTGGGTCCGCGTGGTGGATTACGGCCCGTCCCCTTCCAAAGAGTGGAGGCCGGAGTCCCAGCAGTGGGAACATTAATTAGCTGATGATGATGACAATATTAGTTGATATCGTCGATCTTGCAACACCATTATTTAATTTTTAAAACAGTGCACTCATAGTTCCTTTGGTACATCTTAAACTAAATCTATAGTGTCTAAAGTAATTTTTGCATTATGGGTATTTCACTAGTTGAAATTTATAAACCCGTGAAATGTTTTGGACCCCATCACCACGAATCTTAGTGATAAAAATAAATCACGTCAAGTTGCCCGCCCATTTCGTAGCCCAACACGAATAACTTCTTACTTTGTAATCTCCATTCTCAAAATCGTTTTTCCTTTTTAAGTCTCATTTTTCGCGAATAAAAACCTACAATTGGAGCAAATTTAATTCATACTGTTTTCAGTGCCTTTAATTTTCAGGAGAATATGTTTTCAGGCTCTTAAAATGGTTGGTTGATTGGGTTTGGAAGCAAATTAACAATTATCGTTCGAAGAGGGGTAGGATTGTCCTGTTCAGTGCTCCTACAGCTAAATCAAATGTTTTGGTGATTGAAATGTGGTGCGAGTGGTGTATAATGTTTTTGAAATTCTCGTTTCTCCCACATACCTGGAGAACATGGAGGTGCTGGGATCCTGAAGGTTTTCCCGCGGAGCTATAACTTGGATGAAAAGCTGTAGATATTTTTTAAATAGTCCCAGTGGAGGTTCCCGTGGCATATCCCACGGAAAGAAAATGGATGGGAATTATTAGTCATGTGATGAGGTTCGGTAATACTTTACTGCAATAGTTAGTGTACTTATTTCTATTGCCAAGCAGCATCGCAATTCTCAATAGTCAAGTTTGCTGATAAAATCATAGTCACATGAGACAATGCAATTCAATTACAGGTTAGCAGCGCATCGGCTAACCCCTTGGGGGTACGGGGAACAACGTCTGTTGCAAGTATACCTAGACCTACATGGGTCGATGCGAAACACTATCGAATAGTGGGTAGATTTTCTGCTTTGCTCCAATTTTCTATAGTGAGTTCTATGTTGAAAATCTTTTAAAAATTGTTTGTAAATATTTTGTTTTAAATACATATGTTTTGCGATGGGCACATTTATAGTCATAAATCTTTCACAGTCTCCAAGGAAAGCCCATACAAAGTTTTCACAACAAACTTTCTTCCCGCGAGGAAGAAAATACATAATTTCCCTATTAACGAAAATTACGAAAACCGGACGTCTGTCCTAATATCCTTATTTGTTGAGCATCAATACTCTGGGGCAATCAATTACTTAAATCATGGAGCTGGTCCATTACTGACGTCATCATACCGAGGGGTTCCCAGTGAAAATTACAATACCATGTCGGCTTGAACTTTGAATGATAAAAAAGAAGACTGTTTGGTCGGTATGGCAGTAATTTTTCCATTTTTGCTTCGTCATGATGATGCGCAGTTTATTAAGGAAAACAATAATGTTGAGTGGGGCTTATGGGGTATTTTTTAAGATGAAGAATGTGTGCGGGCATGCGTGTGTGTGCTTAGAGAATTTGATTGAATCAATCAGTTTATTTTCCTGATGTACGCACCGGGACTTACAGCTTAGTACGGCCGTTATTCCAAATGCGTACAGTGTGGCTATATTTGTAACAACTGAGCTTGGTACCTATGAGTTACCTAAGACCCTAATGACTAGAAACTTAGGCTTATAGCAATCACCTTAGTTATCCTAAAGTATATACCCCTAACGTATCATACAAACCACACCAAACATAAGTTACTTTGGTTTTACGTGGTGTTACAAGAAGACCTACGGTAACGAGATAGGAATTGGGTAGGAATAGGGGATGGTGTACGTTATTCCATGTACACAGGAAATGGTTTTCTCATTGCCGATCCCACAGACTCATAGGATTGATGATTTATTTATTTATTTGTTAACCCGTGCACTGGAACGCCTTGTAGCAATTACACCAATGGAGCACAAACTTACAAATACTAACTATAAGTCCAGGTTTCGTCACGGTGTTTTCCTTCACCGTTGATGATGGCTAAAGGTGTCTTGTCCACAGTGATAGGAGTTATGGAGAGATGAATCAAACTCGACTCCAGCTTGAAGTCTAATCTATTACAAAAAAATACTTAATTATAAACAAATTATGTGGTCAATACAACTATTAACATGTGTGTTCTGTGTGTATTGAGCCGATGAAGCGAAGATCTTAGTAGGTCACTTCTTAGTGCCGATGTTGCCGGCGTGTGGGACGAATTTATATCGTGTAACTAATCCCTGTTCACAGTTGAACAACTGAAAATAAACATCTTGTAATTCATTCGACTTTATACTGACTTATTGTTTATATTGCTTAACCATTTATTTGAGTATTTACTTTTTGAACTTATGACTGCTTTGTTGGTCTCAGCAGTCTTTATTGCAGAGCAGTTCGTTGGTTTTTCCCCTCTGCGTTGATAGCGGTTGTCTCGACCTTATTTCATGGGACTTATACTTAACTAACCAAAGGAAAGTGATACTAGGGTACGCCCCTGCCGAATATATCAAATAATACAGACTTCTTGTTTGTTACTAAATTAATTAATCATAGTTTCATTTTAGTTTACTTCTGATTTTACTAACAACACTCCAAAAATAAAGTTTTGTTCTGTAAAAGTCGATGCTCGATTTACAATCACGAAGTATCTCCAGACTTTTAAACTCCAGGGACAATGTTATAAAATTTCCATTTCCATTTGAAGCATAAATTAAATTTCTACGACTCGTCGACTTTCGCAAGTCTTTATACGGCTTCCTGTATTCAATAGGGTCGAATTTCAGCCGGTCGTATAACGTCGACGATTTTCTTTGACGGATGTTGAACGAAACAAGGAAAGCCAGTCTTAAATTGCAAGTCAGGCTTGTCGTGCCCAGGTTCTATAGTAATAGAAATCATTATTATAAAGATGCTATAATAAAGTGACTTGCTCGTTTTTATTAAGTGAATAGGTTTCTTCTAGGCAAGCATGCTACATCGTCGACCACATCATCGCTTACCATCAGGTGAGATAGTCGTCAAGCGCGAGCCTATCACACTAATATTATAAAGACAAAAGTGTGTGTGAGTAGAAGAAGTAACAAACATACAAACATCTTGTAACATGCTTGTCAACTCCTTCACGCTCAAACGACTGGATTGATCTGTATTCATTTTGGCACAGAGATAAATTATAGTCAGGAATAGCTCATAGGATACCTTTTATCCCAGGAATATGTTCCCTCGGTATAATTTTCGTCGTTCACACGGGCGAAACCGCTGACAGAAGCTATTCAATAATCTATATATATAAAAGAAGAAACTGACTGACTGACTGACTGACTGATCGATCAAAGCACAGCCTAAACCGCTGGGCCCAGAAAAATGAAATTTGGCAGAAAGGTTCCTCATGTCGCGTAAGTGAGCACTAAGAAAGGATTTTTAGAAATTCCACCCCAAAGGGGTTAAAAAGGGGGTTGAAAGTTTGTATGTAATTGCTACAGTTTGTAAGTTGAACATGTGAAATTTCAGATTTACGCTCTTGGTTGATAAAAAGAAATAATTTAATTATTAGTTTTTGGATATTCGACCCCTAAGGGGGTAAAAAGGGGGTTGAAAGTTTGTATGTAATTTCTACAGTTTGTAAGTTGGGCACGTGAAATTTTAGATTCACGCTTTCGGTTCATAAAAAGAATTAATATATTTATTGGTTTCTGGAAATTTGATCCCTGAGGGGGTAAAAAGGGGGGTTCAAAGTTTGTATGTAATTTCTATAGTTTGAAAGTTGTACACGTGAAATTTTAGATTTACGCTCTTGGTTGATAAAAAGAAGTAATGTATTTATTAGTTTTTGGAAATTCGATCCCTAAGGGGGTAGAAAGGGGGTTGAAAGTTTGTATGAATTTTTTACAGTTTGGAAATTGGACTCTTGAAATTTTACATTTACGTTCTTAGTTGATAAAAAGAATTAATGTATTCATTGGTTTTTGAAAATTCTACCCCTAAAGGGGTAAAGAGAGGGTTGAAACTTTATATGAAATTTCTTCGGTTTAGAAGGTAAACCATCTTAAATTGTAGGTTTATGCTGCTGATTAATAAAAAAACAATGAGTTTAATTATTTCCGGAAATGCCACCCGTAACTGGGGTAAATGGGGGTTAAAAGTTTGTATGTAATTTCTACAGTTTGTAAGTTGGACACGTGAAATTTTAAATTTACGCTCTTGGTTGATAAAAAGAATTCATGTATTTATTAGGTTTTAGAAATTCTACCCCTAATGGGAATAAAGTAGGGGTTGAAACTTCAAATGAATTTTATTTGGTTTGGAAGGTACAATATCAATATAATAATAGGTTTACGCTCTTGATTAATGAAAAAAGTAATTAGTTTATTGATTACCGGAAATTTTATCCCTAATGGAGGTTAAAGGTGGCACTTTTGTTGGGCTTATATATATTTGAAACTTGGCATAAATACTAACAGCTGATATTTTATATTGTTTTATTGTTTTTAAAGTAAAGGTTGTCATAACAAGTTTAGGAGTACCTATAATACGATTTAGGGTGTGTTAAAGATTTTTGAAGAATTTTATTGCACAAGGCTTCTTTTTTTGATGCAGAGGAGCAAACGAGAGATATTTGTTGAAATGAATTCTAATTCCTTGGGCAAAATAATAAAGGTAACGTTAATTTTTCGGAACTACCCCCAAAAGACGATTTAAGGGATGTTAAAGTTTGTATGGAAAATCTCATTTCTTGGATTAATAAAGTTTAAACTTGGGACAAATACCAACCTAAGTAAATATTAAAGGATATCATTATTAGTTTTTCGAAACTACCTCTAAAAGTTGAAAATCTTGGGTTAATAAACTTGAAATTTGGCACAAATACTACCCTTAATAAATAATGTAGGTTGTTATTAGTTTTTCGGAACTATCCCCAATATACCATTTAGGGGGTGTTCAAGATTTTTGAAGTATTTTATTGCACATAGCTTCTTTTTATGCTGTAGGGTAGCACAAAGGAGGGATTTTTGGAAATTCAACCTTTATAGAGACATTTATTCGTATAAAAACATTTTACAAAAAAATATTACCGTTTTCCAACTAAAAACACTAAAAAGTGAAAAATTAATTTTCTTTTTAGAAGTCGGTGTCTTTGGTAGGTACAATTTTTGAAAGTTATTTCTCACTTTGTAGTGTTTTTAGTTGGATTTCAGTGTCGGTAGTGTTTGTAGTGTTTTTCACTTTTTAGGTGTACCTAATAGGCAATTTGCCTTTTGGCACTGAATTGTTTTTTGTGTATGTTTGCCGATATCTCCGTCAAACAACAATGTGTCTGTAGTTCCAAATCGAGGCAGAGGTCGTCTGACTAATGATGGCAATTTATTATTGCCCAAGGAATAAGAATTTTAACCGAATTTCCAAAAAGGAGGATGTTCTATGTCCTCTAAATCCAAACTTGAACCTTAGATATCTACGATTCCTTTTATTATTATCCCATTTATCATTAGTTTAACAATAGCTTATTTTTGGTCGCCTTCACTAACTGCACATAATTTAGTTGAATAAAATACGAAATCATGCGAACGAAGTCGCGGGCGGAGTGCTAGTAAAAAATATAAAAATACTTCACACGCGTGCATGGTGTGTGAGGTTCGAGGGCTTAGCGTGAGTTTTTACTCACGCTCATTCGCGTTAACGTAAAAGTCAGTTTGTATTGAAACTGGATAAGCGCCGTCTAATGACAGAAACCTCTTTTTTTTGCATACAAATTGGCATAAGAGATCGTTATTACTTTATCAAGTGCGTTAAAAACTTCGAATATGCACACTGGATTTAATTCACAGATTGAGCAAAGTTTAAATAAGTTTTCACTTCAGTTTTACATTTCACCCGAAAGACGTCCACTGCTGTGGATGAACATGAATACTTAATAAAAGACCTACATAGGTAAGTTTGTGATAGTTGACTGTCTAAATTCGGTAGTGCCAAAATAGCCCTTTGTCTGAAACTTGTGTGGCACAACAAGAGACGGATAATTACCGTCCCGTCTTCGTGAGAGTTTCAGTAGAGACGGTAACGGTAGTATGGGTTTATCTTGCGGATTAATAGTAAGTATAATGTATAAGGGAAATATGTGTTAGGAATAGTTAGGTACAGTCAAAGGTCAAAAGTACAGTCTTACGGCCGGTTTCTGAGTTAAGTAAAGCAGCAATAATCAGTTGAGTATTGTCAAATAATTTAGGAAGCGTTTGAGTATTTTACGTTTCACAATTGAGAATTTACCTAGATCAGTTAAGTGAGTACCTACATAAGTATGGACCTGTCAAAGTTAGATTCACTTTCTCTTTCACCCATACGTTCCATTTTACAAAAGAAATCTAAGGCATCACAAGATTGCATAAAATTTAATAATATAAATTTTATTCGGCTATAAAAAGTACGTTAGTATTATAATACTACATTCAAGATTTAAAAAATCAAGTTATTAAAGATGTTATAATCTTTAATACCTAGATTTTTCATATTTAATCAATTTAACCTATTTGAAATGTATACAACCTTATTATAAAACTATGAAATGGATCGTAGGCACTAGTCAGTTACTTCAAGAATGTCATGACAACCGTATTTATTTTGTTAACGAAGTCTTATCGAAAGAAAATAATATCTGAAATAATTAGTTATTGCCAAAATCAAGAATTTAAGCTTATAATTACTAGAAGTGAATGTGTTCAGAGTGAGCAGTTGCTGGTTCTTGTGATACCTTATAGAACTACAGAATACTTTATTCAGAATTTCACAAGATCTCTCAAGAGGGAACAGAACCGACACACACAGAATTCGTGCATCTGCATTGGAATCGGAATGCAATTGTGATTTACCAACAAATGTGGACTTTTGTGATTAAATTTTTAATGAGTGACCTGGGTTTTCTAGCCATCGAAGAGCCTCCGAAGGAAAACAATATTAGCCAAAGTCGGTGCTATTGGATATATGTCGGATATTATGAAAAGGATTGTGTTTTAATATGTGTTAACGAACAATATAATATCTGCCTACTTATTTTGTAAAATAATAAATAAATTAGACTTATCATGTTGTTTTATCATCTTTATTGTACTGAAACCAAAATCGTATCATACAAAAGCGAAATCTGTACACATTTTCATCGTTGTAACCTTTTCTTCTCTTGTGGATCCTACTAATATTCTATATAGGTATGAAAATCTGTAGGTTTGGATATTTGTTAATCACACCTCAATGGTTGAACGTATTTGGTAGTATATAATTTGGAATATAATTACACAATGACTAATAATAAAATGATTCAATAATAAAAAATAAATATAATAAAATAGATATAATAATAAATAAACGGAATATCATGCATCTCGTCCTGATCCCGAAAATGAGGATTCTATAGCCTCCTTAACCCGCCATTTTATAGAAGACCTGCCTGAAGTAAGCCAAGATGAAATCGAGGCGGCTCTCAAACAGCTTAAAAATGGAAAAGCCCCTGGCGAGGACGTGACAACAACCGAGCTCCTGAAAGCGGGAGGACGCCCGGTATTGAAGGAGCTTGGGGAGCTCTTTAACACTTTCATGTTCTCTGGGAGAACTCCAATGGCGTGGCAGAGGAGCGTGGTCGTTCTTTTTTTTTTTCAAAAAGGATGACAAGACCCTTTTGAAGAACTACAGACCCATTTCGCTTCTTAGTCATGTTTATAAGTTGTTTTCGAGGGTCGTCACAAATCGTCTAGCGCGAAGACTCGACGAGTTTCAGCCACCGGAGCAGGCCAGGTTTCGAAGAGGATACAGCACCATAGACCACATCCACACAGTGCAGCAAATTATACAAAAGTCCGAGGAGTATAATCGGCCCCTGTGTTTTGCTTTTGTGGACTATGAGAAGGCTTTTGACTCCATCGCAACCTGGTCTGTTTTGGAGTCTATGCAGCGATGCCAAGTTGACTGGCGATACATCCAAGTGCTGAGATGTCTTTATGAAAACGCAACAATGACCGTCCAAAGTCAGGACCGGCAAACTAGACATATCTCACTGCGTCGAGGGGTTAGACAAGGGGACGTAATTTCCCCGAAATTGTTTAGTAACACGTTGGAGGATATGTTTAAGACGCTGGACTGGGAAGGACGCGGCATTAATATTAACGGCGAGTACATCTCACACTTAAGATTTGCGGATGACATTGTCATAATGGCAGAGTCGGTGCACGACTTGCAGCAGATGCTGGATAGCCTAGCTGATTCATCTGCACGCATCGGTCTCCGGTTGAACTTGGACAAAACCCAGGTTATGTTCAATTCACACGTCATTCCGGGATCGATTGTGGACAATGGCGGTGCTCTCAAAGTTGATCGAGAATACGTTTACCTCGGGCAAACTCTGCAGTTTGGTAAGAACAACTTTGAGAAGGAGGCTAGCAGAAGAATACAGCTGGGCTGGGCGGCATTTGGAAAACTTCGTCGAGTCTTCTCGTCGCGTATCCCACAAAGCCTGAAGACTAAAGTCTTCAACCAGTGCGTCCTACCTGTTATGACCTACGGTGCCGAGACGTGGACACCCACAATACGGCTGGTTCATCAGTTCAAAGTTGCTCATCGAGCTATGGAAAGGGCTATGCTCGGAGCCTCTCTAAGGGATGGAATCCGAAACGAGGTGATCCGGCAGAGAACCAAAGTTGTCGACATAGCTCACAGAATAAGTAAGCTGAAGTGGCAATGGGCCGGCCATATAAGTCGTAGAACCGATGACCGTTGGGGTAAACGTGTTCTTGAGTGGTGACCGCGAACTGGTAAACGTAAGGTAGGACGCCCTCAGGCTAGGTGGAGCGACGACCTTCGCAGGGTGACGGGTAGCAGCTGGATGACAGTTGCCAAAAATCTAACCAAATGGCGTGTAATTGGAGAGGCCCATGTCCCAGCAGTGGACTGCTATAGGCTGATGATGATGATAATGAAACGGATTAACAAAGCCTATTATTCTGAAATCAGAGATATAAAACTGTAGTGTACATCTTTATAGTTTATAAAAGTCCCTAATCTCAGTGTGCCTCTTGGCATAGGCCTCCACTAACAGTTTACACTGAGGTCTCTCCTGAGCTACTCGTCAACACCACAGCGCGCCATCGCTTACACTTTGTGCCTACATCTTGGACCAGCAGTCTTTCCCATTTCCCAATACCATTTCTGACATTGTCTTCTATGGCTACTTTGCCCATCTCTTGAGTATCGGTTTGACACTGCTTTTCTCCAGTTCCTTTGGTTATCGCGAATCATATAATCGGTCCATCTTCACTTTTCACATAGTTCCTGTAGGATAACTCTCGGTTTCCCCGCAGGAAAAGCCACCGCCGACCACAAACACAAAAACTGGCACTTTTAAATATTTTTGTTTAAGATCACACTCATCATTTCTGCCGAAAGACTGCTGGATACAGACCTTCTCCAAGCGTCACCACATCAACCAGTCCTGTGCGTCTTTCATAGATCGGATTCCTGCGACCTCGACCAGGTCATCGGTCTACAGAGGCATCCCTCCTGCTACGTATTCCGCCACGCGTTCGCCACTCTAGAACTTTTCAGCCCCATCGACCATCCGTTATTCGAGCATCTGAGATATATCAGGCGTGAAATATTTGCATCCAATTTAATGTTTTCGATAATTCAGGTCGAACACTCTTCTGCCACGCATCGGTCTTCGTTGAGGCTCTAAGGAAGACAAGGATGTATCTTCATCACTGGTTTTTTAAGTTTTTATATATTATTTTGTATTTATTTCGGTTGATTAACGTATAATTAAGGGCTTGTCAACATACGTAGTATCTCTAAGTAGTCTGTGTTGTCAACTATCAACTGCCAAATGTAACCAGTGTAGTCAGATTTGACGAGCCCCAAGTCGCCGAAAATTTAGTTTTTCCATTTATAAAAAACTCAAGACGACCACTATTCACTAAAACCACGAAACATTCTACGAAACGTAAATTTCCATTGTTGCATAGAACACCCTAGAAGCTAATATCAACTTTAATGCGTTTGACACAATAATCATTATTGGTTCCGCATAAAACGTTTTCCAGCTTTTCTTTATTTTCCCTGTGTTGTCGCGACTGAAGTATAATGAAAAAAGTGATGAACTGTTAAAAGCATTTTGATTTCCAGTTATTTTCATCATTCCTGAGGATTAGACATTCTCATTCCGAAATCGCCTAAAATAGCCCAATGTTTTTAGGGTTCCGTACCCAAAGGGTAAAAACGGGACCTTATTACTAAGACTCTACGATCCGTCTGTCTGTATGTCCGTCTGTCTGTCTGTCCGTCTGTCACCAGGCCGTATCTCATGAACCGTTTTAGCTAGACAGTTGAAATTTTCACAGATGATGTATTTTTGTTGCCGCTATAACAACAAATACTAAAAACAGAATAAAATAAATATTTAAGTGGGGCTCCCATATAACAAACGTGATTATTTTGCCGTTTTTTAAGTTAATGGTACGGAACACTTCGTGCGTGAGTTCGACTCGCACTTGGCCAGTTTTTTTATGGTATTTTTTTTTAATTGGGACAATCCCACCGCACTATTCCCAAACCACTGCAACTCCTGAAAGCCAGAATCAACAGTGGTAAACAAAATCAGAAAAGAATAATGGAGGAGTAAGAAAAACACAAATTTCCACTTCCCTCCATATCAAGCAGGAGATAGAACAAACAAGACCAATAGCAACAAAGGGTCGTTTACAACTGAAATAAGCCCAGTTGCCTAGCAGCACGGATAAAAATTAGCATTAATATTAATGGGTTCTAACATTGTGAGCTGTTATATTTGATTCCAATAATAGGTATGGCAAAAACGCTTGAACGCACGGAAATTTGTTCTAGTTTCCACAAGGTCCGTATAGTAAACAGCTCCTGATACAGCCTGTACATTATTCAACATAGTATTGCGGTTATTCTGCCAAAGAATACACTCCTATAAGATAAGATGTGTAGATTGTACATATTCGCAGTCAGATGTATAACACTGACATAGTGGCGAGGCATCAAGCATGAAGGAAAATAATTTTCTTTTAAAGTTACCATGCCCTGTGAGAAATTGGGCAACACAGTGATCCACCTCCAGCCACGTCCTGGCCAGCCGCACGCGAACGGATGGAAAGAATTGGTGGAGGTGTCGGCCCTTGATGGAATAATAATAATAATAATAATCTTTATTGAATTATCCCACCTACATTGCCATTCGGATAAAAGTTCCTCCCAGACGTCAATATGTGGTTTAAATAATCTAGAGATTTTGGCACGGTCACTCCGCGTTAAAAAGTCCGCGTCCATGGTCTCTTTTGCGGAATAGTACATTGCAGCACGTCGCTGCACTTCAAGGTCGACCGGAAGTACGCCAGCAAGTACCGGTAAGGCCTCAGTACTAACCGTCCTGTATGCTTTGCATAAGAATATCAAAGCCAAACGCTGACTCTGAAGTAATTTATGTCGTACCACCCCTATTGTGGCCCTATCAGCCCAAACAGGCGCCCTATAGCAGATACAACTCAAGTAAGTAGCCCCATAAATTGTCTTTAAAGTCAAAAAACACAGACCCCACGTAGATTTAGATATTCTCGTTAAGGCATAGAAGTTCTTTTTTGCTTTTTCACCGACGATTTTAATATGATCTATAAATGCCAAATTCCTTTCTAACACAAGACCAAGATAGCACACGGACTGCTTCCTTTTTACCGGAACGTTATTAAATTTAATAGTAGGACACGATTTAAGATTACCTTTCAAAATGAGCTGATAAGTTTTATGCGGAGCAAAGATCAGGCGGTTACGATCGCCCCACTGAGATATTAATCGTAGGCAAGTGCCAGCCAAGTTCTCGAGTCCAGCTCGAGTACTTGATTGAATGAGCAGAAGACCGTCGTCGCGTAACCGGTTAATGAACAGCCGCTTGGAAGCGGAATCGCGAGGAAATCATCAAAGCCTAAATTCCATAAAGGTGGACCAATAACCGAACCCCCAGGACATCCCATGGTGAGAGACTTTGACATGGAATGATGGCCGAGTTTGAGTTTCGCGGAACCATTTAAAAAGTCAGAGTAAAGTAAATTGTATATATTTCTATAGCAGCCTCCAGTATTCATTTTAAGTAATAGCATAGGCCACCATGCGTTATCAAAAGCCCCAGAAATATCTAGAAAAAGCCCAATTACATACTTATGTTCAGATTTATTAACTATTTTCTTAACAGTAAGGGCCGCGTCTACGGTAGATTTTCCAATAGTGAAACCGAATTGATTATTATGAAATTTTGGTCCGTCCGGTACCAACCGTGGAACGATAAGGCGCTCCAGTAGTTTTCCCAAAGATGGAAGTAATGTTATGGGCCGGTACGACTTCGGGTTGTCCGGGGGTTTGTCGCCACTTTTCGAGATTATTCATATAAATCCGCGTCGCCAAATACGAGGAAATACGCCCTCCACAATACAACGGTTGTAAACGGTTAAAATCGCATCACCGGCTGTTTTACACGCTTCTATAATCATCCGATTAGATATTTTATCTTCACCTGATGACTTGTTGAGTGGTAACCTCTTGACAACGTTAATAAATTCGTCAGTGGATGGAAGGTCTGACGCTGGTGATTCAGATGGTACAGCTGCCCACGCTCTGATCTGTTGATGGTATTCGTTGTCATTAGCTAGTAAGTCATCAGGTGTTTTCAGCAAAACTTCAGTTATTTCCTCAATACCGGTAGTGTGTTTATTATTAACTTGAATATTCTGAACAAACGCGAGGTCGACTGATTTATTGGCTTTAAACTCATGATATAAAGGAGACCACGGACATTCTTTATGTAATTTTTCTACTACTTTACGCAATAAATTACCCTTTGATTTTTCCACCGATGTTCTGTAGCGGGAACTGGCAACTCTGCACGTATTTAAAGCAATGGAAAGAAGGTTACCGGTAACCTTACGTTTTTTAAGCTTGTTAAGATGTTTACGCGCTCGGCGAAAATTTTTACACTGTAAACTTTAAAAGAAGACGATGAGAACTCCGCAACGGCACAATGGGGTATGTGCCACGTAAATTCTAGTTCGTGCTTTGCCATCCAACTGTACTACTTTGTGACGTTAACGCGCGTTTTGATATTGTTCTTGAACAAGCACGATATCTAAGTTATAATCGATAATTAGTTTGTCCAGTTCAGAAGTCGCTACCCTATCGTTGTGGAGATTTAATTGTCCTATGGTTAATCTGTCCATTATTTTAGTAGTTGGTGTTGAGGATAAGTTGTTCGAGTTTAAGTTAATAAGTGGCACACCAATCAGATCCACATCGACGGTCAGACGGTTTCTTAGAGCGTTTACACGCCACGCAAGACGGTATATAATTTAAATTGTCTTTATGCGGGTAGTCTTTGGTTTCATGTGTCTCAGAGCAATTAGCGCAGGTAGGTGATTTAGTAGTGCAGTGTTTCTTAACATGACCGAACTGTTGACAATGTGCACAACGTACTACGTCGACATCATCAATGAAACGGCAAGTCGCCCAATCAATAAACAATTTTCCTTGGTAGAGACTAAATGTTTCCGGACCGCGGACTCGAGTTCAATGCCTATCAATTTCCGACCGTTGCCTAGCAAACGCCTACGTATGATTTATGTTGATTTAATAAATTAGTCTTCTTTTAATGACAACTCGTCTTTAATGTTTTGACAGTACAACGCATGCAAAAAGGCACTGTCCTCCATTGAGGATGGGACGTCTTTAACTAAAATACGAGGCTTACGGCCTTTTGGTTTTTCAAGTCGTAAGCCAGCGGACCTAATGGCATCGACCGATTGCAACTTTTTGATTTGTAAATCGTTAGCGACACGTAATACGACGCCAGACTTCGCAGCCTTCTTGACACCTACAATTTGAAAGCCGTCTCTAGGATCTATAGCTTTTAAATTGAATTGAAATTAGACTAATAAGCGTATTAGAACGTAAAAAGTGAAAGATTAACGGACGATACAATTATTTCGATATACCCACACGTCAATAAAAGTAAATGTACTCACCGATAGCCGACGAAATTAACTAATTACAACTAAATAACGGACGTTAACACGTTTAAAAACTTACGATACCAGCACTTATCACAATGATACACAATTGAAAGCAACTCACAAGCCGGAAAGAAATTTCGGAACACGACAATTGCAATTAAAAACAGGGAGCGAACAGATCACCGCTGACCAATGAGAGCGCGCGGAGGGAAGTGTGTCTTTTTAAGGTAGCCTAATTGGCGATCAGTCGCCGATCGTAAAATTGGTCGCCTCGGCCATTCTTCCCGAGTCTAAGCCGAAATGGCGAAAAGTCGCCCAATCTGGCTATACTGATTATGTGACATTGACAACGGTTTGAGAATTTGAGAATGATCAAATGTCTTTTTCTCAGTTGTGAAACCCAATTGAACGTAAATGAAGGTTTTTTGTATGACATAAGGTACACTTTGGCATGACTTGACTACGTATACTCAAACCTTGCTCAGCATCGCAGAAAACTTAAAGTGGCAGAAGATCAAGAGTGACAGATGCTTAAGTCGAGATAAGCACATACTTACTCACCTCAGAAACCGGCCATTAATCCCCCAAATTCAAATGACTAGTTTTTGTAGAGGAAGTTGAATTATCCACAATGTTGCGTGCTGTCCAACTGGTTTAATATGTTGTATAGAAACGTGAAAAGTGGAAATTATTCCGCCTAAAAAAATTGCCGCTTCTGTTTTGGTAGAGTGTGACTGCACTTTTGACCATTAACTGTACAGTAAAGGGTCAAATGTGCAGTCACACTCAGTCAGAAAAATATTCAAAAACTGCATTTACCGTATGTACGTACGGTAAATGCAGTTTTTGAAAATTTTACTTGTTCAGTTTCAGCAGAGACGACTAGTTAGGTGGAATGCGTTTATCTTTTGGATTAGTGGTATAAGTAGAAGGTATTGTAAATATTATATAGGTACACTATCGTTTGTTAAAGTTTTGCTTATGTGTCCTATGTTTTTATGGGTAGAGATGTTGATAAGCGGGCCACAACGTATAAAATAAAGTATCTATTCTGTTTCTTCTTTGTTTCTGTAAAAATCGGCTTCAACAAACACACAGCGGCAAACAATAAGTAAAATTTAAAAATAACCCTCGGCATATTTTTATTCCATAGATATGCCCGTATACGTTTGCGCATACCTACTACATAATTTATCTAGTAGTAGGCATGCGCGTATTTATGAAACGATATCTTGCGGGTGCAGCCCGATTCAAACAGTAAAACGCCAATACGACTGAACTGATTTTCATCAAACATAGCTAGGAACACTTAAAAAGCAATTCAAATCAAACTCGGTTCATCCCTTTAGAAGCTTTGATGCCACAGACTTAATACACAAATACACAAACACAGGTACACACATCAAACTTATAACACCCCTCTTTTTCCGTCGGGGTTTAAACTACTTGTATTTATTTCAGAACCGCGCGTCTGTTGTTTTCATAATAAAGGAGGTAGCTAGGTTCTGAACTTAAAAGAGACTTTAGAAACCAATAGGGGAACAGGCATGTCTATATAATAAAGGTGTTAATCATCTATGCTCCATTTGAAATAACATTTGAATTTTTTACAACCCTTTTTTACATTCCGTTCAGCCAATTTTGAGTTCTATTCCGTAACATAAAAAAACTAACTATTAAATACAGCTGCCATTTGTCATATCATCAACGCAGTAGAAGTCAATATCGGTTGAACGGGCTGTAAAATTGGATTATTTAAATGTCTAATGTTTTCTCAAATGGAGTAAAGAAAGAAAGAAGCTCTCACGATTCATTCAATCTAACCGAATCCCTAGACAAGTGACATTCTATCATCGAAAGCATGGCGATAGCGATTAGAACAATGTCATGAATTTATGTTGGGAATGTTAAACGCGCGTAATTTAACTGTCTTGGATCCCGAAACGAAATTAATCAGAAAAGAATAACGGAGGAATAGGAAAAAATACAATTATCCACCTGTCAATGGATGCAGTGCTACACGTAAATATTGCAATATTGGGATGGAAATATAGATAGTGGTGAAGATCGATTAAAACGGTCTGATCTAAGCCCAATTTGAATAAGATACTTTCGTAATTGATAGATTTCGTGTGTAAAACTATCAGATACAAAATGGTCAAAGAGTTCAATTTATTTATTGCTACAGTGACTGATTTATCGGGCTGATAATTTCACAGAAACTAATAAATAAATCTACCAATATATCACCAACCATTGAATAAGTCGACACAAGATTTATCAAGTCAATTAAATTTATAGAAATGCAGGTTTTGATCTTTTACCTTTTTCAACTTTGTAAAAAAAATCTTTCAACCAACCTCAAGAGTAAAAGTTAATGAATCAAACGACTGAATTAAGAAAAATACAAATAAGTTTATTTTTGGGCCGCTTTTCTTTTTCCTTGAAGTTTATTTGATTAAGTTATTAGGCTATTATTGTTAAGGATACAAGTTAATGTTTAACGATATAATAAATTGTGTATTTTCGTTTAATATTCAATTGTTTATGTTTAACTGTGTATTTCTGGTCTTGTTGTTAGTAGAGTTTTCTGGTTACTTGCTTGTTTCGGTCGTTTGGTTTTAAAACACTCTTTTAGATCGATAGGCTATGTTATCATCATCATATCAGCCGAAAGACGTCCACCGCTGGGCATAGGCCTCCGTGACATAGTTCCTTTTTCTATCAACTTTCGATTACTCAGGATAGTCAGGATACGACACTATTTTTATATTTTTATGTAACGATAAAGTGACAATCCCCCAAATGTCAGTATTACCTACGAAATTAAACATCAGATTATAGAACGGCTTAAGGACCTTCCACCGCTTTAGTGCCTGAAAACTGTTACTTTCTAAAGCGTACATACATAGCCTTAGTAACGGCTAGGTAGAAAGGTGTGAAAAAACAAAGATATTATTGATTCATGTACATTATTTGTGAATCATGTTTATTATGTCATGTTTTTTCGCGTTCCTAATACCCGCTTTAAAAAAAAATAACTACACGATATTCTTTCGCTACTTTTGGATACTCCTCCAAAACGACTTGGATGTGTAAAAATGTTTTCACACAGAAAAATTGATGGCTAGAATTTATTTATAACTGAAATAGCTTATGTAAATCAAAGAATATTTTGCAAACAAAACTGTTCAAAAGGAGGTTCAATATTGGTATCCTGGCTCCACGAGAGCGCACTGCCAGTACTGCGTTAACATTGGGGAATACCCCTCAACTGTCGCGGCCATTTTGGCGTCTGTACGCCTTAACGTAAATCTGGGGCACTGATAATTCTAAGCGTGTAATGGATGGTAATAACCAAGGACCGACTCAGCAAGGTTACTTAGCTTAATCAGTATTATAAACAATACCACCGAATAAATGATACAATACACAAAGGCCTACCTATCGTTTCCCCTGATGCGAAAGATACTAAGATTGCCTTTCTCTGATCAAATAGAAATACACTATGAAACTGTGACCGAGTTCGTAAATAATAAATATGTCAAGTAAAGCCGTGGGCGGCAGTTTGTTCGTAACGTAAACGGTTTACAATGCCAACCAACAAAATGTTTTTAACAAGAAATACATAAAATTATTCTGTCTGTTGTTGGGTATTTTGAATTTAAAATTCTAGAAGATTTTCGAATAAATCAGATAAGTAATGGGCAGTCCTGAAATGTAATGGACAGGGAACAGATACAAATTCATTAATTACCAGCAAACAGAAAAAATATGAATGGGAATTTATGAAACGTCAGAAATTAAAAATAGAAGAAGAATAGAGGAGGAGGAGAGGAGGAGTGGAGTGATAGTTGAAGATAGGGCAAATAGAAGAGGTTACTTATTTTTAAATAGTTCATTTAACAGGTTTGAGAGGTTAGTGTATGCCAGACATCAAGTACGGACGGCACGAACGGGAAAATTTCTGGGGTGGGACCAATAGTTTAACGTGCTTTTAGAGGCACGGGGATGACATGTCGCCAGCTTCCAGACGCCGCTGCCACTGAGTAATTCCTAAAACCAAATACCTTTTTGCCTGAACTGGAAATCGAACTCAAGACCACACCAACGCCAATCTTAATAAAATAGTATTTCAAAAACTCAATCATAAATTGTCTTATTAAAAGTCAGGCAAATAAGACGAATAAAGCAAATAACGTAAGCGAAACCACAGAATATGAATAGTTTTAGTACAAATGTTAATAGAAATGGATGCAGGTGTGTTTAAACAAAGTCCTTAGTTTATTTGTGTTGAACTTCTGTGTTTGTCTTATAATTATATTATAGTTTCACTTACCTATGTATTGTATTTGTTCTAAGATTATTTGTTTTGCAACTTGTGCGTTTCAAATTCTGTTGTTAGTACTCGTAAATTTAAAATAAGGTACAAACTGTTTCAATTTAAAGTTATGTTACCTATGAACAGGATTTTTTTTTGTTTTATGAGGTAAACCAATTACGAATTTTTTTTCAGTGACAGGTAGCTACACTGTTGCAGTACTATTTGTTCTGAAAAAATGCTCGGTGCAAATATGAGCATAATCTAAGCACATTCAGCATATAACTACAGTATAAATATAGACAAACAGGACGGAAACTACCTACAAAAGTTCGAAACGGAAAACTCACACAAACATGCACATTGACGAGACCTCGAAGCAGCGTCCGCAGTGCTGTCAGTAGAGCGAGCGGTGGATTACGGTCCATTCCCTCTCATAGAGAGGAGGCCTGTGTCCTAGCAGTGGGAACATTAAAATGAATGATGATGATGAAATGATAATCCAATTACGATAAAAGTGTGACTGATAGAAAACGATACTTTCGCACTACTTTTTATGCCGGAACAATACTTAGTTCCTGTGAGGTAGACCACGATAACGAAACCTCGGGAAAAAGATGTTTTAAATATTAGCTCTTTTGTAATAGTCCAAAAAGTTTATTAAAAATAAAAAAACCGAAGTGAACTAAAAAGACGTAATCAAGAAGAAAATCATGCTGTGCAGTCGGAGGATACATATTCGCGGCTGACCAAAACCAGATATATCCTCCGACAGCACAGCATGATTTTCTTCTTATTTACGTCTTTTTAGTTCGCTTCTTAAGCAGTCGGGTTTTTTATTTTTTTATGAACTTTAAAAACATGTAAAATAAAATGTTATTAAGGGGCTGAGGACGAACAGTTGACAATCGACATCTGAGGTTCTAAGCCACGCCCACTGTCATCGATAGTTTAGGGGCAAACTTAAATTGGAGCGAAATGTATTTGAAAATTAAATACACAAGGCCGACCACAGAGGCCCGCATCATAAAAGGACTCTACCGATGGTTTTTACAAAAGTATGACAGCGCAAGTTCTTATTTCAAACTGGCGGCTAGCATCTGTCATCAGATCGTTCACTGTTATTTTGCCTATGAATGCAACCTTATTACTACGGAAATAAAGATCACTAAAATAGGTAATCTGGCTAGTGTCATACGAGTCTTTGCCGTGCAAATCGAATAAATATTATAATTATGTCTGCTTCTATGCGACTGCCACATATATCAATCAAATCAAAATCAAATCAAAATTTCTTTATTCAATTAATGGCCATTAAGCGACACTTTCGAACGTCAAAAATAAAAATTAAATGTAATAATAATTGATTCTACCGTCCATTCGGAAATGTAGCTTGTTATGGAGAAGAACGGACAAGAAACTCCAAACTTACTCTTTTAAAAAAAAATGTGTTTTACAAGTATTTGGTTAGAATAATCTTGTAGGAAAAATACATATATGTGAGAACGATGTAAAAAAAAAACGCACTTAAAAGCGTCTAGAGTAAAACAAACAATTAAAAATACAATAAATAGGTTATTAAAAACAGGCGGAGGCAGCTAAGATATGACCAATACCAACTGATGGCGCCCGTTCACGAACATGACACAAGGATCGGCACCACTCAGCTCAACCATCATGAAGGGAACCGAATGATCCAACACATGTGCCACCATCAGAGAGACATTAGAGAGAGCATGACACACTCAACTGCCAGGGCACACTGAAGTCAACGAACGACACATAGTTACAGTAAATGGTAGATTTACAGTTGGTACATAGTACTCACATATGTGCTGTGCAGTTATATAATCCAAAAAAAATGCATTTATACAACACAAATTTATATTATAATTAAACGTACAGTCTTCAGCAGGTCCAACAATACTTCAGAACTTTTCTGCTTATCACTTGTTTTTGTGCCCTAGTGGCTGTGGAGCTGGAATAGCGTTGGGACAAGCATTTTTATCAGCGATGTAATCCCTCAACCTATAATATGCCTGCCTGGATAGTGTGCGTTTTATACAAGTTTTGAATTTCGTCTCATTCAATTCTAGAATGTGTGGCGGTATTTTATTGTAACATTTTATACAGTACCCCATAAAAGATGACGCTACTTGAGCCAGCCTGAAACCTGGTTGAATTAATTGGTCCCTATTTCTAGTAACGTAACTATGTCTATCGCTGTTTTTACTAAAAAGATGTAAATTATTTCTAACGTACATGATGTTTTCGTAAATATATTGACAAGGTACCGTCATGATGTTAATGTCCTTAAACAGTTCCCTTAGAGAATCGCGCCGGCGAAGATTGTATATCGCTCTGATGGCTCGTTTTTGCAGAACAAAAATTGACTGAATGTGTGCAGCCCTTCCCCATAGTAATATGCCGTAAGACATTATACTATGAAAGTAACTAAAATAGACCAGCCTCGCGGTATCTACATCAGTAAATTGACGATTTTTTCTAACAGCATAAGCCGCCGAACTTAACAGCCCCGCAAGTGATATTAAATGAGGACCCCATTGTAACCTTGAGTCGAGCGTGATACCCAGGAAAACCGTTTTGTCGACGAATTCTAGCTTCTTGTTGTTTAATATAATGTCACAATCATAACTTTTGACATTCGGCAAGGCAAATTTTACACACTTAGTTTTTTTTGCATTCAAAACTAAATTATTAGCAGTGAACCAATTTAGAACTTGCCGCAATGCATTATTCAAAATCAAAGAAGTGTCATCAGCAAATAACACCATGTTTAGTTTGTTTTTCAATAGATGGGGTAAATCGTTAATGTATACTAAAAATAAGAAAGGACCTAAAATTGAGCCCTGGGGTACCCCCATTTTCACGTTCAATCCCGACGAATTGACAACGTTTATTTGAACTAATTGCTATCATTAAAATAGGATTTTACTAAATTTAATGCTGATTGGCCTAGCCCGTAATCAAGTAAGTCAAAGTTTCAAAAGTGATGTTTCATGATCAACGCAATCAAACGCCTTCGACAGGTCGCAGAAGATACCTATGGCATCTTGTAAATGTTAATAAGATGTTAGAGGAAAAATTTTCTTTATGAGAAGAAAAATATGAAAATCTGAAAGAAAGAGTAGAAAATCAAGAGAAAAGGCTTTATTTCTTAAAGAAGCAAGCAAGACAAACAAACATAGTGTTTTTTGGCATAGAGGAAAAGGAAATATCATATGAAAACCTGGAAAACGACATAATAAACTTCATACAAGAATATTTTTGGATCAAAATAGACTACAAAGATATCAAAGAAGTAAAGAGGACAGGAAAGAAAGGAGAAAGACCACGTCCGGTCCTTAAGATAAAAATTTATAAACACAAAAATGCACTTAAGGCCTCTGCATACTACATGAAGGAAGACTATCCAAAATATGTACTACAAAAGAGGAAAGAATTACAGGAACAAGTAAAAATAGAGAACGAGAGAGGAAACACAGATATAATAAAGTATGAGAAACTTATTATACTAAAAAACAAAACAGAACCTATAAAACAAAAACAAAAGGACACTTACCGTCTCACCGGAATATAACACCCAGTACCAAAAGGACAAATACTTACAAGTAAAAAAGAAAAACAAAACACTACACTCAGCTGTTCGCAGGTCTTCTAGCTTGTCAGAAGGAATCTTAACACCAGGCATGCAAACATTTTTAGTCACCAAAAATTCAAAAACAACGACACCACCACATAGCAACCAGCGGCACCCTCTTCCCACACATATTCAATAAAAAACTATACGCAAGCTAACAACAAAAATAATCATCTTCCAATCCGGCTGGTCACCGTGGAAGATTACGACCTCCACCCTCCAGGGCACGGAAACTGTTCCAACCAAACAAGACAATGCAACAAACAAACAAAAAAAAAATTGTAATATCTACTTAGAAGACAAGAATTACAACTTAAGAAAAAAAACAACTAAAGAAAAAATAACTAAAGAAAAACTACTCAAGAAAAACAACTAATGAAAAAAAAAAGAAACTCAAGATAAAACAACTAAAGAAAAACAACTAAAGAAAAACCAACTCAAGAAAAAACATCTAAAGAAAAACAAATAAAGAAAAAACAACTAAATGAAAAAAAGAAACTCAAGAAAAACAAAATAACTAAAGAAAAAATAACTAAAGAAAAACTACTCAAGAAAAACAACTAATGAAAAAAAAAAGAAACTCAAGATAAAACAACTAAAGAAAAACAACTAAAGAAAAACCAACTCAAGAAAAAACATCTAAAGAAAAACAAATAAAGAAAAAACAACTAAATGAAAAAAAGAAACTCAAGAAAAACAAAACAACTAAAGAAAAAACATCTAAAGAAAAACAACTAATGAAAAAACACTCAAGAAAAACAACTAATGAAAAAAACAACTAAAGAAAAAACAACTAAAGAAAAACCAACCCAAGAAAAAACATCTAAAGAAAAACAACTAAATGAAAAAAAAAAAATACTAAAGAAAAACAACTAAGGAAAAAAAAATCTCAAGAAAAATGCACTGGAGGAGGCCTATACCCGAATAGGGGTTCCTATCCAAGAAAATGAAAATTGTAACAGTGTATAGTGCAAAAACAAAAGTGAAGAATGTACCTAATATACTAAATATAATATATATACACATATTCTGTAATAGTCTAAGGATGGGAAATAATAAAGGCTCTTTTATTTTATTTATTTATTTTTATTTGCTATAGACATAATGAACCAATGAGAACGCGACATGGCCGCAACGTCACACTATTTATTAAAATCACAAAACATGTGGCTGGTGGTTTTTCAAATCCATCCTCATCTGTAGATATTATAACATAATATAAACGTTCACCTAAACTTTATAATATTGTGAGTAGATTTCAAATACAAAATACCGACACGTTTTGTCGGCAACATCGATCGCACTTATCAGTCTGTATCACTAATCAGAAAGATCGCGGTAGCTAATCATATACCTTTAAGTTAGTTTGATTAGATTGAGATGTTTAATTTCAAAGCCTAAAATAAGTGTCCATCTGAGTGTGATAAAACACAATAAACCAGTATGACCCTGATTATTTTAACTTGAAAACTAAGAAAATTATTATTATTATAATTTATTACACTTAATTTCAGAAATCTATTTCTTCATTTAAATATTTTAAATATTAGAACTTTTTTAATAATTGTAGAATATATCTAGCGACCGGATTCAGTTGTAAGAAAGATTTACGTTTAAGTATTTAGCTAATTGGGTATTGAACAAATGCAATGAATTTGAATGAGGCACAAAAACGAACGCGAATGAGAACGCTTTCAGTTCCTTTGTGACACACATTCTAAGTCCTTGAGATCATCGGAGAATCTAAAATTAAGTATACGTATGCATTCCACATCCTTCTTCGACAAATCTTTTACAGTTCAAGCAGCTCGTTTGTGGAATGCATTACCTATTGAAGTGAGGCGTGCTCAATCCTTACCAACATTCAAAAAAATGGTGAAGGAGCATTTCCTTTCACTATTATTAGTCTTCTCCTTTCTCTATGATATTTTTGTTATATATTAGTATATTATGTATTATTTTACGTATGTATTTTATGTTATTATGTCTAAGTATTATTATTTAAGATATGTTGTACACTGACAACCCTAAATTCCTCTCCTCTCGTTCAGTCCATCCAAAGGTTGTCTGTAAGAGATTGCCCTGTGCGATAAGACCGCCCATTGTACACTTGCTTTTATGATTTTTTATCCTGTATTTATATTTGTGTGGTGTACAATAAAGAATATAATAAATAAATAAATAAATAAATAAATAAAAAATATGAGTAAACTTTTATCATTTCTAGGGTTCTGTCTGTCTGTCTGTCTGTCTGTCTGTCACCAGGCAGTATCTTGTTTTAATTATGTAGCCTTGAATTGGATGGGCTTAATATATTACATCAAATATCTGATACAACTGGATGATGTGTAAGTTATTTTCAAAATTAATGTAAATTGTTTTTATTGTGTTTTTTTTAAATATTCTCTAAGTGGTATATATTTTTGTATCACCTCTTAAAACCTATTATTTGGTACCCCCAAGATAGGTTTGGCAGAAACAAAATTGGACCCCTTAATATGGCGCCCAAAAGCCGCCATTTTTCTATTTTACAATTTGAATGTTGCAAATCAAAACCGGTTCATCTAGTAAAAAGTTTTGAGGTAACAGACACAAAAAAATACAGTCGAATTAATAACCTCCTCTTTTTTGAAGTTAGTCAAAAATTAAACTGAGCTTCCATTCTATTTCGACCATCAAATAAAAACAGCACCGCAATAGATTAAGGAATGGAATACCTAACTGTTGAAATTCAGTTATTTCCACAAAACTACATCGAAATGTGCCAAACGCACTGTGTAGTTGTTCAATTTATGGTTCACGGTGGAACTATCAATAGTTAAATGTTTGGTAGTCTACTAGCAGCCTAATTGCGTAAGTGAATTCGGTAAGGCAAAGAGTTTGAACCCGCAAAAGGGTATAAAAAATACTCTTTATATAAGTAGGTATTGCCAAAAAATACTGGACTCTTTCGTTAGGGGTATCTTCAACAATGGTTTCCAAAAAAAATATGTTTCTTTTGGACCAAACACTTATGCACATTTAATTATACCCACCAAACTGCGTAACAGTTTGTCGGCGGGATAAGCGCTCGTATGAAATCTTACTTATATTTAATTTTGATCTAACGGTTTACTAATAATAACAATAATCTGTGGCCTGACTTTTCAAGAGAGACACTCACACATAGACTTAAAATTTCTCAGTTCTTCAGATTTTTTTAGAATATATTTATGAAATCAAACAATAACACCACTATATCTACATAAAACTAAATTAAAACAATGTCTAAATATACTTATAATAAACCAACAAGAAGAAAACTAATAATATAACTAAAATCACGAACCCAACAAAATCAGACTAAAAAATGACAAGTTGAGAAGATAATGTTGACACGAAGCCAGGCCCAAGCAAAGAACACACGCCCAACATCTTCGGGTTCGTCGCTCAGCTCCGCCTCGCAGCCGCCGGGACTCCCTACCACCGTGAGTCAAGCGATCCTGGACGCTGCAGTTGCGTCGAGCTCGAGCGACGAATACTTCACTCCGCCGACGACTCCACCACCTGCGCGTTGATGGGGAGGACGCCGGCCGCCGGACAGCCTGGGACTTCGGGGCCCATCGGCCTCTGACAGAGTCCCCGCTTCCGCTGGAAATGTGCAGCGCATGCGATGGACGCAATCAATTAACGAAAATGTCATACGCGCATACTTTGGGGCTACAGAGGGGGGAAGTAACCTGACTGCGTACCGTGGTCGGATGCTCTCTCTGTTTCAGGTGCTTGAGCCAGCTGTCGACGTGTCGGCCCAACGTCTATCGGATCAGATGCGGGTCATCCAACGTAACCGTATGCTGGATGATGCCGTACTTGATATACTACTTGAGGCATCACGGAATAGCCGTGTCACGCCTGCCTTGCCACCAGCAGCGGTGCAACTGCAACCCCGTGTTTCACCGCAACCCGATCATGTCGGTGAGGATGACGACGACAGGGCTATATTCGTGAGTACCCAATGCAATGCACGAATGAGGAGCGCTTTGGAGTGTGCATTCCGAGAGTATCGTTCCACACCGCCTGAGCTTAGACCTTGATTACCTCGTCTGCCCATGCATAGGAAAAATACGGCGCTGGTGTGTGTTCTAGATTCGCAGCTATCAAATGTTTTTGATAGCAGCAAAGACCTTGCCGATACCCACTCGATCTTGTACTGTGCGGCTGTAGCGGCATGTCGTGTAGCTAACGTCATGTTTTCCAAAACTGACAGAGCTACACGACCAGCTATACTAGTTTGGCAGTACAGGATTGAGCGTCGTATCGGTGAGGCTAGATCACTCATCGGCAAGCTTATCTGCTTTAGGGATGGCAACACTCGTCCTAGAGTGATGCGTTTTGTGAGGCGGGCGTTCTCGGTGACTGATACCAGTTCTCAAGATTATCTGTCCCGCGTCACAGAGCGTATCGACTTCATTAAGCAGAAGATCTATCCATGGGCAAGCCGTATTCGTCGGTACAAGCGGCGAGTGGAGCAATACAATCAGAATCGCACATTCCAGAGCAACGAAAGGTGGGTTTACAGGGCTTGGGAGCGACCCGACCAAGGTGTGCCTGATACGCGCCTACCGGATCATGACGACATGTGTTCGCTCTGGCGCGATATCTGGTCGGTGCCTGTCAGTCACACCGAGGGTGACTGGACTCGAGAGGTCGAGCAAGCGTGCGATCCGATACCACAAATGGGAGCAATTACCATCAGCCCCCAAGATGTGGCTCGTGCAGTCCGTCCGTTGCCCAACTGAAAATCTCCAGGGCCAGACGGACTGCAAAACTTTTGGATTAAATGGTTCCAAAGGTCGCACGCTCGTTTGGCATCTCAGTTCCAGTCTGCCTTGGAGTCAGGGTCGCTGCCTCAGTTCCTAACGACAGGAATAACCCACCTGCTCTATAAATCGGGTAGTAATGCGGAACCTGAAAACTAAAGACCGATAACGTGTTTACCGACGGTCTATAAAGTTCTTACATCCATTCTGAGAGCGAAAATTAATCAACATATTGACAATGCATACACACCATCATGTCTGCTTCTCAGAATGGATGTAGGAACGGGTCCCGCGGTACTAAGGAGCTGCTCCTTATAGACATTGCCATTAGACAACAGGTTCGCCATTCCCGCAAGGATCTGGCGACATGTTGGATAGATTACATGAAGGCCTATGACTCGGTGGCATATACATTGCGGTCTTTCACTATCCAGGATGTCGACAGATTCAGGAAAACAGCGAACCTATAAGGATTGAGCGCGGAATATTTCAGGGCGACAGTCTGAGTCCTCTGTGGTTTTGTTTAGCCCTGAACCCTCTGAGTACACTGCTGGAGTGTTTGGGCCTGGGCTATCAAATGAGAAGAGGTGGTCAGATCATATCCCACGTCTTTTACATGGATGATCTGAAGCTCTATGCCCCCAACAACTTGCACCTGATGAACCTACTCAAGGTGACAGAAACCTTCAGTGACGCCATCAGGATGGAATTTGGTGTGGACAAATGTGCAGTCATGCATGTAAAGCGAGGGGAGATTATGGAATCCGTGGGAATACAACTCTTGGATTCCATACACCTTCGATCCCTCTCCTCAAAAATAACTTACAAGTATTTGGGTATGTCGGAAGCATTAGGCATCAATGCTAGTGACGAGAAACAGTCGTTGAAGGAACGCTTCTTTGGCCGCCTAAATAGTCTTTTATCAGGCGGAAACAAGGTGCGCGCCTTCAACGGCTGGGTCATGCCGGTGTTGATGTACTCTTTCGGCATACTCAAATGGACTGAGACAGAACTTGATGCCCTGAATAGGAGGGTCCGCACGCTGCTTACCGCAAATCGTATGTATCACCCACGGTCATCGGTCATGAGACTGTATATCCCGCGGCAGTGTGGGGGTCGAGGCTTTTCAAATGCTAAGACCCTGCACAACCGCGAGGTATTTTTTTTTTTTTTTTTTTTTTATCTATTATAGGCTCGCGCTTGACCACTATCTCACCTGATAGTAAGCGACGATGTGGTCGATGGTGGAGCACGCTTGCCTAGAAGTAACCTATTCACTCTTGACTTAAAGACCCCTAGATTGTAGCTATCGGGAAACACAGACTCCGGCAGGGAATTCCACTTCTTAGCTAGGTATGCAGTCTTAGCGAATACTTCCATGCCGGCGACATGGGTATGCATCGAGAGGTGGTAGTGGTGGACAAGGGCCTCACCCCGCTCTCCTTGGCTAACGAGAACTGGCGCAAACCTATAGTATTAGATACTAATGACAGCAGGGAGGTATGGCAGGGCAAGGAGCTTCACGGACGCTTCTACTGGGTCCTACATGAGCCCGATGTAGATATTTTAGCGTCCGTGGCCTGGCTGCGATTTGGTGACCTTTTCGGGGAAACCGAAGGTTTTGTCTGCGATTATGGACGAAGTTATGATGACGAACAACTACCGGAAATACACAGTTGACATCTGTCAACTGCATGTCACCGGCCAGGGGAATCCATCCGTCACATAATCTCCGGTTGTTCTAGTCTAGCTAACGGAGACTATTTGCATAGATACAACCTTGTAGCCAGGATTATCCCTCAGCAACTTGATCTTAAATACAATCTTGTGGCATCGGAAGATTGTATTACACCACTATGTCAGCCTGCCATAATGATGATAGACCGACTGTAGCGTCGCGCAATGATTGTTGATATAGCGGTCCCCCATGACGAGAACCTAGTGAAGGCTGAGAGAGATAAGAAAAGTAAGTATCTTTATCTGGCGCGCGAGGTTCTCGACATATGAGATGTGAATACAGCAATAATTGTGCCGATAGTCGTGACGGCCAATGGCATAATAGCCAAGAGCCTCGACAAACATTTGAGGAGGCTCTCGTTGGGCAGCTGGATAAAGGGCTTGATCCAGAAAGTGGTACTCCTGGACACGGCGCGTATCGTTAGGAGGTTCCTCTTTCAGTAGCCCTGACCACCGGTAGCTTGGACTCTGTTCCCGATACCGGCGGGCTACCATTTTTTATATTTTTAAATGTTTTCTTTATTTTATTGTATTTTAATAAGCTAATATTTAAAAATGTAACAAATATGTATAAAAATAAATAAATGATACAATAATTCATTAATTTTCTGATAATGTCACCTATTGCATTGAAAATCACACAAATACAATAAATAAATCAAATCTGTGCTGAGAATTTGGAGTCCCTAACCAGAAACTTATGTTAAAGAAAGTTACCCCGCATTATTAGAACAAGTACCTAATTCCCCACTAACTAATAACTATGAGACAGTTCTTTAATCCCACCATTAATATGCTTCCAAAAGCAACATACAAAAAATAAATAAGGCAAATATTTTTTAAACAAAATCATATTAAAACACTATAGAACCAATTATAGTGTTTTTATTCCCATTAAAAATACGCGAATTCCACCACGGTCGACGGCCCACGGCCTAGGTTCCGTAGTGTCACTGGAGCATTAATGTTTTATAGTCTGTGTTATTTATCAGCGCCCATCGTGGACATGTGCCAGATTTATGACAGGGCAAAAGCGGTCAAAACATGTCCTAATAAAATGGAGCAAAAATGTGTGTTAAATAATAGTGGTTGCTATAATTATAGCTTTTACCCATTTTTCAAAAAGTTTTAGCTTGTTGAATGTGCCAGGTGCTTGAAATATGAGCTAAATGAGTGTTAAAAATTGTCGTGCTCACTGTGTAATTCGAAGGACCAAACGACCAATCTTCTAAATACTATTTATACGACGACACAAATACGGGCAGAATACTCAATATCGTTAGACAGTGTAATTGAAGGTATTACCTGACATAATGTAATATAATAATAATATTTTGACGTAAAGCGAATTGCTTACATCAATAAGCAATCAGGCCTATTCGTGCCAAGTTTGCGAAAAGTACAAGTAAACTTGAGTAAATAAATTGATTTCTGGTCTTAACTGATTGTTACGTCGACGTCTTATAATAGTAGAAATAAGTCATGTAACTTCGGCAAGTTTTAATCTATTTCTAGATTCAAATTAATTCTCACTTTTTAATAAAACAATATATCAGAAACATGATGCCTATAATATATTATTTCACATTCTAATAACGCTTTCAAGTTCTTTCTGACTTTTTCTCATCACTCCCGTTTAATGTCACCTATGTACGTGATTATTTCCACGTTTCGATCAAAGTATGCGTATCATCTCGGCACCTTTTCTATGTTCAAACTTAATGAAGCGGCCAAAGCGTTACGTCACGCGAAGTCTCGCTTGCCAGTTCCAAAAAAAGGACCTTCAATGCACACCATATCCCCACTTTGTCAGTGCCCGACTCGCGCTTGACCGTATTTTGCTCTCATAAATCGGGCGAAGTAAATGGCATGGAATTTTTTTTGTGTAATTGAATACCGTTCGAGGTATTTGTTGTATTTTTTTCTGTATACCCTACCGTGACGTTGTGGCCAGGTTTCGGCATTTCTCGCGGTTGAAAAATCTTTCATTAATAACTACAAAGGGTTAAAACATTGTAAGGACAGTTAGGACATTGATGTGTTCTGTTAAGTTTAGAGTGGTTTTAGTGACTAAAATAATTACGAAAAATAATAATGATGAGTGAGAAACAGCCCTTCAGTAAAGTATTTAACTGTTAATTTAAGTTTAAAAACACGATTCATTTTCCGATTCATCATCATCATCATCATTTCAGCCGAAAGACGTCCACTGCTGGACATAGGCCTCCCCCAGGCGTCGCCACATTGACCGATCCCGTGCATCTCGCATCCAGCGCCTTCCCGCAACCTTAACCAGGTCATCAGTCCACCTAGTGGGAGGCCTTCCAGCGTATCGTCTTCCGGTTCGCGGTCGCCATTCCAGAACTTCTCGGCCCCATCGGCCATCCGATCTGCGAGCAATGTGCCCTGCCCACTGCCACTTAAGTTTGGCAATTCTTCGGGCTATGTCGGTAACTTTGGTTCTCCTGCGGATATCAGCATTTCTGACGTGATCACGCAAGGAAATTCCGAGCATAGCCCTCTCCATTGCCCTTTGGGTGACTTTGAGCTTTCTGATAAGGCCCATTGTGAGCGAACACGTCTCGGTTCCATAGGTCATCACTGGTCATAGACTTTTGTCTTGAGACACTGCGGTAAATTGGACGAGAAGATACCACGCAACTTCCCGAACGCCGCCCAGCCGAGTCGGATTCGACGGTTGATCTATTTCTCGAAATTGGACCTACCCAACTGGACCGTTTGTCCCAGGTAGACATAATGGTCTACAACTTCGACTTAATGGTCTCCGACCTTGATAGGAGTGGGTGTTACATGGGCATTCACCATGATCTTGGTTTTGTCCATGTTCATTTTAAGACCCACTCTTTCGGAAGCTCTACTGAGGTCATCGAACATTTTACTGAGGCTCTCCATGGTCTCAGCAATGACCACTATGTCGTCGGCAAACCGAAGGTGAGTAATGTACTCGCCATTAACGTTGATGCCCAGCCCTCTCCAGTCCAGAACCTTGAAGACATCCTCCAGCGCAGAAGTGAACAGTTTCGGAGAAATTACGTCGCCCTGTCTCACGCCGCGCTGGTGAAGGATTGGTTTCGAGGTCTTATCCTGAAGACGGACTGACATGGTGGCGTTTTTGTACAAACACTTCAACACCTCAATGTACCGGTAGTCGATCTGGCACCGTTGGAGAGTCTGCAGTACAGCCCAAGTCTCGATCGAATCGAAGGCTTTCTCGTAGTCCACAAACGCTAAACATAGAGGCAGGTTATACTATTCGGTCTTCTGTATAACCTGCCGCAGCGTATGTATGTGATCTACGGTGCTAAAGCCTTTTCGGAAACCGGCTTGTTCGGGGGGCTGAAAATCGTCAAACCTGCGCGCGAGACAATTCGTGATGACTCTTGAAAACAACTTGTAGACATGGCTAAGAAGTGAGATGGGCCTATAGTTCTTCAGCCGGGCATTGTCGCCCTTCTTAAAGAAGAGTACCACCACACCCCTGCACCATGCTTGTGGCGTTTTGCCCTCGAGTATGAAAGAATCAAACTGCTTCTGAAGGGCCCTAAGGACCGGTTTGCCACCCGCCTTCAGGAGTTCGGCCATAATTCCGTCAATACCCGGCGCCTTGTTGTTTTTGAGCAGCTGTTTCAGAGCCATCCTAATCTCGTACAGGCTGACGTCCAGGATGTCTTCGGTATAGTGCCGGGTCAATCTAGCTCTTGGGTCGTTTACTAGACTCACAACGGGCTTCCTAATCGATGTGTACAACTGCCCATAGAATGTCTCGATTTCCCTGAGAAGCTCCGGTTTGGCGGATACGATCCTGCCATCGTCGGTCTTCAGTTTCGTGAGTTGGCTCTGCCCAATAGCCAGATCCCTTGCAAACACCTTGGAGCCTTTATTTCGCTCGATCGCGTCTTTAATACGCTCGGTATTGAATCGGCGGAGGTCTCTTTTCAAGGATTTAGAGATCTGTCTATTGAGCTGCCGGTATTTGCACGCCTCATCTGAAGACTGCAGGATCATCACACGCCTCTCCTTCATAAGCTTGAGGGTATGATCAGAGAGCTTTTTGTTTCTATCTGTACGACAAGTCTTGAAAAATTTAGACCCGACCGTATGGACAGCTTCCACGAACCCGTTGCTGTATTCATCCACGGAGCTCCCTAGGCATTCGAAACGATTCTGGAGTTCAAGCTGAAAGCTCTCGGGGTTTTGGATCTGGATCTGTGCTGGCCGGAGCGTGGACTTCATCAGTCGAGACCTTTCAAGCTTAATATTAATGTTCAATGTGCCTCTTACGATGCGGTGATCGCTCCCGGTTTTTACCGAATTGATCACAGAGACATCATTGAAATTGAATTGCTTTTTGGTTGACATGATGAAGTCGATCTCACTTTTTGTTGCACCATCGGGGCTCTGCCCTTCATATGTTCACGCTTTTTGAAGAAGGAGTTCATCATATAGATGCCCTCCTTCTCCATAAAACTGGTCAGTAGGTGACCCCGGTGGTTCCGTTGTCCAACTCCAAATTGCCCCACTTGCAGCTCATCCTCGTCTCGTTTGCCCAGTTTCGCGTTGAAGTCCCCCATGACAACGGTGAAGTGAGTTTTGAAACCATGCATGGCTATGGAGATATCCTCATACATGGTCTCTACCTCATCGTCGGGATGTGCCGAGGTTGGGGCGTAGACCTGTATGACCTTCAGCGAATATCTTGAGGATATTCTGAGTATAAGGTACGCCACCCTGGTCGACACACTCTCGATCTTCACCACGTTGTTCACAAGGGACTTGTGGATGATAAACCCGACACCACCCTGGGACTGCTGGTCACCCTCTCGGAAATAGAGCAGGTTACCGGATTTGAGGATTATCGAGTCCTCCCCCTCTCTTCGGACCTCAGATAACCCTATAATACTCCATCGCAACCTGCTCAATTCTTCCTCGAGTTCGGTGACCTTCTCGTCGGTCCGAAGTGTGCGCGTCTTGTACGTTGCCAGGTCCAGTCGTCGGTGATTGTTGGGGTAGCCGGATCTCGTCCGGAGATTCTTAGCACCCCTTGCCATGCCGTAGCCTCGACCGCTACCGTAGTCGGGGCCATTTTTTATTTGTGCTATTCATTGGGGGGTTTTGCCATAATCGCCACGCTTGGCAGGCGGGTTGGCGATCGCAGTATTGTTGTTATAGAAGCACAGAGAACACTGCTGCCCGTTCTCTGGTTTGTCCCTTAGTCGCCTCTTACGACACCCACGGGAAGACATAGGATGGTGAAATTCTTTACGTCCGGCACCATACGGAACGGTTTAATTATGGTTTTCTGATTCGAAGGACCATAATTGATATTGACAAAACATGATTCCCCAAAGGCGAATAAAACTATTTAAGGTAACGCAAACTTGTTCTTACCACTTGATGCACTAAATAGGACGTTCTTAAAAATATTCTACGTACCCCAGTATTAAACCTTAATGACCAATACCCAAGAGAATGCAGGAAAGTTTAATCGCAAGTGTCCACAAGAGCCAAGTAACGATCTACAATTATTTATTCCCTGAGCGATTCAACTAAATTGTATAAAGCTTAAAATATATTTTTTGCTTTCATCGCTTTCAGCCTTACAAAAGGCGTTAGTAAAACACATTACCGCTATTGTTTTTTTTGTTTTGCAGCGGAGTTAAAATAATGTAAGATGTTTAGGATCGACATCAGGATGTAAAAAAACAAAATCACGCCATTATTACCCGAAGAGTTGGGCAGACTAACTATTTTTTCTTCTTTTTTTTTTGGTCTTGGCTCAATTCTAGGTCAGAGGTGACAGATACAGAGTCGAATATGGACTGAGTTTACCCAGAAGAAGCCTGTTCACTCTAACTTTGAAGAGATTCGGGTTGAATGCGTTCGGAAACACCGACGTAGGTAGTGAGTTCCACAATTCGCCAGTTATGTTTAAATTTCATGTAATAGGCGTCAAGTATATTGCCATCAACCAGGCACCAATCCAGGGTAATGTGTTTATCAGTCTATGTATGTTTGTTCCTATGTGGCGTTATAGAGACCAAACGCGTTGGCCGATTTTGATGATTCTTACGTCAATCGTTTCGTATTAACCATGCAAGTGTCACTGGCTATATTAAAATTGGAAAATAGAATAATCAGTCGGTAGATACATCTGGTTTTAGTCAGCCAGCTCGCGACACACACACCCAGCATAACTTTCTTCATGTTTACCTCATTTCAGTTTGCTTCTTAAGCACTGACCACTGTAAAGTGGTCAGGCAGGCAATCGGTAATAGCTGTACCTAGATTGACTGGAATCCGACCCTGGCATAGTTGGGAAGTGCCTATGCAGATAGTGATGCCTAATCAAAGACCAACTTCAACCAGGAAAAAGTTAGACTCCTTTAAAACGGTTGACTGTCTAAAAAGTGTTAAGCGAACTGTTCCATAATTTTAACAACGCCTTTTCACAACTTAGACAAAACATTTTCTTGCTCATATAAATTTTTGATGAGCAAAATCTTTGTACGAAGAAACTTAGCGTCAATGACGCAAGTTATGTCTCATTTCACCCGTTACAATTAGTACTTTCATATGCATGTGTTCATTTCGGGACCAATTAATGCCAGAACTTTACTCAAACAGTTTGCTGAAACTAATAGCAATATTTTGGCCACCAATCTATTAAGTGTTTTTTTAACTTTTAAATAAACAATAAAGCTTGTTCTATTTTATTCTACAGAGAAAAATAATTTAATACTAGCTTTTGCCTGCGATTTCACCAGCTTGAAGTCGAGAATTATCCAACGGATAAGTTTTACGGCTAATTAATAAAAATAAAAGCATACAAACTTAATATATATATTTTTTTAATTCAATTAGACCATTTAAAGATACTTTAGAATTTTCAAAAAAGATAAAAACTAAAATGAAGCTAGTTGCACATTCGCAAGCGTCAGTAGGTCTCTATGGAGAAGAACACGCAAGAAACTCCATCACATTTTTAATTACAGGTTACATCATTCTTGTTGGAAAAAATTAACATGTGAGAAAGATGTAAAAAGATGTGCACTTAAAAGTATCTATAGTAAAACATAAAAATCCAAAATTCAATAATTAAGAAAAACCATGCTGAGGCAGCCAACTTATCTGACAGCGCTCTTTCACGAACATGGTGCATGGATTGGCACCACTCAGCTCAACCATCATGAAGGGAACCGAATGATCCAAGACATGCGCCACCACCAGAGAGACTTGAGAGAGCATGGCGCACTGTTAACTGCCAAGGCACATTCAAGTCAACGAACAACATAATAGGTACAGTAAATGGTAGATTTAAAGTTGGTACATAGTACTCACATATGTGTTTCACGAGTATAATATTACTAAAAAGTAGGATAGGATGGCTCTGACATAAATATTATTTGCATAACTAGACTAGACCAAAAAGGTCTAGGCTTTACAAGCGTAACTCATGAATATGTGATCCTGAACTCAATCTTAGTCGTGCAAAGCTTTTTGGGGTTCATTTATTAGTTACAATATCCCAGTAGCATACTAGCGGTTGGATCACGTGTTCAGCGGATGGGAAATGCTTGCTCGTTGCTAAAAATAAAATAGGATTTAATTATATCTACTTGTAGCTAAATACAATTTAGACCTCTACCTACACCTTTGGGAATTACAGTATTGACCGTTATTATCTACGTGTTCTACACAACTACGAGTACATGAACGTATTTCTCAGAAAACATGCAGAAGGCGTTACTGGAAAATCAGATTACGCTATAAGCACCAAAAGCCGAACTATAGATCCCCAGAGCATGCTAGTTACAAACTCTGACGAAAATTAACCCCTAACTTTCATTAATAATTCAGTTATTTCAAAATGTTTCGATCAATTCTTGCTATTAATTTTTCTAGGAGCTACGAGTTGACCTATATACATAGCTGACTTTGATAGTTTTGATATTCTTGACGGAAAACTAACAGGATGTGAACGAATTCGGATCATAGGTCAATGGAGCCCTTTTTTACCGACTTTCCAAAAAACATAGAATCTCCTCCGATTCTATGTTTGATTGACTTTATGTTTGTTTTTGTATATTCACCATGTGTGGACCTATTCTAAAAATATTTGATGAAGGACTATACAAAAAAAAAGGAAAATACAACAGATTTCTTCAATAAATGACGGCAAATCTCTCGGGATTGCTGCAATCGCATGTCTGTTTATTGTTTATACCGTTTCATAACATAAAATCATGCCAGTACGCTCTAAAGAGGTACGCAGATGTGTAGGTTCCTACAGTTCACCTTGGTACACTCTCATATCACCGGTAATATTTAAGTTTCATGATATTCGTGTAATGTATTCTGGCATTACTAAAGAACTTGCCTATTAGGTACAACATTTTTTTTTTTTTTTTAATATAAATTTCTATAGACTTCCAAATAAAAACACTACAAAGTGAAAATAACTATATTTTTTGCATTCAGTGGCAGTTTGCAGTAGGTACCTACTTTTTGTAAACTAATATTTATTTATTTTTACCCTCCTTCTTAAACGGGGTCTTAGTCTGGACTACCCTGGGATAATTAGCTTGTTCAGTCCAATCAAACTTTGTCTGTTAAAGATCACCCTTGTACCCATACAATAAATAATAGGTATTGTAAAAGGCTTGTTACAATTTTGGTTTTTCAAATTTCTAACAAGTATAATTATTATATTTCTATTTCGACGACTTGGTCAAGGCTGCAGGAGTCCGGTGGATGCGAGACGCACAGGACCGATTGGTACGCTTGGGGGAGGCCTATGTCCAGCAGAGGAAATCTTTTGGCTGAAATGATGATGATAAACTTCTATCTATTTTGACTTAATGTGTGTGACTTAAAATGCCGTAGGCATTTTTACCAGTCGACCTTAGGGTAGTGTAGAGATAAAACAATCATCTATCTGTTTTCCTTTCTTACTACCAAGAATCAATAAAATGTGTGTGATGAAAATGTATCAGTGACACATGATGTATTAGAATCAAGGAAAATTTAAAATAATTATAATCCCCTGGCACATTTTTCTTTCATGCTATATTATTTATTTATTAGTAGGCAGACACGCTTCCATCGACAATCTATTTAATACGAAATATGACATAAAATCTTGCGAAAACACCCCGATGCAAACAGTAAAACTCCCATAAACAAGGAACGGCTGAAGTGGTTTTCATCAAACTTAGTTAAGAACTCTCTCGATAAAGTCTCCTTTCAAACAAAATCGAATCATCCGTTTAGGAGCTAGGATGCCATAGACCAACACACAAGTAAACACAAACATAAATACACATGTACACTCGTCAAACTTATGACAATGTAGGAGTCTTTAAGTCAAGAGCGAATAAGTTTTTTCTAGGCAAGCATGCTTTACCCTCGACCACATCATCGCTTACCATCAGCTGAGATAGTGGTCTAGCGCGAACCTAAAAAAAACTTATTACACCCCTCTTATTTCGTCGGGGATTAAAAGTGGAGAATTTACATGAACTATGGCACTGACAGCGAAAACAATGCCAACATGTCATGTTGTCAATCCCACATTATAACTGTGACAAATTGTAAGCGGTGATTAATGTCAATTTATCTGGAACAAATGGCTCTAAGATAGGTTGTGTAGCAGTGCATTCACTAAGATCATTATTATTTGAGTTACACTAAGTCGATGGGCAGTGGGGCCTAGTGGTACAAACGCGATTGTAGGTTGTGGGTCCAAACCCAGGCAGGCGCTTTACTTAGTTTAAATTATTTAATCACCACTGCTCTCAAAACGGTGAAGGAAAACATCGTGAGGAAACCGGCATGTCCTAGAACCGAATACATGTTATATCTACCAACCCGCACTGGGCCTGCGTGGTGGATTAAGGCTAATTCTCTCTCACAGATAGGCTGCCTGTATCCCAGCAGCGGGAATATTAAAAGTCTGTTGATGATGATGATGATGAAGTCAATATGCTCTGGAAAACAAAATATCTCTGCCAAAGTTTCTCTACATTATAAAGTTCTAAAAAATACAAAAAGTCACCGAAGCTGTCGAGTCAGACAGTCCGAGAGAGACTTTTAGTTTTCTAACTTAATTATTGTCTCTGCGCTTCGCGAGTTGTAGAGGCAGATAAAATCAGGTAAGAGCTACTTAACTCTTATACAATTTGTTTTATTAAGTAATCGTGAGTTGGCAGCTTCGTATTTTACTTTCAGTTTTCATTATCATTGTTATAGAAAAACCGCCCAAGTGCGTGTTTAGGTTTCCGTGACAAACCACAAAAAAAAAGTTGTAAATAAAGCTGGCTTTGGTGATTTCTCATTCCTTTATATTAAAAAAACAAAAAAAAAATACATTTATGCTCTTGACAATTACTCGATGGGGTAGTTCCACATTTATTTTTCGCGATCCCCTTTTGCAGTATAGTAGCCCCTTAAAAAATCTTTCAGTTTTTTTTTGACAATTTGCATGGCTTTGGGTCGACAAGATGCTTATACTGTGAAAATTTGAAGACTGTAGTTCCAACCGCTGGCTGTAAAACCTGTGTGACAGACGACAGACAGACAGACGGACACCAGAGTGACAGCAATAAGGTTGCGTTTGGACCCTTTGAGTACGGAACCCTAAAAAAATAGGCAGTCATGAGGCACATGGCGGCAGAAGTGAAAACATAGAACTTTGACATTCTTGCATTTGGAGTAATTCTTTAACACGTCACTTTAGCATGTCGATGGCGCTGTCACATTATCATGTCGATGCCACTATAGCACATAAAAGTATGTTGAAGTCAATGTGACGATTACAGCCAGGATTACTTACTTCTCGAGCTTCCTAAGGCACGGATGAGGTCCGAAACCTCCTCGACTATAAATGGTCACTCATAGATAGACCGAACTCGGCTCGATTTTCGACCGTTCGAACTTCAAAATTGATCCTTGCGGCTGCTTTTATTTGATCACGAGCCCTTCCGATGGTTCATAAATACTAGAGACTATAGTCGTGACAATCTAAGAAGTTGGATTGACAGCTATAAAAATACTTATTAATAAATTAACTTGATTCTTATGAAAATAAATTAACTTGATTCTTATGGAAATAAATTAACTTGATTCTTATGGAAAGCTAGTATTAAGTTATCTGTGCCCACAGATAATAATATAAATACTTACATAAGGATGCCTCATCCCATATAAAGAAACCGTGCCGACGTAACTAGCGTTTTTAGACGGACTAAACCGATTATTGTACCTCAAGTACACCGAACGCGGTCGGTTCTCTCCCAAGCGATAGATGGTGTTAGCAGTGACTTGCAATTAAAAGGGTTTACTCGTTTCGTGACAATTTTTTTCTTTAAATACAGTTTTGATTTCTTTTAATTTTTTGTACGTTTTTACAATTTTATTGTACCAAAATGTGTTACAATACAAATTTGAAAAATCGAGTGGAATGACTCAGTAGTTTAAAACCGCACCATCTATTGGATAAAATGTTTAATGAAACAAATGGGGTGAATTTTCTTTTTTCATTTTTTATTTTCCAGGTTATAGGCCTCCCTCTGGGTGGACCGATGACTTGGTTACGGTTGCAGGAATCCACTGTTAGCGTGACGCACGGAACCGATCAGTGTGGCGACGCTTGGGGGAGGCCTATGACCAGCAAAGTGATGATGATGACTTTGAGACAAATAATGGCTTGCTCTCTTCACTTAAAACAAATATGAGTATTCATTTCATACAAATATAAAACGAGACACCTTGCGCAAATAAATACTTATTTAGTCACTAAAATGAACCGATCGCTCAAACACTGCACCAAGCCTGCCAATCTTACCCGCAGTAAAATACGCGAACCAGTTTCAAAATTCAGAAACCATTTTCCCGAAGACTCCACCAGACTGCAAGATTTCCCGCCACCCACCAAGAAAAATTTGGCGAATTTCAAGCTGTCACAAATATTTTAATGAAATAAAGTTATAAGCCTCTTTTGTAAACACTGATGCACTTCATTCTACTTCCATCAAGCGGGTAAACTAACCAAGTTGCTGCTTAAAATGCTGCCGAGGATGTGGCTTAAGTCACAAGCTTATAGTAGCTTAATAAAGTCACGTTTACCTTTCGCTGTACCTAATCTATCTGAAGGCCAGGGGAAAGCTTCCTCTTAGTCTTAGGGCATAGGTTAGGTATGCCAAGGCACTTGCCAACCCTGCCAAGGATGTAAGCGGAGCTGGCTATCTTAGGTGGTAGCAATTTTTGGTCACCAGCCTGACGCGAACCGATACAGACAACCAGCCATATATATATGTTGCGGGAAATAAAAAAAAAAACAATACTAAAAACAACAAACAACAATACTACAAATAAAACACACTGAACTGTTTATTAAACCTTTTTTGATCAAAACCTGTTTTGAGAATTGAGAATTTAAAGTACTACAGTTTGATAAGTTATTAGTTATCATGCTCAAGTAGAATGTATTAAGTTCCCAATTTTAAATTCTCAATTCAGAAACCGATTCTTAGTCAAGAAATTACAAATTCTCTTACATACAATAATTGTTCTACTTTAGAATCAAACACCTATCTTTTGCACTGCTGAAAAAAAGAAGAGTCGAAAATACAAAATTTTCCAAAGGCTCATAACTCAGACCATAAAAATCCAGCCCAACAAAGTTGTGAGCTGATAAGCGAATAGTTTTGTCTTACTTTCGCATACTTAACTACCGTCTCCACGTTTAAACGCTGGATGAGTTTAAATTAACTTTATACCATTCCCACTCTAAAAAGCTTATTTTATTCACTGAAAACAGTGAATAAAAAGCACTTTTAATCACTGTTTTGGTGTTTGAATTTAGAACACACAAATATAATATTTAAACTCCATCTCAATGCTATACAACCTCCTTGCGCATAAAATATTCGATACAAACTTAGATAGAGATAAAGTTAGAGATAGAGTTAGAGATAGAGATAGAGATAGAGATAGAGTTAGAGTTAGAGTTAGAGTTAGAGATAGAGATAGAGATAGAGTTACAGATAGAGATAGAGATGGAGATAGAGATAGAGATAGAGATGGAGATAGAGATAGACAAAGAGTTAGAGATAGAGTTAGATATAGAGTTGGAGATAGAGATAGAGATAGAGTTAGTGATAGAGTTAGAGATAGAGATAGAGTTAGAGATAGAGTTAGAGATAGAGTTAGAGATAGAGTTAGAGATAGAGTTAGAGATAGAGTTAGAGTTAGAGATAGAGATATAGTTAGAGATAAAGTTAGAGATAGAGTTAGAGTTGGAGATAGAGTTAGAGTTAGAGATTGAAACACAAGTGCTGTTACCTAGCTCAGGGGTCAGGGTATCACATTTTTTTGTAAATTTTGAAGGTAACATAAGGTAGCAATAACCATTTATTTATTATTATTCCTAGTGCTTTTCGCTTCAATGTTTCTTTTTCTCGTAGTCATGGTAAAAAATATAGTATGCAACTCTTGAATAAAACGGATTTATATCGAGGACCATGAATCACTCGCGTCGCTCATGATTCAATCTTCATGAATCACTCCCTACGGTCGTGATTCAGTCGTTAGAATCCTTCACTTACTTGTGATTCATCTACGGCCCTCGCATTAAATCCGTCTTTTATTCACTAGTTGCATAATATACTATTATCTACTTATTTATTTTTGAATAAAACATGAGAGGAGCTTATGTATTTGTATCTCTTATTTAACATGTGAAGTAAACTCAGAAGTTTGGGCCACAGATGGCGGTAAATAAATTTGAATTTTTTATTTGTGTTTCTAGATTAAGATGAATTTTGTATTTCGTGGTTTAGATTTCGTGGGATATTGTGTTATTGTTGAAGAAGTTGTTTATACCAAACTTTAAAAGGATGTTCCTGATCTTCTACTTTCGGCCTCACGATCGTCAGTTCAACTCTTTTATGCCAAAACCTATTAAAAAAAATCTTTGTTTTAATAGCTATATGTAGTTTAAAGAAAGGAGTTCATTGCTACAACTAGCTTTTAAAAATGGATTGCTGGGATTTAATTACCAACAAATCTATTGCAAGTGAGTGAGTCATCATCACAATCATCAGCCTTATATTATTGTTCCCTCTGCTAGGACACAGGCATCCTCTCTTTGAGAGAGGTAATTGGCCTTAATCCGCTACACAGGCCCAGTGCAGGATGGTGAATGTCACATATCTTCGAATTTTTGGTTCTAGGACATGCCGATTTCCTCAAGATGTTTTCCTTAACCTTTTTAAAAGGGTTGTTATTTAAATGGTTAGGATAGTATTCGTATTTTTGTGAGAAGAAATAGCTAATTGATCAGCAACTCATGGCCAGCAAACATTCCAAAATCAATCAGCAATTTATGTCATTATGGATGGCTGTAATTATTTTTGTACAGCATATTAATTATATAAACTGCATTGAGCTGCTCCTGTTAAATAAAATTTTGATAAGCACTCAGATGGTTAGTAAAAAAAATCATTTTGAGCTGTTTATAAAAGTAGCAAAAATACTTTACTTGTCTATAATTATATGGTTTTTTTTTCTGGCTCCTCGATGCGCTCGTCGCGCTCGCATTTTTTATCGTCTCTCGTTTTCTGGCAAAAATGTCATCGCTCGCGCTATACTGCGCTCGCTTTTTTCTGTTAGCTAGGTTCTTTGATGCCCTGGGAGCCAGGTCTTTTTTTATCAGGTAAAAGAACTTTGATATTTTTCATTTGTCTGCTCTTACTCCGCCCACTTTTAACGTACATTGCCGATTTTTCAACAAAAACGCAATAAAAATTAGTTATTTTGCTCACTATGTTTAAAATATGCATACCAATCAAATATACTGCATATAGACATGTTTTCTCTGCTGATCAAGGATTCAGGTTCTAATGACTACATCATTTCTGTTCTATTTTACTAAGAACCTCCTTAGCTTTGCATATGAAAACAAATTCAAGTGCTTAAAGCGAACTTTACTTAGGAACTCGAACTAAATGCACTAAATTAAACTAAAAACTTATGCAATATAGTTAAATCTTTGCTTTACTAACACCAAAAGGTGCTGGCTCCATCTATCTTAAAGTGGGTGCCACAGAGTATGGAACCTCCTCACTGGTAGCGTCTAGATATGACGATCAATCTGCCTAGCTTTTTGCTGCTAAATTGGGGTCGTTTTTCTTTTTTTTAAGCGATGATGTGATTGACGACGAAACATGTACGCCCAGAAAAAATCTATTCACTCTTGACTTAAATAATCCCAGTTTGTAGCTATCAGGAAATACAGACTCCGGCAGGAAATGCCACTCTTTGGCTGTACATATTATGAAATTATTCCCAAAACGTTTGGTTCGTATGGGTGAGATTCCACCATGCCCACCATGCATTGCCTAATTTCTCACAGGACATGGTAACTTTAAAAGTAAATTATTTTCCTTAAAGCTTGTTGCCTCATCTTTATGTCAATGTTCTACATCTGACTGCGTATATGAACCATCATACTTTATGGGAGTTATTCTTTGACAGAATGAACGCAATATTATGTTGGATAATGTACAAGCTGCATTCGGATTTATTTACTATACGGGCCTTGTGGAAACTAGAGCAAATTGCCGAGCGTTCAAGCATTTTTGCCATACCTTTTATTAAAATCAAATATAAAAGCACACAATGTTAGGACCCATTAATATTAATTTTTATCCATAGTGCTAGGCAACTGGGCTTATCCCCGTTGTAAACTACCCTTTGTGCCTATTGGCCTTGTTTGTTCTGTCTCCTGCTTGATATTTTGTTTACCCAAGACAGTTAAATTTATTCTCCGGGACTTCGTTGAGCTTCATTGCTTCGGCGCTTTTCTGGTGGTCGCCACTGTTGATTCTAGCTTTCAGGAGTTGCAGTGGTTTGGGAATAGTGCGGTGGGATTGTCCCAAAAAAGTCCCTGCCTAGGAGACACTGCGTTCCAATATCTGTGGTTTCGAGAATGCACTAGCACCGTCCACTGTGGCATCTCTATGGTCTGTGCTAGGTGAAAACTCAAACATTTGCAGTACAGTCAGCAGTAATTGCTGTAATTCCACTTCAGTTTACTTATCTACAAGGGGTTTTGCTAACCTTTGGATTCGTTTGTTTATCTTCAGTGTGTGTACTTGGCATCTAAAGTAGTTACAGTGGGAGTATGAAATTATTAAACGGTAGGAATAAATACAGACGTTGTTGTCGTCGTTAAATCCAAACCGTCTTGAATAAAGGCTTAAAGCCTCGTATCCACTAGGATATTTAACGCGTGACATTATGCACAAAAAGTTGCACAACATGATGAACAGTAACGAGGAATTTTTATTTAGTAACGTTGTCTCGTCGCTTGCTGTTACTCACGTGTCTGTCTTCTGTTGTGGTATTCTGCTAAACAGAGCCACATATTTTTAAGTCTATTTACAATTCATAACACTATACAAACCATACCTTCATATCTGTTGATATTTTATCAACTTTTGTAATTCATTTTTATGTTTTCTTTCTATTGTTATCATCTAAAAAGCATACTTTTAGTTATCTCTGATTATTTTAATATTAAAACTTAAATTATATTGATAATTTGTAATTCTTGCAATATTTTTCTACTGTGACATTTTCATCTGACATGACATCTGTCTGTCTATTTTATTTTCTTAAACCATAGACCATAACATAGGTACCATGGACTAGATCTGCTTTAAGGTAGGTGTATAAGGGTAGCTTAGACTGACCCCTTTGTGAACCGGTTTTATTCGTACTGGTCTTTATTTCTTAATTGAAATTTGTATTTAAAATTTAGACGATATGACACAGAACGATGAAAAACGGGCGTCAGCTTTTTAGTTTTGGAATCGGACTGAACGCCGAAAGTCGGTTGACTTCTTAATGATACCAAGTGTATTTTCTGATCTGAAAAACTCCTGGAAAACTCTAAATTGTGAATTACCAGCTTATCTAAAACTATTATTATCTGAAGTGCTCCAATTAAATATATTTTGTGTGGTTCCCGAGACCATTATTTCCTGGAAACACCCTCAACGGTCTTCTCTTGGCATCAAAAGCCTCGCTGTTTGGAGAATTGAGCCATAGCCGGCCTCCACATCCCTTGGAGCCTACGTACTTACCTGTTTGTCTGTTTATCCGACCTGCTTCCATACTACTGCCTACTCCACTGCCTACCTGCCCGATTACTCGCTTATCTGGCTACCACGGGCATTGCACGACTTCCTGACCGAGCCGATGCCTGGTTAGCTGCCCACGTCGTGCGAAGCCCTACCGTTTTATTATCTATGTCCTTTTTCTTAGTTTTAATTTATATTACCCTTTTACTTTTACTAACGTGGCTAACGTTAGCTCGACTGAGCTAACGTTACGCTATACTGTCTCACGGGTTTAACAGCTAAACGGTTGAACTACAGTCTTCAAATTTTCACAATATAAGCATCTTGTTGAGCCAAAGCCATACTAATTGCCAAACAATATTTTTTTATGTTTTTAAGGGCGATGAATTCAAAGGGGGAGTGGAAAAAAATTTCGGCATTCCCCATCGATTGGGGTACCGTTGTTTAAAACTCGTTGAGTAGATAAATACTGTATCGTTTTTTTATTTTGTATAACAAAGGAATGAGAAGCCAGAAAAGCCTGCAGAAAAAAAATGTTCCAAAATGTTTTTACTTCCCAATGACCAATATACCTGAAATTTGTTGATAATGTTTATTATTACGTATTTTTTACTAACAAATACCAATATATATTAATATTTATAAATTAGTTTTTTTTTACGAAATTACCACATTTTTCCTATTACAACTAACTTAATTTTGCGGTTTGATACGGAACCCTAAATATGCGAAATCCAACACGCACTTGGCTTCTTTTTTTAATATTCTGTATAATGTTTATGTATCTTTTAATAATTCTGGACTTTGTTATTGTAGTGTCACGTGCTACTAAATTCTAATTAACCGATCCTGTGAGCTCCTACACCTAAGTGTGGGAGCCACAATAATTCGCTTCGAGTGGATTCAAATTCATGGAATTCCATCGAGATACCGCACCCTCAATTGAGAGGTGAAGCCTACATGATATAGGCATATATGATGGATATCTACACGCGAAAATATTGGGTACTAGCTGCCCAACCCGACTTCGCTCTTGTTAATATATATTTTGTGGTTTTCGATCCACTTTTTCATGAGTCTGATTTCCTGGTAGTTCGAGAGTCATCACTCATTTATTTATTTATTTATTTATTTTCACACCACAATAAACATTACAGGCATTGTTACAATAAGGTACATGAAATAGTTCAGTTTACTGTGGTAGACTGGTGCCTAAGCTAGGCTTTAAGGGCCTGTGTTTCAGGTCACCAGGTCTCCACCCTCTAGCAGTTAGATACATCTCTTAAAATTTAGAAAAAATAAAATAAAAATAGAGTTAACAATTTGATTTACAGGTTCTATAATATTAATAGCTTTTAAAAGTCTGTAGCTCAAAATGGAGTGTTCAAAAAGAAAAAACAGGAAAAAAAAAAAACCAGAACAATATTGTGGTTTGGTGTAGTGTTAGTATTGTTAGTAAACATTTTAGCGAGAGCGTGAGTAGGTAGATGTGTTTGGTGTGTGTATATATGTCTGAGAGTGAGTGTGTGGGTGAGGATTTATCAGATAGCATTCGGTATACATTAGGTCACGGTGGTAAGTAAGTTTTCGGTGTCATTATAGTTGAGTCCCAGTAGCCACATGGTAAGCTTTCTTTTGCATTGTTCCTTATTGAGTTTAAATATGGGTTGAATTGAATTGATTTTGTTGTACAAAAATCTTCCCAAAAAGCAAAAGAAGCGGTTAGAAAAAACAGTCGAAAGGGAAGAGTGAGTGCGACTTACGGGATTATATCGTCTCTTACCGTGTGTCATTGAGGGGTGAAAGGTGAGTAATGAATGTTGTTTTAGTAGAGTGTTCAGGATAAAAAGTTGTCGTACTGTAAGGGTTTTAGATTGCTTGTATAGAAGATCTGTAGGATAACGGTATGGAAGAAAATTAGAGACTTTTAAGATAACTCTCTGGGCTCTCTCGAGTTCAAGCATAGAAGTTTTGGGTGCACCACCCCAAATTGTTATGCAGTAACTTATCAATGACTGAACGAGGGCGAAATAAACTGATCTCTTTAGTTTGTCGTCCGCCACTGATCTCAGGGTTTTGAAAACATATATAAATTTACGTAGCCTAGAAATGAGTGAGTCTATATGTTGTTGAAATCTTAGGGTGTTGTCATGATGCTAGTCTCATTTTTTTGTACTTCAGGATTGTGAACTCCTGCTCAGTTGTAGAAAACCTAACTGAGGTTCCAGACGGTCTTAGAGTAAATAAAAATGGGCCTTACAAAATTTCACCTTCTATATCACCACTTTAGGAGACGAGAAATTACTCCTACAGTATAAAATCTATATCCTCTCAAAATTTCAAACTTCTATCATTAGTGGTTTAGCTGCTTGATATGTCCGCCAGAATATTGCCCTTTTACAAGCTTTTATTGAACTTGCAATGTATGTATGTATGTGTGTTCGGCTCAAATCTTGCAACCGAACTTTAATGCAGTTTTCCTTCAACGAAAAAGATGAAATTTTGCATACACGTTAAGTGACAATGCATGGTTAGCTAAGTGATGTCATTCTTAATCCAATATGGCGGACAGCCCAAGATGACGGACTAGTTATTTTTTGTGCCCAGCCATGATATGGATATTAAATGAAAGGGTTTGCCGAGAAGTAAACGAAGAAAGCTTGAAATAAAATAAAATAAAAGTATAATTTTATATTTGTAGATTTACCGATGTATGTAACATAACTTGGACCGCGAGGATGGCCGTAAACACGGAAGGGTCATGCTGGCCGTCATTGCCTGATAACGCTAGCTTGATCCACCACCCGTTCGAAATCGTGTGTGCGACGGTATACCGTCAAAATATTTTATTGTTTTTATGTTATGTTGCCTACATTCCACCTAACACTATTGAACGGGAATATATGTTTATGTTCCATTTACTGGAGCGGTTATTTGTTCGCTATGGTAATGTTGTTTTAGTGGCTGATTTAAATATGTATTCAACAAACCAAGATGTACAATGCTATTATGAATAATTTGTCACCTTCTGTGGGTTTCGCCAAACTAACAATATACTTAATTGCAACAATCGCACGCTCGATGTTGTCCTAACTACTTTGCCCGAAGATGATATTATCGTAAGCGAGGAACGTGGGGAGTGTTTGTCATGCATAGACCCTCAGCATCCGCCGCTACGAATAAGTATAAGTAGGTCGCGAGTGACTTCTAGCCCTGGTGGCCCTGTACCGCAGGTTTCCACCTCCCTACCGAGATGGAATTATAGAAAGGCGGACTTCCATTATTTGTATTTGGGACTTGCAGAGACAGACTGGAGTGCCCTGTATGAAACGAGTAATGCCGACGAAGCATATAGGATATTTTATGACTTAGTTTATAGGATTTTGGATAATAGCACACCAAGAAAGAGCTCCAAGTGTGATTGCTTTCGTTATCACTACCCTGAATGGTTCACTGCTGACATAATTGGTTGTATTAAACAGAAGGCTTTTTGGCACAAATCTTTTAAGAAGACTCGTTCGCCATATAGATAGAAACAAAAAATGCACAGACGAATTAACTAGGATTGTAAATAATTTTGGTTTAACATTACATATAAAACAACCAACAAGAAGAAATTCATGTCTAGACCAAATAATAAGTAACTGTAAGGATGCAATATGTGAGGTTATACCACTGGGACTGTCAGATCACGAAACGGCTCAGATGATATCCATATCAATAGACAATAAAGTTCCACCTCTACGCTTTCGTACAATTTATAAGCGTGATTTTAGCGCCGAAAATAAAGAAAAGTTCTTTAGCTGCATATCAAATTTGAAATGGACTGATATATTTTCTAATCAGGAAGCTAACAATGCGTTTAATCTGTTTCACGATTTACTTGTCATGTTCTTTGATTTGTGTTTCCCTAAAATCGAGATCAAAATCAACCTAGTGAAAAAATATACGAAATGGATTACCAAAGGTATTAAAAAATCAGCTAAAACTAAAAGGGACTTGCGTTTTAAATACTATTTCTCATCTGATAAAGGCAATAAATTAAAATACTTAAACTATAATAAATTACTTAAAAAATGTATACAGAAAGCACAAAAAATTCATAATACAAACTACATATCTAGGGCTAAAAATAAATGCAAGGCAACATGGGACTTAATAAAATATAATTCCAATAATAATAATCAAATTCAGGAATCATACATTAAGGAGATAGAAACTGAAACCGGACCATTAACAAGCCCCACGGACATTGCCAATTATATAAATGACTATTATATTAATTTGACGAACAACAATTTTGACATTAATACTAATAATTATGACATTGATCCTATTGATTCTAGTATGTTTTTAATGCCCACCAATGATGACGAAATACAAAAAGTAATTAAATCTCTCAGGGATACAAATTCAACAGGTTATGATCAAATACCTACAAGGATTATAAAATACATAGGCCCTATCATTACTCCGGTACTAGTACATTTATTAGACTTATCATTATTCACGGGAGTGTTTCCTGAGAAATTAAAAATGACAGCTATTAAACCAATACACAAAAAAGGAAATAGAAAACTTGTTGATAATTACAGACCGATAGCCTTGTTGCCTATTTTAGCAAAAATTTACGAAAAGGTCATGCATGCGCGATTAATAAATTTTATCGATAAGTTCCAAATTTTGAATCGAGATCAACATGGATTCCAAAAAAGAAAATCGACAACCACAGCGGCATTTAACTTAATTAACCTAGTTACCAAAAATATTGACCAGAAAATTCCGACTACTGTTGTATTTTTTGACATGTCAAAAGCCTTTGACTTTGTATCGCACGAGCTACTCCTAAAAAAATGTGATAAATATGGAATACGCGGTAAAGCAAATGCATGGTTAAAAAGTTACCTTACAAACAGATCGCAAGTTGTAGAAATTACTTTGGATAAACCAAATCAAAATGGTGAACAGAAATATAAATCCAAATTAGGTTACAATGGCACAGGCGTTCCACAGGGCAGTATTTTGGGGCCCCCACTCTTTTTGCTATATATCAATGACCTGACAAAAGTAACTGACCATCCCTGCATACTCTTTGCAGATGATGTCTCCGTAATTATCCCTAAAACTAAAGAAAACTATAATGAAGAAATAAATAGTACCGTAGACAAAATAATAACTTGGATGGAAAAGAATAACCTTAAACCTAACATAGATAAAACCAAATATGTACAATTTCAAAACAAAAACTGGACTAAAATGGATTTAAACATAACTTATAAAGGTAAACAAATACAACAATCAGATAGTATTACTTTTCTTGGGATAGTTCTAGATGAGAGGTGTTCTTGGATTAACCATATTGATATGATATGTGGAAAACTCAGTAAGTTTGCTTATGCTCTATGGCGTTTATCTAATCTTACAAGTAGACAAGCCACATTGCAGGCTTATCATGCATATGTTGGTTCAATACTGCGCTATGGTATACTGGTATGGGGGAACTCGGTGCATCTCGGAAGAGCTTTCATCGCACAAAAGCGGTGTATACGTGCGATTTGTAATGTAGACCCACTCACATCCTGTAAACCGCTGTTTAGAAAACTTAGACTACTTACATTAACTGGTATTTATATTGAGGAAGTATGTAAATTTACCAAATCTCACCCTGAAATGTTTGAAAAATTGGGAGATAAATGTAACTTTAAAACCAGATATCCTAATAGATTAATAAATCCTACAAGAATAAAAACGGAACTATATAGGCGAAGTTGTTATCCTATGTGTATTCAGATCTATAACAAGATTCCTAACCAAATTAAAGAACTTCCAATGGTCCGCTTCAAAAGGGCTTTACGCAGGTGGCTAATTGAGCATCCCTTCTATAATATAAAAGAATTTCTTGATTATAAATTAAATTAATGTTCGAATTCTACCTATACCAAAAATTTGCATGTCATTATGTTATGATTGAATATGTTAAGCTACTAATACTACCATTGTAAGAACTTTTGTAACCATATTTATCTGCAAATAAATGTTTGACTTTGACTTTGCCACAGTGCTGGACTCGGAGTCAGGTGGACAACTGGACGTCGCTTACTTCGACTTCAGGAAGGCATTTGATAGTGTGGACAATGACATCCTTTTGAATAAATTTGCGAGGGTTGGTTTTACCCCAGCCCTTCTAGAGTTCTTTGCTAGCTACTTGGGTAACCGTAAGCAAATTGTGGAATACGCAGGTTACATCTCGGACTCGTATTTCACCCTGACGGGGGTTAGCCAGGGGCAAATTTAGGACCCTTAGAATTTATTTTAATGATTAACGATCTTCCAGAAGTCATTAGAAACGCTGGTTGTTTGTTATTTGCTGACGATCTCAAGTTATTCATGCGGATCACAGACGAGTCACACTGTGGCATGCTCCAGCGAGACATCGATCGGGTGGTAGCATGGAGTGATGAGAACAAATTAATCTTCAATGTGACGAAGTGTAACATAATGTCCTTCACGCGGGCCGTGGTACCCCGACGTCACGATTATTGCATGGGGGGTCACGTCATACCGCGGGTGCGGTTAGTGCGAGATCTTGGTGTTACCTTTTCCGAGGAACTGTCGTTTCGTACTCATGTGGTGCAGGTATGTAGAAAATCATGCGTGAAACCCGTGACTTACACTAATATGGCAGCAGTGAAATCGCTTTATAATGCGTTAGTACGAAGCAACTTCGAAACTAGTGCTATCATCTGGAATCCTTATGAAACGAAATATTCTACGATGGTGGAAAAATGCAAAACAAATTTACCCGGTACCTATAGATGAGGCAATTTGGTATTTACCCTTTTTACCCGCTTATGTGTCCAACCCTCTTTGTTATAGGGATGGTTGGGTACTATAAGTTGGAGGTAAGGCGCAACCTCGCCCTTGTAAAATATATCTTCATGGTTTTTCGTGGTATGCTAAATAATCCACAAATATTAGAATCGTTGGGATTGCTCGTTCCAAACAGAAGGCTACGGTTAGAACCGAGGGAAGGGCTGTTTAAAGTCCCGTCAACACGCACTAACGTGTTAAATTTTGCACCACTGACTCGAGCAGTTAGGATACTGAATGGCGTCTCTCTGCGTTTGGGCATATTTTCTTGCTCTTTGGCGGAATTCCAGAGGGTGACACTTAGTGTGTTGTCCACTGTGTAGCATGTGCCTCTACCCAGACCCGTTACTCGGACTGGCAAACTGGCAATGTATGACTACATTTGTTAGCTTGGGTCTTACCTGTAAAAATAAATGTATGTGTTAATAATAAATAAATAAATAAAAATAAATAAATGAAAGAAGAAAAGAAGAAGAAAAATATTTTAAAATTGACACAAAAATAGCTACTGCACAGGGTCTTGCAGCAATTTCAGAGACACACAGATCCGTTGCGAGTTCTAAAGGTATGTGTATGAACAATGTTGTTATACATCGGGTTTTTAACATAGGAAAACATGTCATGAAAAATAAATCAGTCGTAATTTATAATATGTAATTTAAATCATACTAATAACTTAACACTACATTCAGAACTAGAAAATGATTCCGAGAATCCGACTTGCATTGCAAAAACTTGTATCTTTGTAGTTTTATGTCATCTCTCTCCATTAAAATGATTATTTTTGATTGGCATTTAACATATTCAAAACCAATGTCCTTATGTATAAGTCTGTGAGAATAATAAAATTTATGATGTTACTCAAACGATAGCTTAGTAATTCATAATCGTCAACAGTCTATATACGGCCCACTGCAGGGCACAGATTATTACTTAGTATTTTTCTTATCTCAAAGATTCTCAACCTCCATTGAAATCTATTTCTTGCCGAAGAATTTGTAACAGATTTCAGTTGGCATTTCCTTCCGATCATCATTCAATGTGCCCTCACCTACGATTCACCATATAATAGTAAAATAAAGAAAAATAGTTTATTTGACACACACAGATACACACTATGTAGGTATAATTAGAGGAGAATTAAATTTAAAAAAATTACATACATAGTCTGTCCCGCGGCTGCGCCAAAAAGTTCCCGGGAACCCCTATAAAGAAGCTACAATTAAGTAAGAAAAATATAAAATAAACTAAAAGTATCAAAACAATTCTGTCCAACTTACCGGTCCACTCTACGACGCGCTTTAAAATCAAAGATTGAGTTTGATTTACGCCTTCTTCTTCCCTTATTTTAAGGTACACATTGAAAACAATATGTCTCGCTTGAGATCGAAGTAGCTTTTTCGAAATTTTCACAAAAATAACAAATTGTCAAGAAGATATCGCAAAATCTCAGCAGTGGTTGACAAATCTCGTAATTTGATTTGACAATTGACATTGCCATATGCAAAATAATAATTAAAAAAAAACTTTTTCCAAAAAAACAACCGACTGCCAAAATTGAAGTTATTTTTTACTTTGTAGTGTTTTTATTTGGAAGTCGGTTGTTTTTTTTGTAAAATGTTTTTTTTATTTTTCACTTTTTAGTTGTGGTACATAGAGGAGCAGTTATCTAGGCTAGGCACCAATAATGCCCAAAATGAAGCCAGAATAGAATAACCCAATAACATGAAACTTAAACAAAACCGGTGGAATAAGGGTATACCAAGGTGAACTGTTTACACCTGCGAACCCTTTAGAGCGTACTAGTGTGATTTTATGTTTTGAAATGGTGTAAACAATAAACAGAAATGCGATTGCAGCTATCCCGAGTGATTTGCCGTCATTTATTGAAGAGTTCTGATGTAAATCTCCGAAGTTCTTCATCAGATCTTAATGAAAATTAAACCGGACCACATGACAAGCACCAGCATTCAAATAAAAATAGAATAATCAGAATCGGTTCTTCCAGAAATAAGTTCTGAGGTAAAACAAATAAAAAATAATAAAAAAATACAGTCGAATTGAAAACCAACTCTTTTTTGGGAAGTCGGTTAAAAATATCGTAAATTAAATATAAAGTTTATTCGAACATATAATTCCAAGTGAAACCGCAGTTATAACAGTTCACAATGGCCCGTTCAACAAAGCCGTCAATTTCATAGGTAATGACCTTATATTTTACGGGCACCTAATACTTATTGTTATTATTATAGTACATACAGGCGACGGTATTGGAGAAGGACCTAAACTCAAGGAACAATAGGAAATAATGTGCCAGATTTTGTGGTGTTTAGATTCACAAACACAATGCTCATTCATCAGGATTTATTATAACTACTGTCATCAAAATAATAATTTCGCCGTCATCAGTTTCGCGTTGAGCCAGGACAGAACTGTGCGTGCCTGCTTACATACAACAGAGAATTACGTGACGGTCCGTTGTGACCCGCGACCACGTGGGAATAAATTTATTAAAGGTGATGTTGAGCTTGATTTCTTCAAAATAAAACTCCCACGCTTCATTGGCCGTTTGTGAGTCTAGTAATTGATGAAAAACGCTTTAAATGAAATTTGAAAATGGTTAGCACATTTAATCATTGGTTGAGTTAACTACTGGTGCAAAAACTGGGCCTAAGGCCTGCTTGCGCCAAGGCCTCCTCCTGAGCCAGCGCTCGAGCACTGGCTGGAAGGGCGTGAAAGCCTGTCCCACCATTCCTCCACCAGGACCTTGCAGAGCTGAGACCGACGCAACTCCATATGTCGCTGCATCGGACCTTCACCCCGCGCCCGCGCTTCCTCGCGGCACCGATACAGTGAGGCGATATCCCAGGGTGGGGACCGGCCAGTACGCAAGCCGCCTCGTAGGAGATCGTGCGATACCCCTTGATGACTCTGACGGCCATCAGTCTCTGTGGCTTCCGCAGAACAGCGATGCTACCGGCCATCAGTTCAGCCACCTAGATTGGAGCTAAATACAGGGCCATCGATCGCACAATCCCCACGAAAAGCTCAGCTCAAATTTCCAAATGAATAACGCCAATAAAATAGTATAAAAGCAAAAAATTACTTCGCCTGTAAATAGATCTAGCTCAATTTCGAATAAGCACTCGGTATTCAAACGATCAGTATACACAATACCCTAGCTATTTCTATGTCTAAAATTTCGCGAATATTGTAAACCGGTTTATTGCTCCCGGCTATACAGAGTGTAACGGAAAGGAGTGGGTATATTTGAAAAATTGCTTCTATACATGTAAATTAACAACTTTCCCCGAGAAAGTAATAGCGAATTCCCAAAAAAATCGTTTGGATTTACCATACAAAGTTGTCATCAGCTGACCAACATTTTTATGGGAAATACAACTTTTACTTTGATAGTTAACTTTGACTTCCTTGGAATAAGTTGTTCATATTATAATACAATAGCTTCTACCAGCGGCTTTGCCCGCGTGAAAAGTGTTTTTATCCCAAGGTAACATTATACTGGGGTGAAGTAGCCTATGTGTTATGCCACCGTTCTGGCGTGATTGAGTGACAAACATACATGTATCCAACCGTCCATTTAAACTTTCGTATTTATAATATTAAGAGCAGCGGTTGCCCAGTGGTATCGGCCGCGACTTACAAGTTGTAGGTCGTGCATTCGAATCCTTGTAGGCGCTTTCATCATCATCATCATAACAGCCGAAAGACGTCCACTGCTGGACATAGGCCTCACCCAAACGTCGCCACATAGACTAGTAACATGCATCCCGCATCCAGGGGATCCCCGCAACCTACACAAGGTCATCGGTCCACCTGGTGGGAGGCCTTCCAACGCAACATCTTCCGGTTCCCGGTAGCCACTCCAGAACATTTCTGTCCCTTCGACCATTCCTTCTACGAGCAATGTGCCCTGCCTACTGCCACTTAAGTTTGACAATTCTTCGGCGCTTAAAGCGCCAGGCTTTACTTTGAGTAAATAATTTCATCACCACTGCTCTCAAAATGGTAAAGAATAAAATCGTGAGGAAACCGGCACTTCTTAGAACCAAAAATTCGAAGACATGAGACTCTGGGCCCGTGTGCTGGAGATTCCCTCTCACAGAGAGGAGGCCTGCGTCACAGAAGTGAGAACATTAATATGATGATGATTTATAATACAAATAAGAAAAGCAAAATGGCTAGAAGCAGTTTTTAAAATATGATCACATATTCCCGTTTCAACCTGTATCAAAGTCTTTTATATCCAAATATATATCGTGCACTTGAAAGCAACAATGTTTTAATGCCATACGGAATTTTGGTAGCTAAAAGGATGGTATGCACAGAGAGAAAAACTTTGAACGAATTCGGGTTACTCTAAAACGTTTGTTTAGGGCGAAAACAACATTATTTTTTATTTTGTTTTGAACTCTGTAACCTGACGGAGATTAAAACGTGGTTTATCAGGTCAGAGTTCTAAAAACCTACCACTACTAACATTTAGTTGACCAACATTTGGGTATACGGATGTTTGAAGGTGAATCAACTTCTTATATCTTTTTTAGGGGTTCGGGATGGAGGCAAACATCAAGTTCTGTTGAATTTAATAAGTGTTGCATTGGCGGCACGATGGTGATATACGGGCGTACATTCAGTCGATACGGAAAATGAAAAATTAAATCCACTGGAAAATACGGTTTTTTTGCCAATGATCATAATTATGACATGAAAAGTGTCACGACATTAAACATAATTATGAGCCTTGGTGGAGGATCCTGGAATCGACCCAAGAATGGTCAAAGTGTTATTAGCTTTTCCATTACCTCCAAATTCACGGTAATTAGGTACGCTTGCTGTTTCCAGGAATTTCATTTGGTTTTAAAAAGATGCTCACAACTTACAACACTCACTATTTTACAAAATTATTTACAAAGTCTTTGGCGACGCGATAGAGGGACCAAGTTCTTGCTGGGTATATGTTGTTGGAGTAAATAGCCATAGGTAATAAATAGGTATACAATGTTTAATGCTTGTATGCTGCGGGTAGGAAAATTTGCTTGTTTATCACCGTAGTGTGCACAAACACGTTGCACATCATGGAAAGACGTCTTTATTTTGACTATATATGTTAGATAGTTACAACTAATAATAAAGTTTTAATTTACTTGTAATTAACAATTACCAGTACTTTTTATTTAATTTCTGTAACTTTACTGTACTTCAGCATAATGAGCAAAAAACAATACAATTAACGACAACCACGTCCACTATTTTCATTAGCATCTAAATCGCATTCCATACAAAATGAATAGTAATAAATTGTTTACAATTTCTATCACGTACAATTCGTAAATAACTTAGGGAAAGATACAGTAGCCCTAGCACGTTATTGTTAATTTGTGACTATTGTCACGATTTATTTGATTCTGTATGCGATATTCCAGCATTCATTTTAGGGTTGCAACAGACTTTCGCCGCCGACTCCGCAAGTGCAGAACTTTCGCAAGAAATCATGCCTCCTCGAGTTTAAAGCGGAGTCGTAACGGAGGTTACCCCTTTAATGTGCCACCAAATGAAGGGGTCTTCGTTTAGATGGAACTTCGAACTAAATTATACCTGAAGAACTATCTCGTAGTTTTGAGTTTTTCCATGTTACAGCCGCCGCCGCCAGATCGTGTACTAAATGAACAACTGCCTAATTATTGCGAGCTAATTTATTTTATGAACCTCTAAAGTCTAAGAAATTGCTAAGGTGACAAAGCCGGGCCACTATTTTTTGGGGTTCCCTACCCAAAGGGTAAAAACGGGACCCTATTACTAAGACTCCACTGTCCGTCTGTCTGTCTGTCACCAGGCTGTATCTCATGAACCGTGATAACTAGACAGATGAAATTTTTACAGATGATGCATTTCTGTTGCCGTTATAACAACAAAAAAATAAAAACAGAATAGAATAAATATTTAATTGAGGCTCCCATACAACAAACGTGATTTTTTGCCGTTTTTGCGATAATAGTACGGAACCCTACGTTCGCGAGTCCAACTCTCACTTGGCCGGTTTTCTTGCCTCTTGATTACCATAGTAAGTCGATAATTTCTTCTTTCCTCCGCCTCCGTTTACCTCTGCATTCACGAAGGTCAACGAGTTATGCACCCCCAGCCTCTGTAAGCGCCTCCAACAAATGACTTCGATAACATCCCTAATTCATTTATATGCAGATGTGAAAAAAAGATATAGCGTGTTGTTTATTTGTTGTGGTTCAGTGAATTGGAATCAATTGCTGGGCCTTAATTTTTTCTGTTTGACGGGCTGGTTAGCGGTAATCTCTTGGAAGGAAGTGGTTCCGCAATGAGGATAAATAAAAACGGTGTTTATTATGTTGCTGGTTACAATTTTATTTAAATTAATATATAGCAAACGTGGTTGAAGTCAAAAAGAGTTATGTATATAAATATTGTGTGCATCACAAACATAAACTAAAAATTTAAACCGCAGCTGCTACGAGTACTGCTGCTGGGTAGCATGGTTGGGCGTGGAAGATAGTTGTGTTGACCTAAGTTGATATATTAGTGTATTGAGTAATGAGTTGATGGTAACTATTGTGAACTGGAAAATAAAGAATAGTTCAAAGTCCAAACTGTGTGTTATTTCTGAATAATACCAACTGCACGTGAGTATTGTTTATTCTTGAGTATTTTTCTACCCACTGTCCTTGGACTCAACGGCTTGCTTTGTACTAGCTCTGTTGTCTATATAGTGATCTATTACATTTTTCTACCCACTGTCCTTGGACTCCACGGCTTGCTTTGTACTAGCTGTGTTGTCTATGTAGTGTTCTATTACATTTTTCTACCCACTGTCCTTGGACTCAACGGCTTGCTTTGTACTAGCTGTGTTGTCTATCTAGTGTTCTATTACATTTTTCTACCCACTGTCCTTGGACTCGATGGCTTGCTTTGTACTAGCTCTGTTGTCTACCTTTTTTTTTATGGTGGTTAATCATCCAGTGACTTCTCCCGCTTTGGGTCAAGCGGGAGGGCGTGTCAGACTTTTACCGACTAAAACCCACCCGTGTTCCTTCAGTTGCTTGAGCCGGGGCCGCGGTAACTCTTTTTCAAATTTATTCGCGACCCAGACAGGTATCGGCCCTAGCGGACCCCGTCAGTTTTGCTGACATCTCTTTGAGGCGCGCGTGGAAAACTACGCCACTCCTCAAAGAGGGGCTTTATCGCCTCAATTGTGGCGTGCCCAGCGCTGGGTTGCGACAGTCGCTCTCTCCATGTCGCCATGAGATCCTGCCGGAGCTCTGACCGCCGAGCCGTGATTTGTCGCGGCAACGGTGTTTTGCCACGGCGTTTCGTCTCCTCGCACCACTCCCATATGTGCGCGAGGATTTTTGCAAGGTGGTTCGCTACCTCACTAAAGATCGTACGGTATCCTCGGACCAGCCGAATTGCCATGACCCTTTGGGACGCGTTCAACCGGCGGGCTGGTCGCCGCCTCAGGGAACGCGCCCACACTGGTGCCCCGTAAAGGGCCATGGACGCACGACCCCCACTTAGAGACTCCGGCAGGAGGCGTTTGGACCCCCTAGATTGGGCAGGAGCCGCTTGAGGGCAGCCCCGGCCCGCTTCAGTCTGGGAGCCAAACGTCGTTGCTCCAAGAAATTCCACCGACTATCGAGGACGAGTCCCAGATACTTCATCGTCGACCCGACGCCGATGTGAACACCTCCTACCGTTATTTGGGAACCCGGCGGTGGCGCGTTCCGAGGACCATGCCGGCCGCTGCCTGGTGCGACCTCCCCTGCGCCAGGACCAGCGTGTCGTCAGCGTAGTAAACTACGCTGACGCCGCTAGGGAGGTCGGCACGCAGCACCCAGTCGTACCCGATGTCCCACAGATATGGCCCCACGACCGATCCCTGTGGGATACCGCACGACATATCTCGCCGGTTCCACTCTCCCTGGTAACCGGGGTAGATGACGTCCCTGTCCGTCAAATAGGCCTCGACCACGCGACAGAGGTATGGCGGCATCTGGTGATACCGGAGTGCCTCCTTGATGCAACTGGGGGTGGGGTGAGGGCGTTGAAGGCATTGGTGATGTCTAGAGACACCGCCAAGACGACCCCACCCCAGGCCACTGCATCCCCCGTCGTGAGGGATCGCACGAGCGTGATGGTGTCCACCGTAGAGCGCCCTCTGCGGAAACCAAACTGGCTTTCCGCCAGATCCGGCCCCACCCGTACCAGCTGACCGACGAGGCGGTCTGCTATGACTCTTTCAAAGAGCTTGCCCATCTCGTCGAGCAACACGATGGGCCGGTAAGCGGATGGCGAGTACGCAGGGCACCCCAGCTTCTTAATGAGGACCAGTTTCCCCGTCTTCCAACGAAGTGGAAACTGGTACCTCTCCAGGCATGCGCTAAGGAGCCCCTTAGTCGAGGCCCGAGAGCCTCTATAGCCAGGACCCAGGCTTTCCCAGGTAAGCCGTCGGGTCCTGGGGCGGTATTTTTTGCATTCAGCCTACGTACCGCCACTCTCAGCTCTACCTCGGTCACCTCCGGAGCATCGTCGTCGTCGGTGTGATCTAAATCGGGTATCGCAGGAGGCGGAGCCATGGGCGGAGGAGTATGTTCCCCTCGCGAAGGGAATAGAGTGCTCACCACGCTCTCCACGAGCTGCGGCCGGAGACTCTGCGCCAGCGAGGGAGCCCTTGGGCGGAGTTTATCCCAAACCATTTCGTAGGGGCGTCCCCATGGATACCTTTTAAGAGTCCCCAGTGACACCTCGCGGGTGTAGCCTCCACCCGATCTATTCCCACCTAAGAATTGGCAACTGAATAAAAACGGGCGTGTACTTTAAAAATTAAGTTTTAATTTGCAAAACCAAACTAGATTAGCCGGAGGCACACAAATATTTGTAGGTAGTGGGATACGGACGTCTGTTGTCACTCCTGCAGGGATAGGTACTCTCCTGTAGTAGCAGGAAGCCGGAGATGGAAGCTGGCAGATGATATGCAGAGGTGCTGTACGTCGATGTCTCTGGCAGCTTATACGGCGAGGTGTCAGCCACGACTCGCTCAGCACACCAGTGGCGTAGCGACAGGTGGGCCTTCGGAACTGCGGCACACGTGACGTGCACGCAGTACTTGTCGAAGTGCTCGATGCCGAAGAAATGATGAAGCTGCAGAAGCGAAGAAGCCGTAGATCCTGGAAACCACCGTTCCAGCCTATTAGATCGTGGCCGAATATTCTCCGTCCTGGGGTACCACCGACGACAACAATAAGAAAGTACCTATTTAAATGTAGTAGTATTGACGTGGTGGCACTGACCAGAACGGAGTTTACATAAATATCAAGCAAGCTTGAGCAAAAAGAAAACAGTAAAAACAATGATTAGGAATCCGTTAAAACGTTACAGACTTATTTTTCAAAATTATTAATAAACTTGAAGGTAGAAGAAAATTAGGTAGCAAGATGCAACATTATTAGCTATAACTGAGGCTATTACTAAATGGTGTTTATTGGAAAAAAGTAATTACATCTGTAGCGTAACGAGAAGTATAGGGGTAGGTACAATAAATAATGATTGGCAAAAGAAATGAAGATGGCAATGATTATGCTTTGCGTAATTTGTGTGCTATTCAAAACTTACCCTAATTCGGGATTTCCACGCACAACTTTAACGGCACTTATTAAACCGTCGTTAACTCGCGAAATAAATATAAGTTTAAAAAAATTAACGCTCGTGTCTGCTAGGGCGCTCGACAGGACGCAAAGCAATACGTGTGCTCGCAAATCAGCCTAGGAGCGACTGGCGGACGACTGCTGCGCGGGCGACCGCGCGCAATCATTTTTTATCATTCGATCTATGCGAACTCTCGCCCCCGCGCCTCAGGTACCCGCCGCTTTCCAAGTCACAAACAAACAAAGAACGAAGCATTAGTTCATTGTTGTAACGTTTCGTTACATTACCCGCCGTTCCCTCATAAGGATTTTATTTTAATAATAAAATCCGCATGTTATATTTGTTACAATATCCTTTCACTCATCCTTTCACTTCAATCATACCTCATCAATCAAATACCTAATATACAGTACATCACACAATATAACAAATTATGCGACGTGTCCTATCATGCCGAAAATCTATTGACTAATATCCGTCAATGACTTTTGTAACTGGTCTTAAAGTCGTTTAGTAGTGTATGGGAGAATGTAACGAAGACGGAATTATATTTAATTTGATATTTTCAGGTCCTTTATATGCCAAGACCCTAAGCTCTTACCTGACATATCCTCCAAGACATACACAAGTGGTGATAGTTTTTGAATGACCCGGCACTTAATGTATTTGGGAGCTAATTTTTTGCTAAAGTGCTTATCCTTATCGCTCAGGACGTAAGCACGCTTGTATACGATATCACCGTTATTAAATTCAAAAGCTTTACGTCTTAAATTATAATATGATGTATTTTTAACATGGGCGTGATACAAAGTTTTTTGGACTTGGTCAAAGATAGAACTTAGGCAACCAAGGTTTTCCGCATACACATCGCGAGGTAGAAATAAAACCTCATCTCCTAAGTCTGTATCGGCGTAATGTGAACCACATAATACTATTTCCCGTCCAAAAACCAGAAAAGAAGGTGTAAATCCGGTAGCTTCGTTAACTGAGCTATTTATCGCGAATTGTACCTTCGGAATAAATAAGTCCCATGATCGATGATCACCATCAACGAAAGCAGCAATGCAAGTAATAATAGTTTTATTATACCGCTCCACAGTATTGACCTGAGGGGTATATTTTGGTGAATAGAATGTGTTTGGTACTTTATATTTCTTGAATAAATCTTGAGTATGTCCACTAATAAATTGAGTGCCATTGTCCAGAAAAATACTTTGAGGAACACCGTGAACTAAGAAAATTTGTTCTTCTAAAATTTTAACTATTATCTGAGAGGTTGCTTTTTTAATTGGGAATATATGACAAAATTTGGAAAAACAACAGGTTACTACTAATATGTAACTATTTTGTTTACGAGTGATCGGGAGTGGTCCCATTAAGTCGATTGATATCATTTGGTAAGGACGAGAGCATTGCTTGGGGCGACCCATTTCACCAAGAGTAGCATGGTTTTGAGTCTTGTATTGAAGACAAGTACTACAGGATCCAACGTACTTTGTTACATTTCGATGCATGCCCGGCCAGTAGTATCTGAGTGCAATGCGTCTATAGGTCTTAAAGATACCCAAATGACCAGCAGTTGGCTCATTATGGTTATCCGCAATGACCTTATCCCTAAGTTCAGAAGGAACGACTTCCTTCCAAGAAAATTCGTTGGTAAGCAAACACTTATTTTTACTAAGGCGGAAAAGAGTACCATCTCTAATTTGGTAATTGGGAAAATTTTCGGGTTTTGTGACACAGTTATTATAAATGTTCTTATACCAATCATCACTAGAAGTCGCGAATGAATTAGTAGTGACCATAGAAGAAACAGTTACAGCTCTAGACAACGCATCGGGGATAACGTTGTCGACACCTCGACGGTGCTTTATATCGAAATTGAACGAAGACAAGCGCACACCCCAACGTGCGAGCCTTCCCGTAGGGTTATTTAAAGAGAGAAACCACTTTAATGCACTATGGTCAGTGTAAACCGTGAAAGTTTTCCCGTTTTCCAAATAGCATCGCCAATGCTCTAATGCAGTGAGAACTGCCAACGTCTCCCGCTCCGTAATGCTGTAGTTCCTTTCTGCCGCCGTTAAAGACTTGCTCATGTAAGCTATGGGGTGCTCTTTTCCATTTATAGACTGAGTGAGCATACCGCCTATCCCATAGTTACTTGCATCCGTATGCACCTCGAAAGGTAAATTGTAATCGGGACAAGAAAGAACTGGCGCGGAAACTAAACATTCCTTTAGTTTTTTAAATGCAACTTCCGCCTCATCAGTCCACCTGAAGGGTGGAGTGTTCTTCTTATTCGAAGTCAACTTGTTGAGTGGTCCTGCAATTGTGCTAAAGTTGGGAACGAACCTACGATACCATGTAGCTGTGCCTAGAAATCGCTTTAACTCCCTGCGATTAATAGGAGTTGCGTAGTTAAGAATGGCTTCAACCTTTTCTGGATCGGTTCGCAACCCGTTCGCATCAACCACGTAACCTAAGTATTTAAGTTGGCTTCGAAAAAACTCACACTTCTCCAAGTTGACGGTTAGGCCTGCCTTACGCAATCTGTCTAAAACGCGAATTAGGAGGGACACATGCTCATCAAAACTATTGCTAACAATTATAATGACATCTAGGTAAGCAAATATCCTGTGGTCTACGTTACCCAGCAACTTATCTACAAGACGCTGTTGCGTAGCGGGAGCATTTGTCAAGCCAAAAGCTGTGGTCTTGAATCTAAGTGTTCCTCGACCTGGGACGTAAAAGGCCGTTTTGTCTCTGTCCTCCTCTGCAATGGGTATTTGCCAAAAAGCTTTGGATAAATCAAGGCTAGTAAGAAAACGAGCGTCGCGCAGATTATCCAAAATTTCAGCAATGTATGGTAAGTTGTATGCATCTCGTTTTGTGACTGAATTTAACTTCCTGCTGTCAAGACAAAAACGAGGCTGACCATTCTTCTTAGTAACGAGGAGTACCGGAGACTGCCAGGCACTTTCACAGTGCTCCACCACATCTAGATTTAACATCTCATCTACCTGTTCGACAAGGATTCTCTGTTTTTCAGGAGATAGCCTGTAATATCTTTGTCTAATAGGAGGAGAATCGCCAGTATCGATGCGATGGGTTAAAACGTGCGTACGGCCCAAGCCTTTGCGCTCAAATGAAATGTCCCTAAATTGCTCTACAACGTTATCAGCTATAGCGCGTTGAGACTCATCTAAACTGTCGTAAGAACGAATAAAAGTTTTATGATTATTATTATTTAAATCTACTAAAGGATTAGTTGACAACTGAACAGAGCCCAAATATTTCGGACATAATTGGAAGGCGCGCCAGAAATCAATACCTAGAATAAGCGATGATTGAACTTCTGGAACTACATAACACTTAATTATGTGAAATTGCTCCTCTAAATGTACTGGTACATTAATGTAGCCAATACTCTTTAGTGTTTGACCACCAGCAGCTACTATCGAGGGAGTATCCTCAGTACAAAGCTTAAGGCCACGACTGAGTAACGTGTTATGTGCATAATTACCCAATATTGTAACAGCTGACCCGGAATCTAGGAGGGCAGACGCCGTAATACCATTTATTTTAATATCTATATATGGTCGCGAATCACCTGTAGGCTTAGCTTGCAGGATTGATGAAATTTTGTAACTGTTGAAAAATAAATTAATTGTTTTCAACCAATTATTCCAATCATCCCTATTAAAGCAACCTTCTAACGTAGACGATTTGACACAATCCTGCAAACCTAGTTTTTTTGGTTTCTGATCCCTGTTACATTTCGGACAATCTGGTTTCTTGACACCTTTATGTCCACACTTAAAACACATAATTTCTTTACTTTGACAATCCTTGAGGCTATGCGAATCGTTACGACATCTAGGACAATATGGCAGTTTCGCATCAGGAACTGTATTATTTTTATCTATAGCATGTAAATATCTCTCATTAACATTAGCATTATTTGAATTTTGTTTGTTACTATCCAAGTTGGTTTTATTGTTTACATTTTTAGAACTAAAATATTGATTTTGTTTGTTAACTGTATCTGATCTTTGTTTGTATGCAAATTCTGGTGCTAATGTGTCAGAAGTAGCAACCGAAGGTTCTCGGAACTGAACCATGCGTGACTGAACATTTTCAAAGTTCCTGCAAAGAGATCTCAACTGTTCAACAGATGTGATTTGAGATGCAGAGGCTAGAGTGCTCGCATAACACGGTCTAATATTGTGTAAAATCACCTCCAGTTTGTCCTCCTCCGCAAAAGGCCTCGACAAGCGTGAAAACATCCCCGAAATGATGGACAAGTAAATCGTAATGTTTTCCGTTGCCCCTTGAGTCCTAGACCGAATCTCAGATAAAAGACGGTAATCGTAATCCGCTTTGTCGAAGTCCTGTACCAGAAGAATGACTAGTTCATCCCAAGATGATACTTGTTGCTTTACGCTTCTGAACCAATGAAGTGCATCGTCCACAAAAATATCGGTTGCAAATGAAAGCAATTTTGAATTCGTAATGTTTCGAGCAACGCTATATTCATTTGCTCTTTGTATAAAGGCACGCACGCAAGTCTTACCATCAAACTTTAGTTTTGTTAACTCAGAATGTCTTGAACTACCCTCACATGTCACTGAAATATTAATTCTTTCAGTGACCTGTGGGTCAGAAATTGGGACGGCAGCTATGAGAGGGTCAGTACCCTTTGCCTTTAGTGATATGAAAATTTCATAGTACTCCTTAAACATTCTCGTACATTCCGTATGCACATCTATAAATTTCTCATCCAAAACGATCCTATTCAGCCGATGATATAGGTGATGGAAAAGATTTTCCATTCGCCCCAAAACATTCCTGTCCTTTGTGTCCACATCCAGACTAGATTTAATTTTATTTAATATTTCCAATGAATTATTCAAATCTTCAAGGGGGTCTAGATGGGAACACAAAATATCCTCAGACACAAGAACCTGACTAAGTTTGCAAATCTGCCGCCCAAGATCCGCCACCGTACTAGCCGGGGTTTCACCTCTTACGGCTACCTCGTATTCCAATTCTGATTTTTGCAACGATAAATATTTTATAGGGTACGCCATAATAATAATAATAAAAAAAAATATCAACCAATATTAAAAAGTTGTAAATAGCACACAAATTATAACGAATTAATGATGAAAGTACTCCGTTCTGTTACAATCAACTTTAACAGAACAGAACGCTGTGTTATATGTTTTATGATAAGATCAATTAACAAGCTAATGATTGAAACAAAAGAAAAAAAAAAAAAAATGCGTATGAAAAGAAAAAAACGTTATAAAAAAATTTTTGCAACTGGTGTGAAGGTAGTTACACAATAAGTTTGAGAAGCAATATGATTCCAAAAAAACTATACCCGCAATATTTAACGAAAATAAAAAAAATCAACCTGTATTTTTTTTTATACAGTTAAGAAAAAGAATAACTAATATGACAAGGTTAAAAAGCTGTAATTAACAAAAAAAATGTGAACATTAATCTTCACCCCAGTTACTGCACACACAAAAATTAACAAAGCGTTTTACAAAAGAAGAAAAAAAAAAATATATACCCACTCACCCTACAATAACTAACTACTAACTACAGAAGCGAAAACAGACAGAACCACGTAATTGGGCGCCAGTGTAGCCTCCACCCGATCTATTCCCACCTAAGAATTGGCAACTGAATAAAAACGGGCGTGTACTTTAAAAATTAAGTTTTAATTTGCAAAACCAAACTAGATTAGCCGGAGGCACACAAATATTTGTAGGTAGTGGGATACGGACGTCTGTTGTCACTCCTGCAGGGATAGGTACTCTCCTGTAGTAGCAGGAAGCCGGAGATGGAAGCTGGCAGATGATATGCAGAGGTGCTGTACGTCGATGTCTCTGGCAGCTTATACGGCGAGGTGTCAGCCACGACTCGCTCAGCACACCAGTGGCGTAGCGACAGGTGGGCCTTCGGAACTGCGGCACACGTGACGTGCACGCAGTACTTGTCGAAGTGCTCGATGCCGAAGAAATGATGAAGCTGCAGAAGCGAAGAAGCCGTAGATCCTGGAAACCACCGTTCCAGCCTATTAGATCGTGGCCGAATATTCTCCGTCCTGGGGTACCACCGACGACAACAATAAGAAAGTACCTATTTAAATGTAGTAGTATTGACGTGGTGGCACTGACCAGAACGGAGTTTACATAAATATCAAGCAAGCTTGAGCAAAAAGAAAACAGTAAAAACAATGATTAGGAATCCGTTAAAACGTTACAGACTTATTTTTCAAAATTATTAATAAACTTGAAGGTAGAAGAAAATTAGGTAGCAAGATGCAACATTATTAGCTATAACTGAGGCTATTACTAAATGGTGTTTATTGGAAAAAAGTAATTACATCTGTAGCGTAACGAGAAGTATAGGGGTAGGTACAATAAATAATGATTGGCAAAAGAAATGAAGATGGCAATGATTATGCTTTGCGTAATTTGTGTGCTATTCAAAACTTACCCTAATTCGGGATTTCCACGCACAACTTTAACGGCACTTATTAAACCGTCGTTAACTCGCGAAATAAATATAAGTTTAAAAAAATTAACGCTCGTGTCTGCTAGGGCGCTCGACAGGACGCAAAGCAATACGTGTGCTCGCAAATCAGCCTAGGAGCGACTGGCGGACGACTGCTGCGCGGGCGACCGCGCGCAATCATTTTTTATCATTCGATCTATGCGAACTCTCGCCCCCGCGCCTCAGGTACCCGCCGCTTTCCAAGTCACAAACAAACAAAGAACGAAGCATTAGTTCATTGTTGTAACGTTTCGTTACACGGGCCAGTCCCTTGGCCCGCTTGATTTCCGCTCGGAGGGCGGTCCTCGCCACTCTGTACCCCTCGTACAGCTCCGCCTCAATGGCTTCCGTATTCGGAGGATAGACTATGTTCTGAGGCTCTTGATTTGTGGCATTCCATGTCAGCGAAGGCGATAGTCGGTTTTAGGTGACTTAGTGATGATGATTGAGAGCAGTGGTGGCCCAATGGTAACGGCCCCGACTTACGTATCGTAGGTCATGGTTTCGAACCTAGGCAAGCGCATTACTTTGTGTACATTATTTCATCACCACTGCTCTAAAAACGATGAATTTTTTTTTTTTTTTTTTTAATTCCATTGACATTTAAATGTTTGTATGCCACAAATGCCATACATGACTAATCCAAATATTTAATTGAACAACTTGCATGCTCTGTATTTATTTACTGTTACGACAATTATAGAATCTGGAATCGTGACATTCTAGAGTGATTATATTGGTATTATTCTACTAATTTATTATTTTGATATCTTGACAAATGTTTTTATAATTTTTACTGTGACATTCTGAAATTTTTATTTTGATATGATTTATTAATATGACATTTTCTAGAATGGTATTTTAGACTTACATTATTTTATTGACATTTGCACATATTTTATTATTATTAAATTTGATAATCTAGAATAATTATTTTGAACTGTATTCTTTATCAATATTTGCATGCCACTACCCAAGGCAAACATGACGTTCCATGATCTTTTTATTTTAACAACTCTTCATGCTGACAACTTGTTACGTATGTATGATACTCATGTTTTAGCAAATAAACAATGATTTGATTTGATTTGATTTGATTTGAAAGAAAACATCATGAGGAAACCGGCATGTCCTAGAATCAAAAATTCGAAGACTTGTGACATCCACCAACCCGCACTGGCTCTGCGTGGTGGTTTAAGGCCCATTACCTCTCTTACAGAGAGGAGGCCTGTGTCTCAGCAGTGGGAACATTAAAAGGCTGATGATGATGATGAGTTGATTATAAAGGATTCTAGAGGATGGGCAGTATTATAAGCTAGATACATATTGGTTTAAGACGGTGTCATTTACTACAGAGATCAAAAAATACAGTGAATAATTTTATTACGAGAGAATATAGACACGTGGAATTCGATGTCAGCGAAGGCGATAGTCGAAATGACAAAATGAAAGGGATTGATCACGTGATTTTTCGAAATTGCTTGTCAACCTTATACAATTTTTCATTTTAACAATCGCTATCGCCACGCTTTTTATGATAGAATGTAACTTGCCTATGGCCTCTGGATTAGCACACATGCAGAACTCTACTTTTTATCTTGGAGGTTTGTTTACTTGGGCTAATCACGAGGGCGAATTCACTGGCAGAAGTTTGAAAAGGCAATTCTAAAGCTGATAAAAAGGACGTATAAATATTAATAAAAACTATTAAAAGATCCGCTCCTACCCCACACTTATATCAAACCGTGACAAAGCCGATAATTTTACTAAAAACAATTTTGCTTTACCAAAAATATATCTAATTTACCGTTACGGTTACCGTTAATACATACCGTTTTTTACCGTTAATACATACATACTACATATCTAATATACTAATAAATATTGAATATATGACAGAGAAAGGAAAAGACTAAACATTTATAGTGAAAGGTAATGCTCCTTTACCATTTTCTTAAACGATGGCAGTGTTTGAGCGCAAGACGCGCTTTCTTTTATTTCTATAGGTAATACATTCCACAATCGAACTGCTTGAATCGTAAAAGATTTGTCAAAGAACGAAGTGGAATGCATACGAACACTCAATTTTAAATTCTCCGATGATCTCAAGGACTTAGAATGGGTGTCACAGAGGAACTGAAAACGTTATTTAAGATAAAAAGGAGTAAAAGGATTAAAGAGCACATTATATAGCAAAGAGAGTATGTGGGCATTCCGGCGAAGGCGAATAGGAAGCCATTTGATCTTAGTACGAAATTCAGAAACGTGATCATATTTGCGCAAGCCAAATATAAATCTAATACAGAGATTTTGAAGTCGCTCAAGCTTATCCAATTGGTCTTGGGTGATATCAAAATAGCTGACATCAGCATAATCCAGAATAGGGAAAAGAAGAGATTGTGCTATCGCAATTTTAGTGGCGATGGGAAGTAAATTACGAAGACGTCTCAGGGAGCCCGCTGAAGCAAACAGTTTACGACTGATTTCCTGCAGTTGTTTGGTCCAGGCAAGAGTTCTGTCGATATAAATCCCCAAGTTCTTTACAGTGTTAGCTATAGGAATAATGGTGTTGTTGCAAGAAACCTGGGGAAGCGTCGACCAATCAATCCTAAAAACAGTCCGGGAATTACCAACAACAGTCACCTGAGTCTTCGTTGGATTAATCTTCATCCCAAACTCAGCACTCCAGTCACCTATTCGAGCCAGGTCTATATTAATCGTCTCAATGGCATCAGGTAACTCTCAAAGATGGGCTTGGGTATAAATCTGGAGATCATCAGCATACAGATGGTAGAAAGAAGAAAGTCGTTGCGTGATAGCATTAATAAAGAGTGCGAAGAGAAGAGGAGATAAAACGCCACCCTGCGGCACACCGGCAGAGGTGTGACACCAAGAAGAGAAAGATTCATCAGAGCAAATACGCTGCGGGCGGCCAAACAGGTAACTATGAAACCAGTCAATTATCGGAGGAGATATGTTAAAAGAGCTTAGGACGCCAAGCAAAATGTCAAAGTCAACGGCATTGAAGGCATTGCTAAAATCAAGCAGAGCAAGTACCGTTAACTTGCCCACTTCCATGCCTGACCTGATATCATCCGTAATGTGTACAAGTGCAGAGGTAGTGCTGTGTCCGCGTCGAAAACCAGATTGTAATAAATAGTTTTGGATCATTAAATTTAAAACTATTTTACACCGAAAAATTTATAATTAATTATAATTTCTTCTTAACCTTCATAGGATAAGTAAATCAAAAAATATTTTGCCAAAGAAACTGTCCAAAAGGAGGCCATATTGATATTCTGGCACTAAGCGGACGCACCGCCCGTACGGCGTTAACATTGGGGAAATTACGTGTTTCTGTTGAAATGATGATGATGGGTTTGATGTTTTTTCGTCCGTATCAATTTCATTAGTAAAATCATGAAAAATAACCAAGACATGGTTAAGGGTTAAGCGTGTGTTAGAATTTGAAGTATGTGTGACGTAATTAAATCATGAATTTTCAGTTTTCTAGTCACAATGGTTCGCTTTATAATACATACTTGTCATATTTATTAAGCACCTACCGACAAATGTCAAAGTATCTACCTAAATTATTATTGTTGTCAACTACCTACTACTAATGTAAAAGAGTACCCACCTAAATAAATATTGTTGGTGTGCAGAAAAAACATATACAAATAATATACCTAATTCTATCAGATCATACATCTCAAATACTAAGTGTACCTATAAAAAATCATGTAAACTTAAATATTAGAAAACTCAAAAGCAAGACATATGTCCAGAAAATTTAAATAAGTTTAAAAACTATCTGAGCAATTTAACTTTCACTCAAGTTTATAACACTTATGATGTGAATGAATCTTATTACATTTTTGCAGATGATTTTTTGATGTTATATAAACTATGTTTTCCAACAAAACATGTAACGATAAAAACGAATTCTAAAACTAAATGGATTTCTCGTGGTATAAAAATCTGTAGTCAAAAGCAAAGAAAATTACTCTGATCGTATCGATTAAAACCTGAATGTAAAAATAAACTTGATTTTAAGAATTATAATAAGATTTACAAAAAAGTTATACGAAACACAGAAAACTCAAATTATAAAAAAATAAAACACTTCATAAAAAAATCTCAAAATAAATCAAAAGCTGCATGGCAGGTAATTAACAAATCCAAATTTCGCCTACCACAATGTCTAATACCGTCCATAAAGAGAAGTAATTCCACTATCACGCATCCAACATATATCACAAACGAATTTGATAACTTTTTTGTAAATGTAATTGAAAAAAATAAAAATAGTAATGTTACTTCGACTAGTAAAAATACTTGTAACAACTTAACTTCACAGTCATTATATGCAACCAGTTTTACCTATTGACCTAATAAAAATAATTAATAACCTTAAAAATACAAAAACTGTTGGCTATGATGGTGTGCATACTCATGCACTCAAGTTGTGAATTATGTCAAAGAAGTTATAGCAGTACCATTAACGCACATTATTAATTTATGCATAACGAATGATGTTTTTCCTAATAGTCTTGAAAAAGTAACTATTAAGCCCTTATTCAAAAGAGATGATAAATCAGAGGTGAAAAATTATAGACCCATTGCCAAAGTTTATATATTTTCAAAAGTTATCGAAAAAGTAATTTTCAATTCCATTTATAATTATTTAAGTTATTTTCCATTTTTAAGTTATTTTGCAATTAACATAAAGGATTTCGAAAAAAATCTAATATGAATATGGCATTGTTCGACCGCCTTTCTTTTATTATGACGTCTGTTGATGAAAGAGCTCCGGTATGTGCTATATATACCGATATGACGAAAGCGTTTGACCACGTCAATCATTAATATTGCAAAAAAATACTGTATGGCTATGGAATCCGAGGTAATATTTTAAAACTTCTGGAGTCATATCTGGATAACAGATTCCAGTGTAAAGAAATATCTCAACTATGCCAAAAACCGGCCAAGTGCGAGTCGGACTCGCGCACGAAGGGTTCCGTACCATTATGGCAAAAAACGGCAAAAAAAAATTGTATGGGAGCCTCCCTTAAATATTAATTTTATCCTGTTTTTAGTATTTGTTATTATAGCAGACATACATCATCTCTGAAAATTTCAACTGTCTAGCTATCACGGTTCATGAGATACAGCCTGGTGACAGACAGACAGACGGACCGCGGAGTCTCAGTAATAGGGTCTCGTTTTTACCCTTTGGGTACGGAACCCTAAAAAGCAATTTAGTAACCAATTACACATCTTAACCAAAAGCTATAAAATTCGGGGTTCCTCAAGGTAGCGTGCTAGTGCCGTTACTTCTTTAATTTATATAAATGATCTCTCAATACTCATTTCTCAAAATTATGGTACTTTTCGCCGATGACAGTACAGCTGTTGTAATGTGTACTAATCCTAATTTTTACGAGAATGATATAAATTATTGTCTAAATAAAATAATTAACTGGCTTAGTAGCAATAACCTAGTGATTAATTTAAACAAAACAAAAGTAATGCACTTTCATCAAAGGTGTGAAAAACCTCCAGTTCATGTTATTTATGACAAGTGCCAAATAGAAAATACAAACAAGGCCAAATTTTTAGGTATAATGCTTGGTAGTAAACTAACATGGAAACCCATATCGAAGAAATTTGTCTGAAATTAAATAAATCTGCTTATGCACTGTTTCAGCTGTCAAAAAAAGTTAATACACAAACACTTGTAATAGCGTAACATGGATTGGTTGCATCAGTTCTGAGGTTTGGTATAATTTTTGGGGGAAATCTACTGAAAGAGAAACTATGTTTAAAGCACAAAAACGAAGTATTCGGTCCATGTGAGGCTTAAAAACTACCGATACTTGTAAACCTCATTTTAAATCATTAAAATTACTGACTATAAACAAACAACAACAACAATATTTACGAGACTGCTTTGTTTGTTAAAATCAATTTACACCTGTTTCAAAACTATCCGAAGTAAAAATGACTCAAATGCGTTCTCAATATAATGAATAAACTGTGCGACAGAAAATGTAGAACCGCTTTAATGAAAAAGAGTTTCTTTGGCATGGTGCCGAAAATTTATAATAATATACCCGATAGCATAAACAATTTGCCCCTAATAAAGTTTAAGAAAACTCTCTACTCGCTATTAATTGAAAAATGTTGTTATACTGTAGATTTTATAAATGACAATTTTTAATATTTCGTGTGCAATACATTTGCTCTTAAATATTTTTTAAGAAATCTGTTTCGCTTTTCTCGTTAGATTTTATTGTAGATTTTATTAAGATATATTACCATCAGGTGAGATAGTGGTCAAACGCAAGCCATCAATAATAAAAAATATGTATATATATATATAATACATTTATAAATATTTTTTTTTACTTTTCTTGTACTTAAATATTTAATTTTTGTCTTATTCTGTTACATTTTTATATTCTTTTATTTTCAACAATATCTGTACGTCTTCACGGCAAAACATAGCGGACATTATAATTAACCTAAGATCTTTATGTAACTACCTATGATTCACACATAAATATTCTGATTCTGATCATCCAAAAATAACTCTAAACTTATATTTAAGCCATATTGATGATATTCTTTCAATTTTTACGTAATTTGTAATAATCATTGTGATGTATCCTGGATTTTATATTACTATATTAGTATTATAAGTCATTTGAAACAATTGGTACAGTACTGTCTGTTAGTATTAATCTTCTTTCGAATATTGATTAAGAATGACTAAATAGGCGATATTAAATTACTTTATCTCATTTGTCTTGATATGTTTTTAAACAGTTTCACTTCATAATACTTGATTAATGACCTAATTGTGGGAGATTCATCATCACCATCATCATCTGCCTGCCCTTATCCCATGTTACTTGGGGTCGGCGAAACACGTTTTCTTCTTCCATACCGTTCTGTCCCCTGTCACGCTATTACTGACTGCCTTTTCCTTCATATCACTCCTCACACAGTCCATCCATCTTTTCTTTGGCCTTCCTCTTCTTCTCCATCTCTTTTCTTCTTCTTCATCCTTCCTCTTTATCTCCATCAGATTATTTAAAGCAATATAGATAATGGCACCAGTTTCTCATATTGGACGTATTGAGACACAGATAGACCCGTAATTATAAAACATTCTGTAATTGATAAGGTGACTCACGTTTTTTTGAATTACAAGCAGTATAAGTAAGTCACCTATACTGACAGACCAGATATTGTTATTTATAAGTCTTAATACTTGGTGTAAGATCGACTACACAAGAGTAACGTAAGATATTTGATATTATAACTTTATTATTGCTAATGGTTGTGTTAAAACTGTATTTATATCATATTATGGCCTTTATTCCTAATATGTTAAATTGATTTTTGGGCTAATCTATGTTCTTTGCCCTATCCTTGTTATTCTGATTCTATAATATTATGAATATTTTATGTGGTTGTAAAAGGTAGGTATTCGTCTCCCAGAGAACTAGTTTAGCGAACGGATGATAAGCTCAATGAGCCTACTAAATATGAATTAATTGACAAGCCTTATTTAAATAAAACTTAGTCTTGTCTTTCTGTGCTTTTATTTATAAATCCCTCGCCTGACACATCACATACATTGGAACTCTGATACAAAGTAAATAACCAACAACCATCTTGACATTCAAAGCTTGTTACTTTGGTAGATACCAATAATTTTATAAAGAGTTCCATTCATGATTCTAAACACGTGCCACCTTTTCAGCTTCAATTATTTTGTAAAGAAAAACTTAAAGTAATACTCAAAAAACATTTTTTTTAAGCATCTATTAATGTTTTTAATGCAAATGGGTTTTGCTAAGACTCAGCTTTTAAGATTAATCTAGACTGAACAAGCATTAAAATGATGTACTTAGCTAAAACTAAATAAAAGATTACAATCATTTACAAAGCTTTCGTTGAAATTTCATCTACGTGCCTGCATCGAAATGAGTTTTCAAAGTGTGTATTTCTTATATACATGTTTGTATGTTTTAGCCAAAATAATTTGAAATTTTTAAGAAGCCAATTGAAAAGTATAATTGTTTAATCTAGCGTAGTATTGAAGAAATATAGCTTTCTCTGGGTGTGTCTCATTCTGTCCTCGCAATACTACTTCAATCAGTAGAATCGCCCTAAAATTTTAGTAAACAGCCCCAATCACTTATTTTTTTTTTAGAACAACAACCTTAATAAAGCGACAAAGAACAAAACCAAAATTACAAATTCACAAAAAGCCACCTAACATAACTGAACAATCTGCCCCAAATGGTCCTACACTTAATTCGCCGATATTTTTCTCACACTTCACTATCCTTGCACTATTTCGAAAACCAAATCTCTCCAAAGTTATTCCCAGGAAGGTACTTCATTAAAGAGCTTGTTGCACTGGATTTTTGTGATCTATGGCTCCATGAATTACCTACGTTAAAAGTGGGTGGAAATGCCAGATTGTCTGCCCAAAGATATAGTAAAGAACTTTTTAATATTGGCTTGAATGTTACTGGATTAGACGTAGAGCTGAGGAGCTTCGGAGAATTTTTAGTGTAATATTAAAATGTCAGATTTTTAGAACGTTATAGGAATGATTTGGTATGATTTTTCTATTTAAATTCGTGTAGTCAAAGAGGATTAAAGTTTTGTTGAAATGGTTTGGATGGAGTATAGGTTTCTTCCAAGTAATGGAACTCAGCCAATATTTTTTAATTTTTTTGGGACTACATAAAACGCTTATTGAAGATTATAATATATTTCTGAGAAGGCTATGTGAATATTGGGGTCGCTTTCCAGTCATAACTAGATGCATCTGATAAGCAGTATTTTGCATAGAGTGACTGCCTTTCAGAAATAACTGGTTAAAAAGATACCCCTAGCCAGGCTGGGTTTCATATTTCTGGCTTCATACTGGTAAGAAAACTCATTTTTAACCGACTTCCCAAAAAGGAGGAGGTTCTATGTTCGACTTCATGTTTGTTTCTTTTTTTTTTGTGTATGTTCACCGATTACTCCGTCAATTGTGGACCGATTTTGAAAATTCTTTCTTTGTTTGATAAAGTACGTTCCGAAATTGGTCCCATTTTAATTTGGTGAAGATTTGATGAAGAACTTCGGAGATATACAACAGAAATATTCAATAAATAACGGCAAATCTCTCGGGATTGCTGCAATCGCATGTCTGTTTGTTGTTTATAACATTTCATAACATAACATCACGCCAGTTCGCTCTTAAGGGGTAAGCAGATCTCTCATTTCACCGGTTATGTTCAAGTTTCATCAATCAAGATATAAAAAATTGCGGTTATAATAATGTAGCTACTAAACAAAGAAACACTTTTCCTGCCGTGCCGACAAGTTCTTGCCCTTTAGTAAAATAGGTTTCTTTTTGTTCGAAGGTCGCAGGCGACCACGAGTATTTCATAAACTGCTAAGTACCTATTTCGATGTTATGTTTAAATAATTTTTGAGTCCATCTTACAGATGAGATGACAGAGTGTTGGCTTGACCCCAGTTTCAGCACCGTAAACCTCCTCAATTACGATTCTCACATCTCCAAAGTATACTTAAATCAAAATGATGGCATCGTGGTATTGTCAAAGTGTGGTCTCACTGTGCAGTTTCGTGAACCTAAGTTTCGAGACGCTAACTTCCTTTTAATTGATATTGGAACGGATTATAGTATTATTGCATTGTGTCGCTCACCATTCATTCACAATATTTCTTACTTATTGAAGTCATTGGAAGAGGTGATGAACTTGGACAAAGATAAAACTTGCATAGTCACCGGCCACATAAACCTCGATATCAAAGCGAATACTGCTGACTCAAGAGCTAATGAGTACCTTAATCTTATTGCGTACAGTGGCTTTATATCAGGTCACAACCTGCCAGCTAGGGGACCTGGCTGCCTAGACCATATGCTGCTTAAAACTAAGTCAACAGTCCACGTCGTCGTTTGTGATTCTGACATTACTGAGCATGATACAGTAATTGCTGGTGTCAGCAAAACGTCAGTCACTACTAAGGTTTCTAAATATTACACAAAAATCGATTACCTGGCACTAAAAACGAGTATTGGCGAGACAGATTGGTCCAACATTACAGATGAATTAGACGTAAATGTTGCCACAGGTCATTTCATTAACTTGATGACACATACAATTAAATATTATAGTTCTCAAGACAAAGTACGTAGTTCAGAAGCGACACGTAAGCCATGGATGACGCCTGGTTTACTTAGATACGTAAGAAAGAGGGATCTTTTGCACTACAAAGCAAGAAAAAATCGGGACGATACTACGGCTCAAAGAGAGTATAAGCATTATAGAAATTTATGCAACGATGTTATTAAAAAAAACTAATCAGGAGTACAACCGTAAATTGCTGGCTAAAAACAAGGACAATACCAAGAAACTTTGGCAAAGTAGGAAATATGCTATATGAAAAAAAATACCAATACAAACGCAGACATTACCAAAATCCTAGGTGATCCCGTGGAATCGGTAAATTCTGCCAATGAGATTTTTAGTTCGGTTGGTAAAAAGTTAGCTGACACCATTCTGTCGGAGCTTAGAGTTACTGAGAAACAACTGGCGGATGATACAAGACTCGATGGCAATTCTGGAACTTTTTCTTCTTTACTCCAAGAGACCCAGATGAAATTATTAAAATAATTGACAACCTAAAAGTGTGCTCTGCCCCGGGAAATGACATGATCAGCAACACGATTTTAAAACAATGTAAAATCTCCCTTGCCCCTGTACTCTCTTACTTATATAATCTTAGCATGTCAACCGGTGTCTTTCCGGACTGTCTCAAAGTAGCCAATGTCTGTCCCGTCTTCAAATCTGGCGATCCTCTTGTGGTGACTAACTACAGACCTATCTCCCTGTTATCTTCTGTGTCCAAAATACTGGAAAAACTTGCCAATAAACGGTTACAAAAATATCTAGCAAAAGTGAAACTGCTATCCGATAACCAGTATGGCTTTCGTCAAAATATGTCTACAGAGGATGCAGTGGTAACACTTGTTGACCACGTCACTGAAATGGTAAAATCTGGTCTTAAATGCGTTGATGTGTTCATAGATATGGCTAAGGCATTCGACACGGTTTCGCGGCCGATACTCTTGCAGAAGCTGTCGTTAATGGGTATACGGGGTCTAGCACAGAACTAAGGTTTCACTCTTACTTATCAAACCGACAGCAGAGAATAAAAGCTAAAGATGAAGCAATAAGTGAGTATTCTGATATCCATTTTGGCGTCCCTCAGGGTAGTGGTGTTCTCGGGCCAACTCTATTCTTAGCCTACATCAATGATCTCTGCAGTCTTCGAATAGAAAATGAGAGGTCCTTACTTTTGCGGATGACACGGCTATTATATCCCATGGTAGTAGTTGGGCTGAGGTCGTTGATGCTACTCCTACCTAAAACCTTCTTACTATAAATGCCAGTAAGACAAAATATATGACATTTAAAATATCTAATCGTGTTGAGCCCGAAAGTCCACAGTTATGACTCACTTAGGCGTACAAATCCCTCTCAGACATACATATAAACTACACTAGACACACACTACACATACAAAGACATACACTTACATACCTACACTCTTCACAAACCTTTTAATAAATACCTATTATAATTTTGTATGTTACCATTAGTTAAGTTTAATTATTGTTTGGTGTTGTAGCCGGATATTTGCCAAGTGCACTTAAAATACTGTGTCATTAACGACGAAAAAACTAGATCCCACGACACAGGTTATCCTGTATTGGCTAGGGTTTCTTGAATGCACTAAATATTTGTATTTTCACCAAAAATACCTGTTCTATAATTTTTTACTATTTTATTTTGTTGTTGTGCTTAATGTATCTAAAGAAAGGTGTTTTAATAAATTTATCTAATCTTATCTTATATAACATCACGCTACGACCAATAGGAGCGGAGCATAATTAAAAAATGTTGCAAAAACTGGAAAAAAAATCCTTTTGGAGAGCTTCCGTTGCGTGCGCTGCGTAAACGGTTTAGGTTACGCAAATATCATGTATGATAGAATTGTTCCTCTTTAAAAGTTCTAAAAAAAACCGCAACAACATAATATGTCTATCTTTTAAGTTTGACTCACTATAACCTTTTTTATGGTAATCAAATTAGTTCATTTGCGAAGGAGTTTTATCAACATCTATACTAAATAATAATATTATAAAGCTGTTCAGAGTTTGTTTGTAGGGAAGGTAGGTAGGGGTAGGTAAATATATAGCCAGTAGACGGGAGTGAAGCCGCGGGGTCGGCTAGTTATTAATATATTAAGTTCAATTCAGGTTCTACCAGACAGAGCGGTCACGTGGTCAAGCGTTCAAGGGGTCAGTTATGGGGGGGGGGGCTTGGGCCATCAGCTGACGACGCCCTTGAAAACCGATACTGTTCCTCTTTGTTAAAGCGACTGAATAAAAGAGTTCCTGTAATTATTTGCGAAACTTTTGCTAGAAATACACCTTTGTCAACTTTGCTTTGACGGTTATTTGACAAGGTAGAGTAATATAAACGTAGTTAGTTCTGGCAACATAACGTTTATTTGCTACAAAATATTCATTTCACTAACACAGATCGCAGAAACGGATGGTCGATGAGGCCGAAAAGTTCTGGAGGGGCGACCACGAACCGGTAGACGCAGTGTTGGAAGGCCGCTCTCAATGTGACCCACCAAATTGGTCTAGTCAGTCCTATGCCAGGCCAAGTTGTGGTGCCAGAAAAACGGTCCACCCTTACTGATTGGTCTGGATACATTAATTTTACCTAATAAATCCACGAAATAGACTCACGAGGAGCTCGTGGCTAAATAATAACAGCCGCACGGGTCGATCTTTAAGGTTAAGCAACGCTTGACAACGGGTGACCATTTCAACATACCGAGTTTCCTCCATGCCTCGGAAACCACGCTAAGCCGTTGGTCCCAGCTGCCATTTGAAGATCTTTGACAGCGTTACGAGTAGTCAGAGGCTTGAGATCTGACACCAGTCTAGCCAAGGGGTACCATGTTACCCAGTTACTATGTTGAGGAGGTCAGATAGGCAGTCACTCCATGTAAAACACTGGTACTCAGCTGAATCCGGTTAGACTGGAAGCCGACCCCAACATAGTTGGGCAAAGGCTAGGCAGATTGATTGAAACCCACGAAATAGACAAAGTACAAATAGTAAAGCACCCAATCAAAAACCTTTATTTAACTTTCTAGGCACGCTATACATCAATATCATAAAGTTGAGACAGGATATAATCCCACAAAGCGTCTGTTTCTGCCCAAAAAGTGTCCATATGGTAAAACTTTACCAATTATAACATTTTACTTATGTACTCGTAACTAGTTCCGAAATACACCAGTTTTGGGAATAGTATGTATGTATACGACTAGGAAAGTGTCTCTTTGTAATAAAATTGGTGTCTATTTGAATAATCTAATCTTTGTTATTTTATTTCAGCTTGGGTTGTAGCTTGACAGGTAACTTACCTAATTTATGAAAGCTACGACAGCGGCATCGTAAAATCGCCAAACTTATTGTTCACAGAATGGATGGTTTATAGATTCTGAAGTGGCGACCACGTACCGCAAAACGCAGCATTGGAAGGCCTCCACAAGGTGGACCAATGACCTGGTAGACGCTGCGGGAATCCGCATGATGTGAGGTGCACAGGACCTGTCCATGTGGCGACACTTGGAGGAAGCCTATGTCCTGCAGTGGACGTATTTTGACTGAAGATCTGTGGTAACTAAAAAATTATGCCACTCAGTTGTTTAAAAATCTTACTGCCTTATCTGTATGAGAACATACAATTTGCCTGCAGTCGGAAAAATTAAGAAGGATAATAACGAAAAGATAATATTAAAAATAATGTCGTTCTCATCATTTCTGAGTTTCATTTATTTCTTCCCCTTTCGTACATTTCTAGTAGAGTGTTTTATGTGTTACATTCACACTACCGGTCTTCCTTTCTTAGATTTCAAATAACGGTGTCATGTTAAGGAACAAATATTTAGTTCCCAAACACTAGACCAAAGGATTTGCAGCCTCAATAGACACCGGTGTTATACTATTCACATGTCTACAGGGTGTTTCGGAATTTAAACTAACTGAGTTGCCCAATGTTCTCTCCCATTGCAGGGAAAATGTCTTTCTTTACCCTCACCACAAAATTCTGTTTTCTGCATGTAGTTTTTAATGGTGTTTCTTCTATTTTTATTAAATTGCACAGCACTACAACAACTTTACCCTCTACATAATACATACATAACCTTAATGTCTAATTTAATATACGTTAAATTAAAATAACTTTTTACAAAAAAATACTACCGACTTCCAAATAAGGAAACTACAAAATAAAAAATAACTTAATTTTTGGATGTCGGTGTTTTTGGTAGGTACCTACCAATATTTTGCGGTAGTTCTTTTTTGTAAAAAGTTTTTTTATTTTCACTTTTTTGTTGTACCTACCTTTTAGGCAAGTAGTTTAGTAAGGTACCTATATTGCCAGAATAGATTACCCGACTATCATGAAACTGAACATAACCGGTGAAATGAGAGTGTACCAAGGTGACCTGTACACATCTGTGTACCCCTTTAGAGCGTACTGGCGTGATGTTATGTTATGAAATGGTATAAACAATAAACAGACATGCGATTGCAGCAACCCCGATAGATTTGCCGTTATTTTTTGATGAATTCTGTTGTACATATCTCCGAAGTTCTTCATCAGATCATCACGAGTTTAAAATGAAACCAATTTCAGAATATACTCTTTCAAACAAAATATTTTTTTAAATCGGTCCACAATTGACGGCGATATCGGTGAAAATTCTAAAAGGTCAGATATCCTCACCCCAACTTCTCGCTAATCTTTTCCTTAGTGTGCCCCGCCAGTGCCCAGTCAGATCAGTACGTAAACTCGAAACGTTTGCTGTCAAATCATCTCGCACAAATCTTGGTCGGTCAGCTCCTTTGAACCGAATTATGGCAATATCTAATAGGGTAATCTCCGCTGATACCGGGATTGACATTTTTTGAGACAGTTTAGCAAAGCTCAGACAAAAACTGTTACAGACTGATTTGTGGTCAACAACACCTCACTAGTCAAAATCAAAATCAAAAAATCAAAATCAAAATTTCTTTATTCAATTAGGCCATTAATCGGCACTTTCGAACGTCAAAAATAAAAATTAAATGTAATAATAATTGATTCTACCGTCCATTCGGAAATGTAGCTTGTTATGGAGAAGAACGGACAAGAAACTCCAAACTTACTCTTTTAAAAAAACATAAATGTGTTTTACAAGTATTTGGTTACAATAATCTTGTAGGAAAAATACATATATGTGAAAACGATGTAAAAAAAAAAAAAAACGCACTTAAAAGCGTCTAGAGTAAAACAAACAATTAAAAATACAATAAATAGGTAATTAAAAACATGCGGAGGCAGCTAAGATATGACCAATCCCAACTGACGGCGCCCGTTCACGAACATGACACATGGATCGGCACCACTCAGCTCAACCATCATGAAGGGAACCGAATGATCCAACACATGTGCCACCATCAGAGAGACATTAGAGAGAGCATAACACACTCAACTGCCGGGGCACACTGAAGTCAACGAACGACACATAGGTACAGTAAATGGTAGATTTACAGTTAGTACATAGTACTCACATATGTGCTGTGCAGTTATATAATCCAAAAAATAAATTGAGTTTATACAACACAAATATACATTATAATTATTCGTACAGTCTTCAGCAGGTCCAACAATACTTCAGAACTTTTCTGCTTATCACTTGTTTTTGTGCCCTAGTGGCTGTGGAGCTGGAATAGCGTTGGGCCAAGCATTTTTATCAGCGATGTAATCCCCCAACCTATAATATGCCTGCCTGCATAGTGTGCGTCATTTCAGAAAATAAAATAATCAAGCCAATTTTGTCAATAATGTACTTATATTACCTAATCTATAATTATAATTAAATCAATGAATAACTAGTATCAATCTTTTTATGCAATGTTTTACATTTTTTTTTAATCAAATGTTATTATTAATCTTTTTATGAAATGCTTTTTAATCTTTTTATCAATGATATTCAATTATTAACATATACTCATTTATTCATTTTTTTATCAAATGTTTATAGTAATTTTATATATAATCCATAATTAAATAAGTTATATGTTTGTTTTAATAATTTATCAGTCATACCTACATCTAATTTAATGAATTTATCTAAAATCAAATTTGTATAAGTTGTGTTAATAAAATAAGTGACATGTTTGCACGGAATGATGTTTTATGTATAATTAAGTTTTTCTGTAAACATGTAGTTGGTGTTCCTATCAATAAATAAATAAATAAATAAACATGCATGGGACATAACATACTTTTTTTTATCCCGGGAGCCCTTTGGATAATTTCCGACATTTACGCAGGCGAAGCCGCGGTCAGCAGTCTAAAATAATCTTATACAATTTTAACTAATTATGTTAGTAACTGTCCACATGGTTGAAAGCCGAAATTGCAGAGACGCAAATTCGGGAACCACCTGTACATACATGCACAGAATAGCATAGCTTCCTCTTCCGTATAGACATTGTGTTGAGACATGCCTATAGGCTGTAAGTACTAAGGAAACATGACCTAACGTAGTATTTCAACTAGCCTAGCATTGAAGCATAGTCGTAGGCGTATATTGTTCATGTGGCCTGGGATTGAGCTAAAACAAACCAAGCGTTTAGGTGACTTATGTAAGGTAACTTTCCTTACTCACCTGCCAGCTCAGGGGTAGATGTTCGGGATGAGACAATTGCAGGGATGATTTCGCATGAGGGTCGATAGAAGTAAAAGTCATACTATTTGGTCAACTGGTTTAATAGCACACAGGCATCACTACAGCATAACAATTTAAAGGTATCACACTTACTTGTGTATGGGATGTAAACTACCCTTTAAACTTAGCATCAGATGTATGATATCACAATCAGCATCGCTCCACTGTGCATCCAGTATATCACCGGCCGAAATATCATGGGTGTTCGGAGCCTGTTGTTTAATGCTGTGTAGCTGTTCCTATTTCATGTCGTTGACCATGTTTAATTATATTTTATTTTCTATGTTTAAAATTAATCCTAAGGAACCCTGTCGATGGGAAAAATGCAAGATGAGCGTCGTACAAGCACATGTCTCACAAACATGAAAATATAGTTTAATTCCACGAATACTCACAGCGCTTGCTAGCACATAATGATTTTAAATTTAGGGCTGTTTCCCTGTCGCCTCCGAGTCATTCCGATTGCTTTATTTGACTTATTTAAATAGGATTTTATTTTCGACCTCCTGCGTATCAATTAGCAATGCAAAAAGAAATGTCACTCTTGTCGGCCATAGACACTGAGCATTTTATTAACCAATAGAGACGTCATGTCTATATTTTCTTTGAGTAATTATGTTTACCAGAAATTAATAACCTAGATATGTAGGAAATTGTATGCTTGTTGGATTATATTAATTCACACAATATCTAACAGGTTTTGTAAAGAATTTATAATAATTCCGCCTCGACCTCAACGCCATCTAGCACCAAAGTGCCTCAACCACCTAGTGACACACCCAGATGAAAGAGTACACCTGATAATTAATATGCCTGACACCAGATGTCGCTGCAAGCCGTTACGGAAATATATTTGTTACAAGTGAAGATTCTAGAGGCAGTAATGTAAGCTCATTGGTTTAAGACTGTGTCATTTACTACTGAGATAAAAAAAATACAGTTAATAATTTTATTACGACTTAGGCGATTCACACGCTATACGCTGCGGGGTGCATGGCGACGAAGTCACGACACTGCGGGTGAAGGCGTGTTCTGTGTGTTACACTACGCGTGTTTTCAATGCAAAGAGAGATACTTTCAAGCAACGTAAGAACACGCACTCTTTCGCTACGTTGCGTAATGCAGTACAGTGTGCGAATCGCCTAATTTTTATGATAAGATTACATTCAATTTGAATTAACGTCTTTCGCCACAGGCTCTAGTCAAGCGACATTCACAGTATGAGAATGTCAAACGCTATTGAAATGACATGTGATCAAACTTAACATACACTTATCTACATCAAAGACCTTATACTTCTTACTACTAGACTGTGCACTATGGCGCAAAAACCGGTCCAAGCGAGACGGCTCCCTTTGGTAGTGTGTCTCTTTCTAATGAGGTGACCATGCCCAAACAGAACACGGGACAAATTGATTGACGATAGTTTAAGTATTCCGATATGTTGATGCTACCTAACTGCGCTACCTTAACCTACATAATTTATAGATAATAAAAAAAAACGGGTTTATATTTTTTGGTATCTACATCACTAACCGTATGGTGTCGGGCGTAAAGAATTTCACCACCCCATGTTTGCCCGTGGGTGTCGTAAGAGGCATTTAAGGGAAAAACCAGAGAATGGGCAGCAGCGTTCTCTGTGCATTTGTAACAACCATACTGCGATCGCCAATCCGCCTGCAAAGCACTCCCCATGAATAGCACAAATAAAACATAGCCCCTATTGCCCGGCAGCCTGTACCATCGACTACGGTAACGGTCGAGGTTATGTGGTATGGCAAGGGATGCTAAGAATCCCGGACGAGATCCGGCTTCCCCAACAAATACCGACGACTGGACCTTGCAACGTACAATACGCGCACACTCCGGACCGACGAAAATATAGCCCAATCAACGGGGCATAAGTGACCCGAAAAATTCCCCTGCCTATGAGAGTAGGTAGTGTGATAAAGTAAGGTAATACAGATTACAGATATCAAATTAGCCAACAGATTTTGATAAGAGAAGTTAGGTATTTTTACCTAAACATGAAAATTTCTTATAACTCTCTGTGAAAAAATCCTCAGGCTGAAATACTTTCTGTATACGTACGAGTGTATTAGTTAGAATAGGCAAGTATAGGCATCCAACATTTTTTCGATTTGGGAGACACTCCAAATTTAACTTTTAGCATTTTACGCTATAACTTCTACTGAAAAATTGGTCCGCTAATTTTTATTTTTTAATATGGTTTTATTTCGTTAAATAAATAGCTTTGTTAAGTTATCCAAAAGATTTTCCTTTTTTTGCCCTTTTTTTAAATTTTTTCTTAATTACATAATGTGAAAAATATCTCCGTGCATTTTGATACCTTTAGTAGTCATATGATTTTATATTAAATAAGAATTATCAATTATCCAACAAATTTTCGAACGTTCATTATATTTGTTAGGATAGTTCGCTGATTTTTGCTAGAGCGTAAGGGTTGACCTTCACTTGACCGCTCGGAGCTGCTTTGCCGCGCATTACTTTTGGAGTATTGTAGGCGGGTTTTGTGGACACCGTTATTATTACAAATATTTTTTATCTTAATATGCACAACTTATGTAAAGTCATCCAGTTACCACAAACTGTCAAACTTTCTCATTCGATTTTGAACTTAACCATCAAGATTTGAAAGTTTAAAATCATTTGGAGAAATTTTTCCGTTTTGTATAACCTAATGTGCTTTTGACTATAAACGGCGTTTAGTAATTTGCTTTATATTTCTAAAGAATATTTATTACTTATATGGATTTAAAATAAACGTTTGATACCTCCTTAAGGACTTTGTAAACTATGCGAAAAAATGGTCAAAAAGTATGTTTAGAAAGACACCTGTTAAGGCGATATCGAGTAAGATAAAAGAAGATTATTATTATGTCCTTTATTTAATGTTCTTTTCTTATCGTCTACATTTATTTTTATTTATATAAAATAAATTAATAAAAAGACATAAAAATAGAGCCCAGCGGTATCGGGAACAGTTAGAACCTGTATGAAGTCCAAATCTTGTATACACTACGTAAGTGCCCCTAAGGACAAACACCGGTTGGTGCAGGACTATTGTTAAATATGAAGACAAATATATTGGGCTATGGGTCTTGGAAGGTTTATTGGATCGATTGCCTAAAACTATAGAATTACTATTAGCCCTTGCCTGGCCACTGTTGAACTACACGACTATAAAATGGCAGGGGTGACTTGCACACTCAATTAATGGGCTACCATAGCGGATCTCCACTCAAGCCAGCCAATTAAGGCAAGAGAGAGATGGGAGCTCTGTGCCCTGTCAGTGTTCGCTCCGACCGGCCAATAAAGGCAAGCCGGAGATGAGGGACACATCGTCGCCACAGCCCACCAGCTCGTCACAAAGCTGCCCTGCGGCATATTATTATTATTTATACATGACTTTGACAATCTCGGGACCCTGGGGTCCCGGTCCTTCGAAAGGCGTGCAAGGGGCCGAAGTCAACTCCCAGAGGCCTTGTTAGGCATGTACTAAATGACGGCAATGCTTGTACAAGCATTGCCGCCATTTGGTAACGATAGGTTGTGGGAGTTAAGAGAGGTGCGGGGCGCTCTCGCAGAGATTCGGCGTGTGTCGCTCGAAGTACGAAACGGAGCAGTTGTGCCTACCTACTTGTGCAAGGGACGTTTGTTTAAAAATGAAGGAGGAAGGCGACGGCGAGTTGTGTGTGCTGTGTAAAACAACTCTAATAATGGGGTTTGTTAAAGTGACACAAAAGGGACTTGAATAGATTCGACAATCAAGCTGAAGAAGAGATGATGGACTTTGCCCGCAACTTATGGAAGCGTCAAACCTAACAGGACACGTGAAATGTCGAAAATCATATATAAATGATGCCATGATCAAGGCGTTTAACAAAAGGAAGACAATATTCGTGAACGCCACAGTGTCAGAACCACCGGCAGCGAGCATCCCACTTCTCGAATTCGATTTCCAGTCGAAATGTCTAATAATAATACAACTTAAAAAAAAACAAAAACTAATAAAAAAATACTGAACTAAACTATTAACTTTTATACAACTGTACGCACCTTCCTGATTTCGTGTATGGGGCAATAGAGCACGGTCCTTCGCTATCCAGGATGTCGAAATATCCAGAGGAATAGCGAACATGTAAGGATCGAGGTATATTCCAGGGTGCTAGTTTGAGTCCACTTTGGTTTTGCTTAGCTCTGAATCCTATAAGCATGCTGGAGAATTCAGGGCTGAAGAGATATGGTCAGGTTATATCTCACCTCCTTTACATGGAACCTGAAGCTCTTTGCCCCCAGCAATCTTCAGCTGATATCTCTGTCTCTACTGAAGGTAACAGAAACTTTTAGTAGCGCCATCAGGCTGGAGTTTGGTGTGGATAAATGTGCGGTCATGCATGTAAAGTGAGGGGAAATTGTGGAATCCGTAGGAATTCAACTCGCGGATTCCGTAAACCAAGAGGTCCCTGTCCCCAAACGAATCCTATAATTATTTGGGTATGTCTGACATGAAGCAATCGTTGAAGGAACGCTTCTTTGGCCGCCTGAAGAAGGTATTCAATAGCCTTTCGGGCGGAAACATGGTGCGCGCCTCAACGATTCCGGGAACGTAGCATTCCTTCAACGATTGCTTCATGTCAGTAGTGTTGATACCTAACGCTTCCAACATGCTCAAATACATATATTATGCATTGATGTACTCTTTCGGCATACTTAAATTAACTCAAACGGCACTTGACGCCCTGGATAGGTTGGTCCGTACACTGCTGACTGCATATCAAATGCATCACCCACGATCGTCGGTCATGAGATTGTATATCCCGCGGAAGTGTGGAGGCCGAGGCTTTTTAAATACCAAAAACCTACACAACCGCGAGATAAGCAACTGAAAGAATATTTTCTACACGCCGACGTGGATATGTATGTAGTAGAAGTGGACAAGGGACTCAGCCCGCTCTCCTTGGCTAATGAGAAATGGCGCAAGCATGTAGTGCATGACAATAACGACCGCAGGGAGGTATGGCAAAGTAAGGAGCTTCACGGATGCTTTTTCCGGGAACTACATGGGTTCAATGTAGACCAATCGGCGTCCGTAGCCTGGCTGCGTTTCAGTACCTACTACAGGTATATGCCCGACCCAGTGTTCGAAAATGGCAATGTCACGTTGTATTGGGATCGGGCCATCATCACTGACAGGGCTATTGTTGCCAATAAGCCTGACATAGTGGTGATAGACCGACTAGAGCGTCGCGCAATGATTGTTGACATAGCGGTCCCTCATGTCGAGAACCTCTTGAAGGCTGAGGGAGATAAGAAAACTAAGTATCTTGATCTGGCTCGCGAGATTGTCAACATGTGGGATGTGAATACAGCAGTAATTGTGCCGATAGCCGTGAGGGCCTATGGCATAATAGCTAAGAACCTCGATGAACACCTGAGGAGGCTCTCGTTGGGCAGGGCTAGATCCAGAAAGTGGTACTCCTGGAGGTGGCGCGTATTGTTAGGTTTATTTTATTTTAATAAGCTAATATTTAAAAATATAAAAAATATGTACATCAATTGAATAAAGAACATAATAATATATGCGCAGGGCAGCTTTGTGACGAGCTGTTGGGCAGTGGCGACCCCACGGGCCTGGTCTCCTGGAAGAAGTCTTGTTCCTCACCAATCTCTTGCCTTAATTGGCTAGCGTGAGTGGAGATTCACAAGAGCAAACGTGCTCGGAGGAAGAAAGTTAACCCAACAAGATGCTTGTACGGATCTTGACCGTACTTCCGGGAATGTCCTAATAGCCGTGGTTTACCTCTCCACTCCTTAAGCACCTCCGGATATGTTGCCCCCTTGGCGCTACCTCACTCAAGTGCTAGCAACCGTTTATGGGAGCCCATTAACTGAGTGTTGCGGGGATCATCTGGATACGAGATGCACGGGACCGATCAATGTGGCGACGATTGGGGGAGGCCTATGTCCAGCAGTGGTCAAGCAGGGGCCATTAATCCTCCTATAGTTTTAGGCAATCCATCCACCAAACCCATAGCCCAATACATTTTTCTCCATATTTTGCAATAGTCCTGCACCAACCGGGGATTGCCCTTGGGTGCAATTTCGTAGTGCATACAGGGATAATCATCGGTTGATTTCACATTTCCTAATACAAGCCTAACAAGGCCTCTGGGAGTTGACTTCGGCCCCTTGCACGCCTTTCAAAGGACCGGGACCCCAGGGTCCCGAGATTGTCAAAGTCATGTAAAAATAATAATAATATGCCGCAGGGCAGCTTTGTGGCGAGCTAGTGGGCTGTGGCGACGATGTGTCCCTCATCTCCGGCTTGCCTTTATTGGCCGGTCGGAGCGAACACTGACAGGGCACAGATCTCCCATCTCTCTCTTGCCTTAATTGGCTAGCTTGAGTAGAGATCCGCTATGGTAGCCCATTAATTGAGTGTGCAAGTCACCCCTGTCATTTTATAGTCGTGTAGTTCAACAGTGGCCAGGCAAGGGCTAATAAAGTAATTTTATAGTTTTAGGCAATCGATCCAATAAACCTTCCAAGACCCATAGCCCAATATATTTGTCTTCATATTTAACAATAGTCCTGCACCAACCGGGGATTGTCCTTGGGGGCAATTACGTAGTGCATACAAGACTTGGACTTCATGCTTCGACCCTGTTTCCGATACCGGTGGGCTCTATTTTTTATGTCTTTTATGTATTTATTTTATATAAATATAAATAAATGTAGACGATAAGAAAATAACATTAAATAAAGGACATAATAATAATCTTCTTTTATCTTATCGCATAGTTTACAAAGTCCTTAAGGAGGTATCAAACGTTTATTTTAAATCCATATAAGTAATAAATATTCTTTAGAAATATAAAGCAAATTTCTAAACGCCGTTTTACAGTCAACAGCACATTAGGTTATATAAAACTGAAAAAGGTCTCCACATGATTTTAAACCTTCAAATCTTGATGGTTAAGTTCAGAATCGAATCAGAAAGTTTGACAGTTTGTGGTAACTGGATGACTTCACATAATTTGTTCATATTTAGATAAAAAAATATTTTCATAATAACGGTGGCCACAAAACCTGCCTACTATACTCCAAAAGTAATGCGCGGCAAAGCAGCTCCGAGCGGTCAAGTGAAGGTCAACCCTTACGCTCTAGCATAAATCAGCGAACTATCCTAACAAATATAATGAACATTCGAAAATTTGTTGGATAATTGATAATTCTTATTTAATATAAAATCAAATGACTAATAAAGGTATGAAAATGCACGGAGATATTTTTCACATTACGTAATTAAGCAAAAATCAAAAAAAATGTTTAAAAAGGGAAAATCTTTTGGATAACTAAACAAAGCTATGTATTTAAGGAAATAAAAACATATAAAAAAATCACAATTAGCAGATAAATTTTTCAGTAGAAGTTATAGTGCAAAATGTTAAAAGTTAAATTTGGGGTATCACCAAAATCGAAAAAATGTTGGATACCTTTACGTTTACATACTTATTCTAATTAGTTCATACATACGTATACAGAAAGTATTTCAGTCTGAGGAAATATTCACAGAGCTTTATAAGCAATTTTCATGTTTAGGTAAAAATACCTAACTTCTCGTAACATAATTTGTTGGATTATTTTACATCTGTAATCTGTATTACCTAATTTCATCACATGCCAAATTTCATAGGCGGGAGAATTTTCCGGAAGTCTCCTTACAACAAAATCCTCGTTGACTGGACTAATATCACCGATCTCGAAGATGAATTGAGCAGTTTACGATGGAGTACTATAGGATTATCTGAAGTTCGAAGAGAGTCCTCCCCGACTCAATAATCCTCAAATCCCAAGTCTCTTCAAGTTTCATTCTTCAAGACCATCATATAGATTGGAACAAAAAGCTCTCTGAGAGGCGTTAGATGACCCTGCTGTCTTCTGACGGTGCTTTGACCTCAAATGATCTATGATTTCACATATATTCCAGTTGCATAGACAGTTGAGAAGTAAAACTATACCAATTGTATTCCACTAGGAATTAATTTTATTCGCACAAGTATAAAGATTAACAAATTAGATGTCAAAGTCACAACGACTCGTCAAAAAGCGTTGTCTTATAACTAGTCAAATAACCCGCCCCTAACTGTTCCCGGCGCAAAGGTGCCCATAACGCTTGCTGCATTGCCACGTTGGATGGCAATGGCTAACCTTTGCACCAAGAACGAGCTGGAGCGGGAGTCACCCGTTTTGTCCCTTAGCCTATGCCCTATCTCACTAATGAGCTTCTTGGCCTCACTGCCCCAACAGCCCATGGTCTCAACGGCAATGGGCACAAAATAGCAACGGCCCTCCAATGGTGCGTACTTCACCCTTTTCCTCCCAGCGGCGTCTTCCGCCGCCGCTGACGGCGAGAGGACGGTGCGACCAAGGTGCAAAGGAATTAATTTGCAAATAATATTAACAGCCGCTGAATTTCACTCGAATAAAGTCCGCCAAAAAATCCGCAAACCACCACCCTATGTTTAGTATTACCAGGCCCAAACATTTAAAAGTACTACTCTTACTCAGTATTAATGATATTTTTTAAAAATACAACGAATTGATTAAATATAGGAACTGTAGAAATATTTATATACTTTTCTAGAAATATTTAAATAAGTGTCAAAGTCTATGAATTGTTCGTTATGGTATAACATAAAAAGAAACATATAAAATGTTCTACCATTTCTACCAAACCCAATGATTAGTTGTGCTAGCAATAGGTCAGACAAGGACACACTACCAGCGGAAACCCTCTCGCCAGGACCGCTTTTGGTTAGCTGTCGCTTATAAGGAAATAGCTAACCTAGGTGTAAGATGATAGATTTCATTTTAACTAAACAAAAAATTTTGGTACACAGTCTAGTAGTAAGAAATACGTATAAGGTCTTTGATCTACATTTATACTCCATTTGAAATAACATTATACGTTTTTACAACCACTTTTTACAGTCCGTTCAACCGATTTTGAGTTCTATCCCGTAAATATAAGGATGGCATAAAAACCTGTTACCAAAACTAATTGTTTAATACAGCTGCCATTTTTCATATCACCAACGCAATAGAAGTCAAAATCGGATAAACGGTCTGTAAAATGGGATTATTTAAATATCTAATGTCATCTCAAATGGAGTAGAGACATTTCGGCCATCATCGCCATCACTGACGTCGACGACACTTTTCTAGAGCCTCTTGGCTTGCGATGATAATCCAGAGGTGGATTTCATTATAGGAAGTATTTCTCCACACCATAGTTCCGAAGGGACTCGACCACACGCCGTGCTACACCTCGCATCTGTTTCGCGTTATTGGTCGTTGAGAGTTATTGATAGGAAAAGTCGTAACAGTCTGTGCACATCCGCCTTAAGGTCGTTACACTAGTCGATCATTCTTCCATACAAACGTAGTCTGACGATTAGTCCACTGATTGACGATGTCTCGGTCTCGCGTCGCGGTCGCGCCTCGGACTCGCACCTTTGCTCTACAGATCTAGTAACTTGCAATGTCTAGTTCTGCCCAAAAATAAGAATCGTGCTAAAAAGAAAATGTTTTGACATTTAAAGAGCCACCAAAAAACATTTAAAGAAACCCTCCTAATCGTGGAAGCGATTCACTAATCTCGAAGTTGATCGCTAGCCATATCGTTAGTATTCAAATTGACTATTCCAACCAGATTACACACGATATGGTCCATCAGTAGATAAAGATTGTAGTAGGCAATGCTTGAGTACAACTTAAGTAAAGATTTGCTTTTCCTCATTAAAACCCACAGGCTCTAAATCAAAGCTACCATGATCCAAAAAATACTGAATCAATACAACAAAAAATTACAAGAACAAATTGTTTGTCTAAACGCGAAGAGTGTTTTGAAACCAATTTGTCGTTCCACCGTAATAATGTTAGGCGTCCAATAGACTGGCCAGCTGCCAGATACCTGTACGTACCTGCCATGTTTAGAGGCAATTCAGACGCTATACAATTTTACTGACGTGTCCTTAATTTTCAGTGTATTAGAAGAAGTTATAAAACGTTTTGGAAGGTCGGTTTGTGGAAGTGGTGTAGGGGGTAATTCGGTTGATTATTTTTTGGTTTTGTTTAAGTGTTTGTTAAATTGTTTCGGATAGTGAATTAACGTATTTCCATTAGATAATTTGATTTACTTTCAAAAAATTCTCTGTTTGTTCTCTAGTGATCGCAACCGCTACTGCTGAACATGAATTCCTGGGACTCCTGGGTTCGGTTCCCGTTTCGGGTAAAATGTGGTTGGGTTTTTCCACCTGGTATTTTTATGGCTGCTTGCAGTTTGGATTTGGCAAGGTAAGTGTACTATAGATGCATTCATCTCAACGCAATTTCTCTTCATCCATCTTTTTTACAGCCCAACATTCTGAACTTTCTGTAGAAAAGACCATTGTTTACAGGTTATAGACCAGTGTTTCTCGAGGCCGCAAGAAAAAGCTAGCATAAAATACACCCAATCAATCTTACTAACAATAACTAATCCATCATCACGATATTCCTTTCGTAATTATTTTACCAAAAAATTGAGGAAACAACTCGAAGATATCGGAAGGCCGAATGACAAAGGACAAAAGACGAAGAACGAATAACAAAAGAGGGCCGTAATCTCAGATCTAAGTAATTAAATTGAACTATTTAATTAAGGGGATCGTGATTCACGATAATTGTCGGGAGAAAATAACATATTGTTTTATAAAGGAAAGGAAAGGGAAAGTACGGGAAGAAAGTGTTTGGAAAAAATACTGAACTTTGGTAAATCACATTTGTTTCTGAAAAAAAGATGAAGATACTTGTCTTTCTACAGACCGTCTGTATTAGACTAATACTGAGCTAGGGAAAAGATTTAAAATATATCGAAGCTTAAAAGTTTCCATTAATGTTTATTTTAACATGGTCCATGTTAACCAGTCGTCATCAGCATCCCTACATAATGATTAATCCCTGCATATGAAATAACAAAGTTATGCTGTTTTTTTAGGGATCCGTACCCAAAAGGTAAAAACGGGAGCCTATTACTAAGACTCCACAATCCGTATGTCTGTCTGTCTATCCGTATGTCACCAGGCTGTATCTCATGAACCGTGATAGCTAGACTGTTGAAATTTTCACAGATGATGTATTTCTGTTGCCGCTATAACTACAATTACTAAAAACAGAATAAAATAAATATTTAAGTGGGGCTCCCATACAACAAACGTGATTTTGATGCCGTTTTTTTGCGATAATGGTACGAAACCCTTCGTGCGCGAATCCGACTCGCACTTGACCGTTGTTATATGACACTTGTTTATATGTATGTGTATACGTAAGTGTGTTCGGGTTAAAGCTTGCAACTGAATTTTAAAGCAGTTATCCTCCACCGATGAAATTTTACATACACGTTTAGTTTGGATGACAATGCATGGTTAGCTAAGTGACGTAATTCTAAATCAAATATGGCGGACTTCCCGAGATGGTGGACTAGTTATTTTTGTGCACTGGCATGATATGGTTAAAGGGTTTTTTGAGAAGAATACTATTCTTTAAAAATCTTTTTTTAAGCTAGATTTAAAAAAAGACTTTTAATGGATATTTTTTTTCCTTATAAGGTACATGACAACAGCAAATCGATCTTCTATTGCTGCTCGAGACCGTTGAAGACCGTTGATATAACAAAGTTGTATTTTAGGTAAAATCGTAGAACAATATGTGTCACAAAGACGAAACAATATAATATCATCATAAACCGGTTACCTTAGGTATCGGAGTGATTTTAATTGAACAAATAACTTAAATCTTTAGCCTACTAAATACTATACACATGATAATTATTAATTGTATATTGTTATAAAGTAAAATATTTTTTTTGGTTGATTAAATATCATTCCAGATATGGTACTCGCATTTTCCCCACCTGACCCAACCAAACGTTTTAACCAACATCGCATAATCTATTTAGAAAGACTGCTCTTAATAAAGGGAAGATTAATCATACCTACTATTGTTGCTCAAGTAGTAGTTTCACTTAGTTGGAACTGTATTTAATTTAGTTACAATTTGATTTCGCCTAGCCATTTCTATCATCGGTCTACAAGACGTATGGCCATGCGCCATCGGTACATGGTGGACATCCCACCCATACGGACAAAGCGTTTTCCTAATACTTTCATTGTGCGAACAGCTGGAGTTAGGGTGAGTGGAATTCACTTCCGGAGTCTTTGTTCCCTGATAGCTAGAACCTTGGGGTCTTTAAGTCATGAGTGAATAGGTGACTTATAGGCAAGCGTGCTTCACAGTAGGCCACATCATCGCTTTCCATCAGGCAGGGTAGTGGTCAAACGCGAGACTAACAATAAAAACAAAAAAAAAAGTTATCCAGTCAGTTTGGTTTTAGGAAAAACAGTTCAACTACTCTAGCCTGTTTTTCTTTAGTGAAACTAATTACCGAAGCTCTTAATAAAAAAGTCTGCTTTATCGATATTCTTAGATATGAGCAAAACATTTGATTTTGTATCACACGAACGACTACTCTATAAGCTTGAGAAATATGGAATAAGAGGCAAAGCGTATGATTGGCTTGAAAGCTATTTATCTAACCGCCAACAGAGAACTGTTATCTCTAGAATAGAAAATGATACAAGGACGGCATATTACTCAGAACTAAGAACTAATGGTTCTGGCGTCCCGCAGGGAACTGTACTGGGTCTGCCACTATTTATATTATATATTAATGACCTCTATAAATGTTTAAAATATGAATGTATACAATTTGCTGACGATACTACATTGACGATAAAATGTTCCAACAAAACTGACATAGAAATAGATACTAACAATGAATTAATTAATGTAATAAAATGGCTGGGGTACAATAATCTTCAAGTTAATATTGAGAAAACCAAACTAGTTCAATTTCAAACATGTTACTTGTCAGTAATACCAACAGCAATTAGACATAATAATGCTATTCTGCAACCAGAACCATCAGCTTTATTTTTAGGTATAGTAATCAACAACAAATTGAACTGGAAGGAGCATGTAGAAAGAGTATGTAGTAAGCTTGATAATTTTGTAATGCTCTTCGCAAGTTAAGACTAGTGTCGAGTAAAAACACAGTTCTAAATGCTTATCATGGGTATGTTTCATCGGTATTGCGTTACGGCCTAGTCATATGGGGCAATTCAGTGGATGTCGAAAGAGCATTCATAGTGCAAAAGAAATGTATCAGAGCCATGAGTGGAGCAGAGTATTTGGACCATTGCAGGCCATTATTTAAGAACTTAAAAATTCTCCCACTCCCATGTCTGTATATTTTTGAATTAAATCTGTTTGTAAAAAAAATCCCTCATTTATTTCCATTAAATGAACAAGTCTCCGAAAGACTGAACAAAAAAAATGCCGGGAAATTACTAGTGCCTCCTCAGAGATTGCAGTTATACGGTAGAAATGCCAGTTGCATGACAATTAAAATTTATAATAAATTACCACCTGCCCTGAGAATGCTACCAATTAATAAGTTTAAATGTAAAATGTTTGCTTGGCTCTTGGACATGTGTTTTTATTCCGTCAATGAATTTTTAAATCATAAATTTTGATATTGTAATCAATCATCATTAGTATAGTATTAGTACGGTACTTTGACATTATTGGGGATTCTATAACATTGTATTTTTTTTTTTTAGTTTATGTTTTAGACGTTATGTTTTATATTTTGACATGATGATTTATTTTCTGACATTTTGATTAATTTTTTGATATCATGATTTATTTTCTGACGTTTTAATATTTTTTTTTTGTTTTTGCACTATATTTGTTTTTTTTTGTTGACATTATATTTTAATTTTTGATATTATGATTTATATTTTTGACATTATACAAAATTTGATTAATTTATATAATATTCTTATAATGATACTAGTTGATTTGCATGTACCTAGTTTATTGATTGATATTTCTACACCAGCAATGGTAGTATGTGTGAAACAATGTTAAATGTAAGATCTCAATGTACCATATACTGAGAAATAAATATTTACTTACTTACATTTATCAACACTAGGTTTGATTAAAATATTTAAATAAATAGATTAGTCAATATTATGTTTTACACAATTTAAATTTCTTAAATAGTATATAATATTTATTTAAAAAGGCATTAACTGAAAGGTTTAAATGCAGATTTCCATAAGTTATGACTTTGAACCCAAATCGTTAACATTACTACTTATTGGACATATTTACTCCAACTGAAAGCATTTTCAGCTTTATGGCGATTTACAGAGACACCAGCTGTAACTAACATATTTGTTAGCAATATAGGTAAAGAATCACCTAGAAAAAAAACTAAAGAAATAAACTTAACAGTACAAGAGCACACGACCAAACCCGTGTCACAACGTTTTATGGTCAAAAACGTATAAAATGACTAGATTAGATGAATCTAAACCCGGCTAGGTAGGCAGTCCCAGCCAAAAACGTCACAGTATTATGGGGAGGGGGGGGTTGGTCAATTTATTTATTTATTATATACTTTATTGTACACCACAAGAAAACATACAGGACAAACATTCACAATAACAAGTGTACAATGGGCGGTCTTATCGCACTAGGCAATCTCTTACAGACAACCTTTTTTTGTCAATTCTGCTATATCAAAAAAAATAACAGATGGTTTTATAAAAAAATATTTCTGATATTAATAATGTACATAGGATTCATAATTTTGTTATGAAAAAGTTCATTTTCAGACATATTGCGCGTCACGTGTAGCCTGAGCGCATTTTCAAAAATGTAAACCGATCTGTCTCAATGTTTTGTAATAGGAATACCCAAATTTATCGATTGTATCCAATTTTGGCCGTAAAATGATAAGACAAAAATCGTGGTCATGAGCGCTCGTACCATAAGTGGCAGTGGGCAGTGCTCATTGAGGGAGCCCCGAAAGGTTCTGAAGTGGCGACCGCGTTTTGGAAGAGGTAGAGTTGTAAAGCCTCCCACACAGTGAACTGATGACGTAGTCAAGGCCAGAGGTATCTGGTGGAAGTGAGACGCACAGTAGGACCAGACGATGTGGTGGTACTTTGGGGAGGCCTATGTCCAGCAATGGGCGTCTTTTTGCTTTAATGATGATGATGAACAATTATTCTGAAATAGATAAAAGAAAATAAGCAATTATCAGCTTAAACATAAACAAAACGTAGCTTAATAATTAACAGTCAGTGCCCCAGAGACTAAAAACAAATCTCTAAATGTAATTTTCATGAAATCCAACCTTTGTCTTCATTCATCCAGAGAAGAAAATGTTGATAAGACCTGCGACGCTATAAGAGATAATTCACACGAACTTTATGTGCGTTTTATGGACGTATATATTTTTTGTGGCAAATAAAAGAGAAATGTTAAAGCTACTTGAAGTCTAATATCGCTGAGTCTATTAAGGGCTCGACAGAAAAACAGGAAACTTTCATGCCACTACAATAGTATCGTTCGCTCTGAATGATTCTGATCGATGTACATCGAGATAAAACGTTCAAAATTCAGTAATTCGTCATAGCAAGCTTTCGAAGTTCCGTACATTGAGATGATGAACATTATCAATAAAGTAAATCGTTATAGCAAGCTTTCGAAGTTCCGTACTTTTAAACTTAACGAATACATAACATCGATATTTTAAACTTCGAAGTTCAGTATGACAGTCTAAATCATCATCATTTCAGCAAAAATACGTTCACTGCTGGACTTGGGCCTTCCCCAGGCGTCGCCACATCAGTGCGTCTCGCATCCAGCTCATTCCCGCAAACTTAACCAGGTTTTCATAAATGACTTGCTTCAATAGTAGATCATATTACAAGGTTGGGGCCGAAAAGTTCTGGAGTAGCGACCGGAAACTGGAAGACGCAACGTTGGAAGGCCTTTCTCTAGAGTCTAGGTGGATCGACGACCTAGGTTAATACTGTGGGAATCCCGTGGATGCGAGACGCACAGGACCGATCAGTGTGGGGAAGCTTGGGGGAGACCTATGTTGTGTAGTGGACGTCTTTCGACCGAAATGATATGATGATGATTACGAGGTTATTCGTACGGAATCACTACTTTTCAATCAAATAAATTCTCAAATAGATATATCACACATAATTCAAAAATATTATAAATATGAAAGTAATTCTGACTGTCTGTTTATTTTAACAGCTGAACGGATGAATCTTGGTACGGGCGGGTGAAGTCGCCTTCAGAAGCTAGTAAACTATAATTATTGAGAAGATTGATATTGATACGGGGCCCCAGCGCTAACAAAGAAAATATGGGTAAAAAAATTTCACTAGATGGCGCGATATGCATTAATATGTTATTGAATTGTGTGTAAAATTAACATTTTGTAGAATTGAGCTTAAAAATTGTATGTTATTTTTTAATCAACTCTCATAAGCACAAAATTATGGAATATTGGGCTCTCAATTCTCATTTCAAAACTTATTTTAACCGATAATTTAAAATTGATTCCAATAGATGGCGCTGTTTTTAATTTCTGAGTCATACATATAAAAATGTGTATAGTAATACATATAAATATTTTGGTACAATAAAACTGTAAAATATGCACAAAAATACTACAAGACAAATCGTCACATTATTTAAAGAAAAAAAATAGTAAAGAACCGAGAAAACCCTTTTTCTTGCAAAGTCGCTGTTAACATCATAAATATCCGTGAAACGGAACCGAATGCGATCGAAGTATTTATAAAAATAATCATCTTAATCGGACGAAAAACGCTAGTTACATCGGCATGGTTTATTTGTATGAGATGAGGCATCTGTATGCCAGTATTATATTATCTGTGATCTTGATTTGCCCTACAATACCTACACTACTAACTGGCTGTGTAATTGTACACCAAAATTGACACTGAAAAACGTTAAACCTCTCTACGACTTTTTATATATAAACTCCCTCCACAAAGCACTCCCTTTTCCCTAATTCTCACATTAACATTCAACCTCTCACCGCGCTTGTTCCCAAGACTCAAACAAGACTCGACGTAGCGATTTCCGAGTAATTCCGATCAGACATTGTTACTACTATCTAATACAAGGGATCCTATCTTAAGCATAACGACTGTGCTCCCAAATTGCCATGCTCCTACAACGGTTATGGGAAATCGATATAATTAGATTGCCTAAAATTTTAAATTCAGCGGTGTTTTTATGTAAGCCTTTGTGTTAAAAGGCTAAGTGTTGTTTTAAGTTTATAAACTTTGAATTTTTTATTCCATCTGGGTTTAACAGGTGTATTCTAGGAGCGGATAAAGTGATTATGCCTGTCAATGCAGTTAGTGGCACGGCCCGTCTGTTTTGTTCAGGCCCTTGATCCAACTAAGCAGTGACAGCCTCGATAGATGGCCGTCGAGGCTACTGACTGCCTGTAATTCCGGAGCAATCTTGATGATAGTGAATTAAGCTAGCAATCGTTTTTATGTTTTATTATAGATAGGCCCTCGTTGCACCACTATCTCAAGTGATGGTAAACGATGAAGTGATCGACGATGTAGCATGGTTGCCTGGAAGTACCCTATTTGACTTAAATATCCCTAGGTTGTAGTTATCGGGAGACACAAACTCCGGCATGGAATTCCACTCTTGAGCTGTGCGCATAATGAAAGTATTTCCAAAACTTTTAAAGCGTATGGATGGGATGTCCACGTCTTTTAGCCCGATGATGAAATGGGCTAGGTGGAATTAGATCATGCAATTAGAGACACAATGATTCCAATATTTGACTGAAAGAAAATTTCTCGACTGTGTTACCAATTAAAACTAAAACGCAGCAATCACTGTAATTTACTGTTGCCTGAACAAACCACAATCGCAGACTTTAAACAGTCTGAAAGCACCCTAAGAAAACAAAAGATATAAGGAAAGGAATAATTCTCGCAGGGACTCGTTAAGCCCTGACGTAAAGAGTTCGCCCGCGCGTGAACGTCGATTGTGGCTGCTTTTTAACGTTCCCGGTGTCGGCTAAAATGATTATGTGCTCAAATTGTTTGCTAGCGTTGCCTTTGAATGATAAGGTGACAAAGTGAAATGAAATGTATTTGATGGCTTTTTGTGATTTTCTTTTTGGATGTTTATTGTAATATTTGGTGGGTTCTGTAGGAAAAATGTGTCGTGCTTCGGTAGGTAAGGGATTTTATTCAACATAGATGTGGCGTGACATGACTCATCATCATATTGTTACACGTTTACATGTTCCCCTGTCAACCGTCACGCTATCCTTCACTCCCTTTTCTCTCTTGTCACTTCTCACATTCACAATCGATGCATAAATTATTGGCATGATTACAACTGTCTTAATCCTTGTGAGCAATTAGCGAAGAGCAAAATGGGGCTTGGTTGTCCACAAAAATTGACGCAAATTCAACAAACATTTATAATGAACTGCAGCTTGCAAAACCTATTTTTAACAACACACGAATTTCATGGTGCTATAAATAAGCCAATGAAATTGAGTACAATAGATTTGAGTTAAAATTTATCTGCAGATAGAACGACCTATTCAAAAAGTTTAGTGGGATTATTGTAACATTATACTCGTCTGCGGGAACCTTGACTATACTTAGTAAGTACTTAGGCACTTCCTGAGTACTTAGTCGTCCTCGCTACCAACCTCTCTGATCAGCTAATCTTTTATCACAACGAGCTATTCTCATGCCACTCGTGCGGACACGAGATCACTTAACACAAATATTAAAATGCATGAACAAGGCTATAATATTCTGACCATTGTAATGCAAATAATAGAGAGAAATACTGGTATAAATCTTGCCAAGTAAAGTATGCAAATCAAGTATTCTATGCTGGAACCAGGGTTTAAATACAGGGTGTATTATTAGAAACTAAGTGAGATTGGATTGGGTAGTGAGATTTATTCCTTCTTTAAAAATACTATATCTATTTCTAATGTTATATTGGCATTGCTGTGTTCCGGTTTAAAAGGTATCAAAATTAACGTGCTAATATAATTATTGGAATAATAGTGGAACACTTCCAGTTTCAACGCGTTAAAATCACGATAGCACAATATATTATATTTTATTAAAATCATTCAACCACACATGAACTACAGATACAGAGATATTTTTTAGCGACGGATGACCGTAATTATATTACACATCGAGATTCCTCATTGCCTTGAAAAGCAATTTAAGCCGTTTGTCCAGATTGTCATTTGTAGATCTTTGAGGAAAGAAAGTAAGAAAAAGTATTTTTATTACCACAAAACGACATACAAACATTAGCAGATTACAAGAACAACAACAGTAGAAACAGTATATAAGTAAGTATTTTGGCGTATATATTCCCCAATGTTAACGCAGTACTGGTCGTACGCCCGCTCAGTGCCAGAATATCAATATTTAACCACATTTTGGACAGTTTTGTTTGCTAATTTTTTTTTTTTTTTTTTGTTTAGGTTAGGAAAAAATTCTGACCATAAATTTTTCTGTGTAAAAATATTTTTAAACATCCTAGTCGCTTTTGAGGAGTATGCGAAACAAGCGAAAAACATGTTGTTAATTTTTGTTAAAAGCAAAAATATTAGTCATACAAAAACTACATGTTTCACAAATAATGTACATGAATTAATAATAAATATACTATAGCCCAATACATTTTAGTTTAACACAGTTCTTAAATTCTCGAATAGACAATAACACTATTCTATTTTAGGGATCCCACCTTCCAGGAAAAATAGAAAACGTGATACTGCTACGACTTTAATAAGTAAATTTTACATTTGCATCTCACTTCTTAACCATGTCTACAAGTTATTTTAAAGAGTCATCACGAATCGTCTGGCACGCAGGTTTGACGATTTCCAGCCCCCCGAACAAGCCGGATTCCGAAAAGGCTTTAGGACCGTAGACCACGTACATACGCTGCGGCAGGTTATACAGAAGACCGAAGAGTATAACCTGCTTCTCTGTTTAGCGTTTGTGGACTACGAGCAAGCCTTCGATTCGATCGAGACTTGGGCTGTACTGAAGTCTCTCCAACGGTGCCAGATCGACTACCGGTACATTGAGGTGTAGAAGTGTTTGTACAAAAACGCTACCATGTCAGTCCGTCTTCATGATCAGACCTCGAAACCAATCCTTCTCCAGCGCGACGTGAGACAGGGAGACGTCATTTCTCCGAAACTGTTCACTACTGCGCTGGAGGATGTCTCCAAGGTTCTGGACTGGAGGGGGCTTGGCATCAACGTTAATGGCGAGTACATCACTCACCTTCGGTTTGCCGATGACATAGTGGTCTTGGCTGAGACCATGGAGAGCCTCAGTAAAATGCTCGATGATCTCAGTAGCGCTTCCAAAAGAGTGGGTCTTAAAATGAACATGGATAAAATCAAGGTCATGGTGAATGCCCATGTAACACCCACTCCTATCAAGGTCGGAGACTCTACACTCGAAGTTGCAGACGATTATGTCTACCTGGGACAAACGGCCCAGTTGGGTAGGTCCAATTTCGACTCGGCTGGGCGGGCGGCGTTCGAGAAGTTGCGTGGTATCTTCTCGTCCAATTTACCGCAGTGTCTCAAGACAAAAGTCTATGACCAGTGTGTGTTGCCAGTGGGACTATCTATGGGACCGAGATGTGGTCACTCACAATGGGCCTTATCAGAAAGCCCAAAGTCACCCAAAGGGCAATGGAGAGGGCTTTGCTCGGAATTTCCTTGCGTGATCACGTCAGAAATGATGAAATCCGCAGGAGAACCAAAGTTACCGACATAGCTCGAAGAATTGCCAAACTTAAGTGGCAGTGGGCAGGCCACATTGCTCGCAGAATGTATGGCCGATGGGGCCCGAAAAGTTCTGGAATGGCGACCGCGAACCGGAAGACGATACGTTGGAAGGCCTCCCACTAGGTGGACTGATGACCTGGTTAAGGTTGCGGGAAGGCGCTGGATGCGAGACGCACGGGATCGGTCAATGTGGCGACGCCTGGTAGAGGCCTATGTCCACGTCTTTCGGCTGGAATGATGAATGATGATGACTTTATTTGTAGAAATCATAGACTCTGACCATCTTCGCATGCAAGAATTCGATGATGGTACAGAAATAAATATTAATATACGAAAAGTTGGTTAACCTGAAATTGGTGGCTGTATAAGTGGTTATTACATCTAATCTAAGACACACATATACAGAACCTTTTAGTAAATCATAAATAAATAAATCAGATTGGTGCGAACACGAATTTCTTTAGAAATATTTCTTTAATATTAAATTAAAAGAATAGCAGTTAATATTGCTTATGAAATTACGGAACCTTGAAATTCAAACTTTCTCTTAACTGAAGCTCTACTAATAATACTTCAATTATTGGCAGACATTATTCTCAGAAAGAACACTAAATAGAACAATTTAGCTGAAAACGTCTTGAGACTCTTTCAAAGATGGAGGACAAACAACATAATATAGGTGCAGTAGACCAACTCCATAAAACGAGCGAAAACAAGCGCACAAACACAAAGACGTGTTACAAGGTAAACCAGAAGAGGAATGCCCTCCGGTAATCTTTGTGTTTCCGAATAAGCACGATCGTCGCGTGACAGACTAACCTCCAAAGTTGTAAAGATGTATAAGTTCTGTGCCTACCCACTTTATTCATAGTGTGCACCTGTCATTGCGCGTTCGTATGTAGTGTTCTTACTGACGACGTTTTACTAAATCTGGCCACCGAACATCATTTGTCATTTGGGACGATATGATATCTTTTTTGGAGTTACATAGAGTTGTTAATCCATGATTTTGTAATCCCATGATTTATAGTGTTAAATACAGGTCTTCTGGTCCCAAGCCAGGAGTTATACACCGGGGCCCATAGCGGCGTTGGGACTCCTGGACCCAGTCTGAACCTGTACCCCACGATTTGCTCCTTATTGGGAGATATCCTGGTTCCTACTACGGGTATAAGTTGGCACAAGGGTTGGCCGGTAATATTATAGGCACTTACCTTAGATTCCTGCGGTAGACTCCTGGGGGTCGATCAATATCGTGCCGTGAGATTAATCGTTAGAGATAGGAGAATATATATATAATAAAGGACAATGACTGGATTGGGACCACCAACGCGTTCTGGGCGATTGCGAACGGAGGGCGCTATTAGCTATTACAAATGGGCGAAACACATCTCGATTCGATATGTTTCGACAAGACCCGACTTCCGCGTGTTCACGTTACAAATTTTCTCTTTCGACCGTTAAGTGTCAGCTGTCAAATCGTTGACCGCCAACCGACACGGTGTTGCAAGTAAAAATCGGGACGAAACATATAGATTCATTCATTACGATATGTATAGCTCTGTATTAGAGCTCATCATTGCGCGTTCGGATTTCCGAAGATTCCCGGAGCGCATATTTCTCTTGGGTTATATGATCGCCATTTTTATTAAAAAAAATACTGTTTCTTTTTTATGCAATTCACGACAAAAAATATCGCACTCGCTGAACGTGAAGGGTCTTTGTTTGCTTATCTTTTCACTCGCTTGAACTTGATCTACAGGATTTGAGCTTCTGTTATTTACCTACTTAGTGATTACAACGGGTACAATATTAAACACAATTACACACTTATGAGACCTTGTTGAAAGTAATTAAGTGTCATTTGTGATCCAGTTCTCTTTTATATTGTAGGTGCTTGATTGCGTTTGAAATTGAAATACATGGTAGAGGGGGTCTGCCCTTATTTTTTACCCGACTGCCGAAGGAGGGTAATGTGTTTATCAGTCTATGAATGTATGTATGTATGTTTGTTCCTATGTGGCGTTCTAGAGACTAAACGCGTTGGCCGATTTTGATGATTCTTACGTCAATCGATTCGTCTTAACCCTGCGTGTGTCACTAGCTACATTAAAATTGGAAAAGAAAAAATGTCGGATTTTAGGCGCCATTTTGTGGGTTTTTTTTTTTTTTTTTTGTTTTCTTTGCGGCACTGTACTACCACGGGGAGGTAGTGCAGTTATGTCTAAACCACTAAAACTCCACGGTGTCCTCCTGTGCCGCTTATGGCGGGAACACAGGCACGCGTTCGCACTCATCGCGAACCCGCCCCGGCTGTCCGTCACCGGACCCACCTCACCTCCGACCCTCCTCGGGTAGTACCCCCGATCACCGGCGCACCAGAACACACTGTACGCCGTGACCACCCCAGGGACCAAACCAGCATATGGGCGCCAGACGACGCCGTGTATGGCACCCTTGGTCCCCCGTGACGGGTCAAGTTCAATGGCCCCGCCACCTACCATTTTTCGGCCGCAGGGGATAGGGAGAGTGGCTAACTCAATACCAACACTCCTCTTCCCCTGCGGCCCCACCGCTTCCGCCATCAGACGGTGGTGACCCCGTCCAGGCCGCGGAAGGTAGGAAGAGCGGCGCACCGCAATAACGGCACTCCTCTCCCGCCGCGGCCTCCAACCCTCAGCCGCGACATCTTATGGGACCTGGGATGCTCCATAATACATCGCGGCCCGCCTCAGTTGCACTGTCGCTTGTTACCAAGTGGCACCGCAACCTACTAGTTGGCCGCTACGTCGTCGGCTTATTCGGCAAAAGCCCTGACGAGCGGCCCCTCCTCGGGTTTCATTTTGCTTCACCGTGGGTGACGAAGCCACGACTACTGAGCCCTCCTCCCGCCTCGACAATGCAGGAACCCACCGGGGGGATTTAGTGGGGTCCTGGGGCTCAAGACTAAGTTGAATTCTATCGGCGATGCTCGGGCATAACCAGTGACTTTTCGGTTTTGTATGTGAATTTCATGCTTTTGAAATTTTAGACAATCGAAAAAGCCGCACATTATCTCGATTAGTTCTCGAGATGATAGTTATTTATTGTGGTTTATTGTTAAATTAAATAGCAGCTTAAAGAAATGCATAAAAAGACCCCTCTTAATGGTAATAATAAGATCCGATCTTTTTACAATTTTCTGACGTAATATGGGTCTTATATACACGTTCCTACACCTTTGGCGTGATGTTCAGGTGTATATATACCCCAATGTTAACGCAGTACTGGCCATGCACCTTTTGCACAGTTTTGTTTGCAAACTATTCTTTGATTTACATATGCTATTTCAGTTGTGAAGAAATACTAGCCATCAATTTTTCTATGTATAATTTTTTTTTTCATCCAAGTCGTTTTGGAGGCGTATCCAAAAGTACCAAAAAATATCGTGTTGTTAATTATTTTTTGAAGCAAAACTGTTATTTACAGAAAAAAACATGTTTCACTTAATAATGTACGAGTACTTACATGAATCATTTTTTTTTTCAAAGCTTTTAACCTGGCCGTTACTGAAGAGTAAGCTTTAGAAAGTAACCTTTTTACGGCATTAAAGCGGTGGAAGACCATTAACTTGATGTTTTATACTATACACCGCAGATTCAACCAGAACTAAGTACAAACCGCTTTGCATCACCATAATTGAACCTCAACCATATATCTCCGTCGCGCGGCGATCTCCCAGCCATGTTTTAGCATCAAATTTGCTTCTCTGACCTATTTTCTTCAAATGATTTTAATATAATTTAATACATTGTAGCGTATATGCAAAAATATGCAATAAGTTTATATATAAAGCTTGGTTCTAATGCGGGATACTCGATTTGTATTCAGCGAGAGACTCGCAGAGGAATTTTGTTTTTATCGTCGAGATAAGATACTTATCCTTATAGTACTTTTTGTTGTTGAAGTTTGGTGAAGGTTGGTGCGTTAGGTGCTTGTGTAGTTTTGTATGCCTAGAACTAGTGATATTTTTGTAAATTAGCTTAGTTCTTGTGACCCCCCCGTCTATGTCTGTTACTTTCGTAATGAGCATAATAAATGTTAGAAAATGTCCAGAGGAGCTCGTGACTTAATAATTACAGTCTCACGTGTCGATTTTCGAAGTTTAACAACACTTGCCGAGTTTAATCCGTGGATGGGCTTGGGTGATTTTTTTTTACAAAGCTGGGAACAAATTATCAGAGCGACTGACGGAACGGACGCGACTGACAGTCGCGACTGATATTATTATTATTTATCGTTTGGGACGAGGCTTGCGGACTCGTCCGAGTGCTTATTATGATAGAAGCGAAGATATTTAGACGAAGCAACAATTATAAAGCAATTCTCTGCTGCAAACATACTCAATAAGTTTTCTTCCATTTTTATTTATTACCTTACACGCACGTGCGAGCTTTCGCGTAGTCTGAGTCGTTCTGAGGACGGGACGCTTCCCGCAGCCCTTACACACCGTACGGGGACCTTTTCGGCTGAAAAAAAAAAACATCTAGCGGGCCAGATGTCTATCGGATGTCCGAACGCTCAAGGTTACGTCCGCAACTTACGTCTGATAGTTTGCACACTATATAGTACATTCATCATCATTTCAGTCGAAAGACGTCCATTGCTGGACATAGGCCGCCCCCAAGCGTCGCCACACTGATCAGTTCTGTGCATCCACCGGACGTCCGCAGCCTTGACCAGGTCATCGCTCCACCTAGAGGGAGGCCTTCCAACGTACGCGGTCGCCACTCTAGAACTTTTCGGCCCCAACGGCCAACTATTTTGCAAGGTATGTGCCCTGCTACTGCCACTTAAGTTTGCAAATTCTTTGGGCTGGTATTAGCCCGTACTAGTATGGGGTAAAGTAAGCCGCTGTCAGTCGCATCCGTCAGCCGCGTCCAATAATTTGTTCCCAGCTTAAGACGTTTGTTCCGGCTAATTCTAGATCTTTGACAGTATTGACTGATAGTTTTAAACCAATAAATCTTTCACCAGTCTTACTCAGGGATATCGTGATACCCAGTTACTGGGTTGTGAAGGCAGATAAGCAGTTTGTCCATGTAAAATACTGGTGATCAGCTATATCTGGTTAGAAAGTGACCCAAATATTATTGGGAATGAACAGACAGATTGATTTTTAGAAAATGCCATACGGCTTTAAATTAACCTTTTGATAGACGCCCAAGGTTCGTGCTCTAAATTTCGTAAGATAAAATTGTATCCAAAATATACTGTGAAATATGGGCTGGTTGGAAAATACGTTCGCAGTCAACACAACATTAAATATGTATTATGGTAAACAGAGTTGGATGTAACAGCGCTAGATACATAAATGTATTGGAACCGACACATTGGCTTATGTAGCCTGAGTTCTTGGATTTATGTCTCCTTGAACTAGAATTGCATATAATTTGGATTTGGCACGTGTCAATCAACAAATTCTTTTGACGGTCTAATGATGTCATTCCAAAGTCACTAATAATTTGAAAAAATATTGAAATCATGTAATCTGGTTTTTAAACCAATTTTAAAAAAGGAGGAGTTTCTCAATTCGTCGGCATCTTTTTTTATATTATTAAAGACGCCTTATATATAATTACTTAAAGACGCCTAGACCGACTTGAAAAATTCTTCTTTTGTTTGAAAAGGTATACTTCAAAGGTACATTGCCATCAAGACAGATTCTGATGACGGGATCCTGAAGAAATCGAGGGAACTCCTCAAATATTATAGGCATACAAATAGCGATTTTGGTGTTTCCTTCAACAATACAATAATTTGCACTCAGAAAGTATCATTTAGTGAAGTGGAACTGATGAAGAAGACCACAGATGGCCATTGGAACTTCTTAAAGCTACATCATAATAAACAAAAATTAAAAATATTTTTTTTATCACCACAAATAACACCAAATACATACATTATACAGCTGACATTATTATTTTTTTACAAGTTTGTAATTTGTGGGAGATCTGGAGTCTAAACTAAGCCAAGGCCTATACTATAGATCTCCAGGCCCCCCTTTTCATAACATTGTATAGATTGTCAACATGTGAGATGCGAGCGTGAGTGTACTGAATGAGTAAGCGGGAGCAGGTTTTAGTATCCCTGCGTTTGGGAGTGTGTGTGTGTATGTGTGTGTGCGAGTAGTTAAGGGATATATAACTCTGTCAAATAACAGTTTTGAATGTATTGAGTGTCATTCTGAATTTCGACAGTTAATTATTTCGACAGAGTCTCAATTTCGAAAAACAGTAGTTCGACAACTCATTGCTTCGACAGAACATATATTCGACTAGCATTAGTTCGACAGATTATACTTCGACAACACACATCTTCGAAGTACACTACTTCGACAAAACCATTCCTCGATATGCACTTGTTCGGCGGATCTCTAGTTCGACGGAACATAACTTCGACATAATACTGCTCTGAAATGTGACAATAATAATTGAATTTCGCTTTATATGAAGTTGTAGGCAGGCAGTGACCAATCTAAAAGAAAGAAAACAAAACCGATGAGGCAGGGCCGACTTAAACCTATTGGAGGCCCTGGGCACATTAGGATAATGAGACCCCTATACATTTATAGCCGAAAAATCAGACATACATTTATTGCAGAAACTTGACACAGTTAGTTTGTTGGATTCGGTTCCTCAATGATATTGTTTATGTATAAATTTTATATCTATATGTATGTATCAAAGTATATATTTTTAAGTAGTAAGTTTAGTAATTTCTTTTTATTTTTTTCTACTCGTTCTTTCAGTTAATTGCACCTGCCATGTTTTATCTCTGCACCACCCTAAGGTCGACTGGTAGGAAATGCCTAAGGCATTAAGTCCGCCTTTGTATTTGTGCATAAAGTTTTAATAAATAAATAAATATTTCCTTCGAAAAAAATCGACTACAATAACTTCTTGCCTATTAGTTTTTGCATGCGCGAAGCTCTAATCTCGCCCGAAAATCAGGCTTTCCGATTTTAGCATGTACAATTTAAGTAATGGTAACACTGCTTTAAGGCTGGGTTATTCGAGTCTGTAGGGGTCAAAAAGGCTACCAACGCCCGCGAGACATTACGTAAAAAAAAAGAACCGCTCAAGTGCGAGTCAGAAAATGATCCTTGATTTTCCTCTTGAAGAAATTCAGAGAAGGGCTGTCGCGTAGGGAATGTGGTAGAGAGTTCCAGAGACGCACTGCAGTAACAGAGAAGAAGCCATCATAGCGGCTAGAAGTGTGACGTGGGGTACGAAGGAGAAGAGAAGTGGAAGTGCGACAGGGTTTACCCCTCGGGACAAAGTACCCAAAGCGTTCACGAAGGTATTGAGGAGAATTAGGATTGTGTAGGATAGTATAGAGAAGAAATAGGATATGAGTATCTCGACGACGCCGAATCAGCAGCCAGTTCAATTTAGTCCGAAACGCCGACACGTGATCGTATTGTCACATTTCAGAGCAGTATTATGTCGAAGTTATGTTCCGTCGAACTAGAGATCCGCCGAACAAGTGCATATCGAGGAATGGTTTTGTCGAAGCAGTGTTCTTCGAAGATGTGTGTTGTCGAAGTATAATCTGTCGAACTAATGCTAGTCGAATATATGTTCTGTCGAAGCAATGAGTTGTCGAACTACTGTTTTTCGAAATTGAGACTCTGTCGAAATAATTAACTGTCGAAATTGAGAATGACACTCGAATGTATTAGCATATACATTAATATATATAGGGTTCCGTTATGTAATAATAAAAACTTAGTTTATTAATAAAACATATATATACAATTGAATATTCTAAAAAAATAAAATACCTATATACAAATACAAAGGGGAGACGGAAAAAAGCTCATTGTGCATCAAAAAATTCGTCCACATGGATGTCAATGGGAAACGTGCCCAGAACGCTGGCAGCATTGCCACGTTGAATGGCAATGCTGATTCTCTGGCCGAAGAAAAGGCCAGCCCTCTGGTCACGTGAAGAGTCGACGAGCTTTGTGCTAATTTCTCGAAAAACTCGATGCGCACTCGGACCCCATGGACCTAATGTTTCAACCCCAAACGGCTCAAACATATAACTTCCAATAAGGTTGTTATATTTGCGCCGTTTGAGGTTTTCTGCACCAGCAGCAGCCGCCCCAGCACAGCCTGCCGTGCTTAGAAGATGGGATGGCGCAAGGGTGTCGACACATGTTGCATCCCACACCAAAGGTCTACCCACCTTCCAAGGCATAATGGTCATCCCGTCTGGTCTCTTCCCATCGTCGCGTGCCAAGCCATTGGGTTCTAAAACTGCTGGCACCCCGGCGGTGACAAGAGCACGACGTATGATGTCATTAATGCTGGTGTGCCGTGCTATCCGGCCAGCGCTCCTACTGCAGGATAGGCCATGGTGACCGAGGCGGTCGACTGCTTCACCACATTGACAACGATGTGGAGCTCCGCTAGGAGCACCCAAACGCAGACATGTAGCGATCCGGAAGGTGTTGTCACTCAACATAGTACCTATGTTGAGTGACGGTAATGCCTGTAGCCAGAGGCCCGACTCCCACTCTCCCACAGCCAGCAGGCGGGCACGCTCAGCAGTATTGGTAGACGTATTTATAAGTTTATTCCGTACCAACCTGCAGAGCGGCTCATCCCACTGTCTCTGGGAAGATGGGTTCTCGGGCAACGCCGTATTCGGGCAAGCCATTTTCCAGGCGTACACTGCGTCGGTCAAGCACGGCACATCACAGTTAACCAGTGAAGGGGATAAATTTTTTTTGGTTATCGTTTCAGTGCTGTGGACCGAAGACAGGAACGCCGGTAGGCTTATACTAGTAATTTTGCGGATGCCGAGCCCGCCGAAACGAATGGGTAGTGTAGCTTGCATCCAGGCTCGATCATCCAAGGCCACATTTAAGATGGATGTCAGAGTGCATCGAATAATTTCGTCAATTTTTTCCAAGAGATGTGGCTGCTTCCATAAAGGGGAAGAGCGGAGAAAATACATGAAATTTGGTCCAAAACAGCAATACCTAATAAGAGTAAAAGCCGAATGAAGGTTAATTTTGGAGAGTCTATCCGAAATATCATTAAAATGGTTAATTTTGCCATCAATGAATGAAGAAAAACTGTCTTCCAAAATTGGGGAACCTAGGAGGTGTAGTGAACTTTTATCTAAAATTTTGATCTCTGGGGCTATTGCATAGAATTTTTGTAGGGTCGATTGTCTGTCGGTATTGTCACTAAGAAAAATTTCACATTTGGAGTGGTTGAGGTCTAGGCCGATGGATTTAAACTGCTCTTTCAGGAATTTTAAATCTGCTAAAACGGTGTCTACGTCATCTCCTAGTGTTCCATCATCCAAATACCATAAGTTAAATTTGGAATTTAGTTTCTGAATAATGGGATGAATAGCCAGACTGAAAATGACTGGCCCGAGAGGGTCACCTTGTTGGCAACCAACTGAAGATTGCAAAACATTTTCTTTGTACAACAATTTTGATGGGTGCCTATAGCATTGCCACAAAAAGCCGAAAATTTCTGGAAGCTCCTTTTTTGCTTCAGCCAACAAAGTGTCCCTGTTGACGGAATTGAAGGCGTTTTTAACGTCAACCTTGAGGACGACCTCACCTTGGCTAGAATTTAAGAATGTAGAAAGGGCATGTACGGCAGCCTCACAGCCCCCTCTAGAGCCAAAGCCAAGCTGTAGGGGCTGGAATTTGTTTGTAAGCCTTTGGCCGTAAAGCTTACAACAAATTTTGGCTGCCATACGCCTGTAGGTGCACCCGACGGCAATAGGACGAATGCCGCCGTCCCTCTTGCGCAGGGCACATAAGTTGGCCCCGTACAAGACATCGACGACGGCATCGTTCACGCCGCCGGAGAGCATTAAGTTGACTAGTGCCGCAAGCTCCTTCAAAAGCGACTCACCAGCTGCCCCGGCGCCTGAACTTAAAAGATCCTTTAAGTGTTGCGGAGTCAAGCCGTCGAGACCGCCGGCGGAACCGCTTCGGAAGGAGCTCACGGCAGCAATCAATTGTGTGGCTGAAATATTCAAAGGAGTTGAATCAGGATGAGGGGTTTCGGGGGGGTCGGGAAAGGTAAGGTCATCCGCAGGCGCCGGATGCTTACTCTCCAAGGCAGATATTGTTTCTGGAGAGTAGGGCGCCACCACATCACTGCTGAATAGAAGCCTCGCTGCACCCCTAATGTCACCTTCACCTAGTTTGGACTCCACGTGAAAACATATGTCTTTCTGTGAAAGGTTATTGAATGGTTGTAAATTTTGATCCAAAATTGTGGTCGAATTGTTGCAGTTTTCTTTAATTTGATTTGTAAGGGTTTTTTTCAGAGCAGAGAGAGAGAGCAGAGTTTTTTTTATAGGGTTCCTAAGTATTGTGGGTAATATGTAGATAAATATATAATGTAATGTATAACATAATAATTGTGATTGAATGTGATATATAGTATTTTACCTAATGTGATATATAAAATGAAATATTGTAGATAAATGAATATATGGTACACATCAATTTATAATATTGTTACCTCTAGGATTTTTTCTGTTTCGGAGTAATTAAGTGTTTGTAACCATTTATCAATTATATTTTTGCATTCTTTTTTCAATGGCCGGAGAAGGGAACTATTTTGTTTACTTTGTTGAGCAGCATACTTCCTCGATATGGAAAAAATCTTCGTGTAAAGGAGGTGTTTACGGCAGTCGTCTCGCATACCGCGTACTTTCTTCAAGTCTGAGCTTTACGCTTTCGCTAATTACTTTGTGACGGGCACCTAAAAGATATCTCGAATAGTTAACGGACTATGATAAAGCAAATACTTATGAATAAATGGTACCTACTGATGAAAATGGTACCATCGAACCGATCTGATTATGGAGCCCGAAGGCAGGCACTGGAACTCCGAAATAAAACAATGTATCCCAGTCGTGTTTGGGCTTATTATAATCGTCATGAGATGTTCTTTGAATGTAAATGATTTGCATGGTAATTGGAGGTACCTACCAAAACTAAAAAGTTATAAAAAAAAACTATTTAAGTAACAAAAAAAACCGGTCAAGTGCGAGTCAAACTCGTGCGCCGAGGGTTTCGTACCTACCGATTATACAGACAAAGATACAGATAAAGATGGATATAATTGCCTCTAAGCATTCAAAACGTGATTTCAGCGGTTTCTGGAAGAGCGCTAATATAATGAGAATTCGGCCAGGCCTGCCTGTTAGTGTGAATGATGTGAGTGATGTGAAGGATATTGCAAACCTTTTTAGAAATCGGTTTGTTTTAAAGTCATCGCTAGGGAGCTCTTGTGAGATGCTGGATGCTGAGCCCCGTTGTGGCAAGGTGGGCACATGTTTCAGTGCCAAATATGTGGCCAGGGTCATCAGGTCTACGTCTAGAGGTAAGTCCCCTGGACATGATGGGCTCAGTAGCTCGAGTGTTTGCAATACACTGGTCCTCACTTACCGAGGGTTTTGGCACTGCTGTACAATTGATGTATTGGTCATTCATACTTGCCTAATGTAAAACAGTTGATCTTTCGGATAGGGGAAACTATATACCTATTTCTCTAGCAACCATAGTCACTAAGGCGCATGATGGTCTGCTTGATACACAGCTAAACGACATCTTGTCTGCACGACAATCAGTTCGGGTTTTGGCCCAGAACTTTCTACAGAGAGTGCAGTTCTGTGTCTCAAGCAGGCCGTCAGGTACTACACAAAAAGAGGAACACCTGTTTTCTCTTGCTTCCTCGATCGTTTAGGGCTTTTGATCTGGTTTCCTAAGATATATTATGGACGAAACTTGAACCTATAAGCTTGCCTATCGAGCTTATAAGTATCTTCAGGCATTGGTATGGAAGCCAGATCAACATAGTTCGGTGGGCGGGTGTGCTGTCGGAGCCTTATCATTAGGAGTGTGGAGTGAGACAGGGGGGACTGGCCTCCCATGGCCTCTTCAATTTGTTTATGAATGCCCTGATTGAGGCGCTTAGCAGTAAACATGTCGGTTGTCATATTGACGGTGCCTGTGTCAATAGTAAGCTTTAAAGGACAATGCTGACATTGAATGGAAACGGAGGGCTCTTTCAGAGCGTGCGAATATGATAGCTCGCAGGTTTGCACATGGTACTGTAGAAATAAAAGTGATGCTCTTTGGAGCATTCTGTACCACCTTCTACACTTGCAGCCGTCGTCGTATCACCGTATCGTGTTGTTTACTAATACTTAGTTTTAATGCACATTGTTACTAACCCTTTATTCGAGAAATCTAGATTTTCGCGTAAACTTGAAAGGACCTTAATTAAACTAAATTTTGAACTTTTTAAATTTATTGGAATTTTGCCTATATTAGTGCTGTAAGACCTTACTTTTTGCCAAATTTCGTGATTCTAGGTCAACGGGAACTACCATATAGGTTTTCGACCCAAAACCTATAGGGTACTTCCGGTTGACCTAGAATTGTTATAACAATAGACATCAAGCACCCGTCGCTTTTTTACAATTTTTTTTTTTTTTAACCAAACTATTCTTAATTTAAATTTATTGAAAATTATTTTCTACTTTTTGGTTTGGTTTTCTATTAAAACGAGTATTATTTTTTAGCTATTATTTATCTTTTTAAATAAGCAGTGTAGTACCGCGTGCGTAATTTCCTTTAGTTTGCGTTTGGTCTTCTGGTCTCCGCGTGTACTCATTATCATAATATCGTAGCAGTTTGATAACCTAAAATAATTCCAATATGTGTGGTCACAGTGTCAATTACCTATAGCATTATATCAATAAATTTATCATCATAACCTCCGCCTCATCAATTATAGTTGTCCCGTACACCATGTTTCAATTAAGGTTTTCCAGTATGCAATGCAAAATCCTTAACACAAGTGCGCAACTCATTTTCAGCGTTGTTGTAATGAAATTGCAACGACCTTTGCCCATTTAATCTAGACATGACAGGGTTTGTAGATAGCGCTATGTTTTAAAGAATTTCTTACAAAAACTTTTCACTTATTCCGTGGAGCTTGTTATAAGTCCTTTCTTCAGCTTCTTAGCTTGTATTTTTGCAGCCTTAGTCAAGAAATAATGTTTCAAGGAAAGCTTTTAAGAAAAATAATGATGCCAGAACATGACATAAGCTTCTTAAAGCTAAATAAATTATAAATAACGAGCTTCTGTCAGCGGCTTCGCCCGCGTGTAAAGTGTTTCAACATTCCCATGGAGCATTATACTGTGATAAAAATTAGCCTATGTGCTATTCTAGACTGTAATCTATTCTGTGCCAAATTGCATCTAGATCCGATCAGCCGTTCTGGCGAGATTGAGCCACAAACATACATCCACACATCTAAACTTTCGCATTTATAATATGTATTATTTAGATAAGAGAGTTTTTTTTTAGTAGGTCATGGCCGGCGCTCTATTCCCAAACACTACAATTCCTGAAAGCCAGAATCAATAGTGGCAACCACAAAAAATGCTAAAATAATGAAGCTTGACGAATTCAGAGGCTCTAACCAGGAATGCCCAAACTATTTTGGGAAAGAGATCTCTTTTAAGGTTATTTTTTACTATTCAGTTACCTAATTTCAACAGAATTGGTACCTACACAATTGAAAATTCAGTGAGAAAATTACAAATAAATGCTTTTTTTCTACCTTTATGGGTGGATTTTATTTTTCTTAAATAAGTGGGACCAACTTTGACCTACTCTTTCCTATTAAAATAATATTTTAAACAGCCGCACTAGTCGATCATCAAGGTTAAGCAACGCTTGACGAGGTCGGCCCGTGGATGGGTGATCATTTCAACATACTGAGTTTCCTCCGTGCCTCAGAAAGCACGTTAAGCCGTAGGTCCAGGTTGTCATTTAAAGTTCTTTGATAGTCGTTACGGGTAATCAGAAGCTTGTGATCTAACACCAGTCTTTCCAAAGGCTACCGTGTTATTCAGTTACTGGGTTGTGGAGGTCAGATAGGCAGTCGCTCTATGTAAAACACTGGTACTCAGCTTAATCCGGTAAGACTGCAAGCCGACCCCAATATATTTGGGAAAAGGCAGATGATGAAATCGGTCCAGTCTTTAAAAAGTTATGCGTGGTAATACATTAAAACAAAATAAACAAGCCGAATTGAGAAACTCCTCCTTTATTTTTTCGGTAAAAAAACCCAATAGTGTTATTGGGTTGCATGACCAAAACCATCCTAGACACTAAACATACTTGGCAATCGTTTTTGTTTTCAATACATTACTCATCAATATCTTATGATACTTGTTTCTAAGGCCTTACCTTACAACCCTATATCCCATATAATCTTCCCAGTCAATAGCGCAAAAAGAATAAATCTTCATTGGTGTATTATTACGGTCTTAGTTGTATTACAGACGGACAGACCAACAGACGCCCCTCGCATAATAAAGGCACAATGCAAACAGCATTGGATTAATGTGTCTGGCCAGTGGACAGAGATGCGGAGCGATATAGTATGTTCGGTGGATATGGTATCGTTTTATTTATTTGATAAAGCTGAGAAGTAGAATTTCAGACTGTACTCTGATCTATCTAATCTATCTATATCTATTTTGTCTATTATAAATAAAATAATAAGCCTTATTTTTCCTGCTTATAGTATCAATTAGATAGGTCAGTATTTTATGTTTAAAATAACACTAATATTTAGCCGAAACCCCTTATACAGGTGAAGGCCTCCTCCAAGTATTTCCATTCGGTTCTGATTTGAGCTACTTGTAGCCATTTTGGACCAGCAATCGTTTTTATATCATCCTCCCATCTTGATATTGGGCGAACTTTCTTTTTTTCTTTTGTAGCCCTTTCCATGAGGTTACTCTTGTAGTCCACCTCTGGTCCTAAAGTCTTGCTATCCATTTCCATTTGACATTTTTGGCATATTCAAGAGCATCTACGAATTTTGTGATTTGTCTTGTTTTAGTGTGTCTGTTTTTTTCGATTTTCCTAGTATTTAACTAACTTCGCTCCATTCCCCGTTGGCAGCTTATCAGTTGGTTACAGTTGGTTGGTTTACTATTGATGTAAACTTCCAAGTTCGGCAGCCAAGGTCAAGCACTGTAAAATGCAGGTGTTCAAAACCTTCGTTTTTAAGTTTGTTGGCATCGTATTTCACGCAACTTCCAATATCCATCTCGTTGTTCTTTCTGTTAAAATTGATTTTTTTTTCTAGGTAAATTGATTGGTCTGTGTATTTCAATAATTCATTCATTAATTCTGTATATCTGTCGTCAAGCATCGTTTTTGCCTATTTGACCGTCTTATAAAGACGGCCTGCTAAAAGAAAAATAATAGTTAGTCCAAATAGTGTTTAAAATAATGTGTTATGTCAATACTAGTTCTAAGTAGTATTTTTTTTGTTATTATAAGATTTTGTGTGTTTTGTGTTCCAGTAACTATTATTTTAGAAAGAGATATGCCTAAAACTAAAACTCATAAAAACATTTAGAGAACAGAATAGAAAATATCGTAGTTGTACCTATATTAAAATTTTAATAAAACTGTATAATTTACACTTATGATTTTAATCTATCGGAATGTAAGCAAACTTATTCCAACCCAAGCACCCACGCAAAAACCTCAACTAAAAATAGATACTGTTTACGTTTACAATTTAAAAAAAAAAGTTATAGACAAGCAATTCAGGTCAAAAACGCTCAATGTCTCGACGACATAGCGGCATCGACGGCATAATCGAAAAGCGGTTTATATAATTGTAAAAATAATAATTCCGTTTTGCCATCGAACTGATATCGTTCCAACAATGACTTACAACTCTGGAATAAGCGTCTTTTTTACATTCGAGGCAAAGTATTAACAGCCGCACGGATGGCGGATCTTCAAGGTTAAGCAACGCTTGTCGAGGTTGGTCCTTGGATGAGTGACCATCCATTAATTATATAGCGAGAGACCTCTGTCGCTCGGCAAATACGTTAAACCGTTAGGTCGATTGTTATTAGTAGCCTCTTTGAGCTGTGGCTTGAGAGGCGTCACGGCGTCCTCACCTTCCGCCTGACACATGTCCTCACCGGACACGGCTGTTCCGGGAGGTTCCTATTTTATATGCAATGGAATATCCTAAATAAATAATATTCTTCGCTCCAGGGAACTATGGAGAAGATTGTGACAAAAATATAGGAAATTGGGCTTTCTTATTCACAAGAGTGTGTTATGTAAATTGATTAATTTCTTAGTATTATATTGAAGTGTATTGATAATCTGCTTGGAATAAATATAAAACCAAATCTGATTATATCGATCTAAACGTATTATTGTTTGCTATTCTTTAAGAACCAAAGAAGATCATATCACTGTCGAAATGCCCAATATTTTTTTGTTTAGTTTAGGTCCCACTATCAGCTCCCAGTATTCTCACTTTATAGCTTAACCGAAAGAACGACCATTATTGATAGAAATATGCTCAAAGTACAAAGTCTTATTTCCACCGTCTCTAGACGGTGAAGATAAGACTTTGTACTTTCAAATCATCATCATCATCAACTTCCTGCCCTTGTCCCATGTTACTTAGGGTTATTGCAACAAGTTTTCTTCATCTTGTTAAACATTAAGCTATCACTGACTACCTTTTCTCTGATATCACTCCTCCTCCAATAGCATCTGTCAAATATCTAGTTAGAAATCTTCATTAATTTCTGAATCAACTAGATGTTTTAAAAATAAATCATTCCATTTTTACTAATAACGCAACAACAACAGGCAAAACATTATCGCAAGGACATCGAAAATGAGCAAACTGTATAAGTGTACAACAAATTCGACAAAAGTACAAAGTCTTATGAACGGTAATTCGAAAGCAATTGTGGCAGGTCAGACGTCGAGTGGCAAATTAATTAATAACCTGATAGATACTTGGTGCGTTCTGTTTGGGGCTTTTCCACCTCATAGGGTATTAAGCAGTTTAGGACAGCGAATAACTTTTGAACGGCTATACCGATATTAATCAAACATAGCTAAGAACACTCTCGACAAAGTCACCTTTCAACCAGAAAACCTAAATCAAAATCAATTCATCTGTTTTGGTGCTATGATGTCACTGACAGACACACAGCAATACACGACAAATTTATAACACCCCTCCTTTTCGTCGGCGATTAAAATAAAATATTTCATATATTTCTATTATATATATATATTATTTTATGTTTTATTGTTAGTCCTGTCTATGTTACTATGCCTGCTGAGATTTCGACTGAAAGTGATTTAATACCAGACTGATTAAATAGATTTTCGACGAAAAAGATTTGCTTATCATATTTTAAGTGATGATTTTAAAATAAAATAGATAGATACTATTTGTTTATGTCAGTGAGTTCATGAATAATATAAATACCGGCCAAGTGCGTGTCAAACCGCAAAAACAAGTTGGTTTTAATAGGAATAATAAGGAAATTACCAAGAAAATCAGATAGATATTGGTATTTTTTAGTAAAATATACTTAATAATGAACATTATTACCAAATTTCAAGATCAATGGCAAGCCAACAAATTACACGAAACAAAATTTTGTAAAAAAAAAGCTAACATTGGTAGCTTCTCATTCCTTTGTTTTTCCCATATTTTAAACCAGCATTTATCTTCTCATTGAGCCCTAAACAATGATACCACATTCAATGGGGTAGGTAATTTTTTGTTCGCACCTCCCTTTTTCTTAAAAACCTTTTTTTTTTTCATAATTTGAATGGCAAGGTCAACAAGATGCTTATACTGTGAAATTTTTAAAACTGTAGCTCCATCCGTTTGGCTGTAAAACCGGTGTGACAGACGATAGACAGACGGACACGTGAGTGACTGTAATAGGGCTCTGTTTGAGCCCTTCGGGTACGGAACCTTCAAAAGTGCTATTGATTGAGCAAACAAATCTGCTTTTCGCAATCAAATCAGCGTAAATGTTCCTACTACACTCCTAACTTAGTTTCACCCAACTCTAATTAACTTTAATCAAACGGCGACCAACCTGGGCCCCAATCAGAACCAACCAAAAGCAATCGAAACGCGACATTGAATCGAGAGAGTAGAGTGTGTTCGAACGATTTTCTATACTAATGAAAATTTGATTAGATTCACATTATACCTACTATTATCTATATGAGTTTGTATCGTCCCTCGTTTTGGCAATTCTGATTTTCCGTAAAGTGAGTTTTAAAAGTAACGGCAATAGATAATATTATTGTGCATTAAATTGCCAGCGGCTTCGCCCGCGTGAATGTCGGAAATTATCCCAAGGCACCATACTCCCGAGTTAAAAAATATCTATATGACACCGCTTCTGTTTTCTTGACCTTCAGATGTTGGTTCTATCTATTATTTTAGGACAAGCAATATGATGCTAACGCTTTTGATCCCATAATGAAATTATTACTCTTTTGAAATTCATAATTATCTAATATAAATAAAATTATAAATGGTATGTATGTATTCACGCTAGAACGGCTTAGCGAATATAGATTGGCATAGCGATAGATTATAATCTGGAATAGCATATCTGCTACTTTTTATCCCATTATTATGTTCACTAGGTCCACGCTTGAGAGGATATAAACAATAGTAAAATTAAATAACCTTGCTCTAAGCGTACCCCCTGATTTTAATTTAAATTGTCTATGGAGAATTTGAATTAAGAAGCCGCTAATCTGTATTTCAACTAATCAAATGAAGTATTCTTACTTCATTTGATTAGTTGAAGATTTTTTTATATAAGGCCCCACGGGACTCTTGTTATATGATATATTTTATTTAAACTAGAGGGTCACGATAATGTCACCTTTTCACCAAATATCCTCGTTTTATTTTTTTTATTTTAATATAGTTTTATAGTAAATTCTAATCGAAAAGATGGGTGATTTTATACCTAATAGAGATCATAATGCAACAAATATACTGCTTCTCATAAAAAGGTAATTATTACCAATAAAAATTACATAATTATAGTGGAGAAACGTTGGTAAAAATAAAATATTTTTTTATTAAATTTTTGTCAATACGTCGTCGGACTCATTAGTAAAGTATTTTGACGTAGTTGGCAAACAGACGATGTTTAAGTCTGAAAATATCTGATTAGTAAATGAAAAAATAAACAAATATTCGAAAAAAAAATGGATTAGAAATAGAGCATTATAGTTTCGTTCTACTTCGCAGAATGTAATTCAAAATATCCCTCAAGATAGACAATATTTTCTTGATTGCCAAAAGAAAAAAAAAACAATACGACATCTTATTAGGCTTAAAAATAGTGTTGGGTTAATAAATTTAAATGAATAAACCAGATAAAAGCATAGTCAACAAAAGAAAATTAAAAACAGATATAAACCACTAAGTCACATGACTTAACTGAAAATACTGACTTAATTAGTAGTCAAGCTGTTAATATAATTTTATCTAGTGACTTGAATTGAAATTCCTGCAACAAACTGCTACTTAAATTACAAGACAATAACTTCTGTCAAATCAACACTAAAATACTATAATTTTTCATTGAACAAAAATACTAATAGAGTTATATCAATTAAATTTATCTATACTAATATTATAAAGAGGTAAGTTGTTAGTTTGTGACGTTGTAAGGGGTAATCTCTGGATCTACTGAACCGATCTTGAAAATTCTTTCACCAATAGAAAGCTACATCATTCGTAAGTATTATAGGGAGGATAGGTGAATTTTGAAAAAAAATGAGATTCTTATGCAAATTACAATAATGTAACCCAAGGTAGCAAAATGTTGCCTATAAAATTCATTCTTTGGCGTGCGCTGAGAAAACTATTGATGATAGATAAAAATTTGTAGGTAAATTGGTAGGGTAGGGAAGGTAGGGTAAGTAGGGTAGGTAGGGTAGGCAGGGTAGGCAGGGTAGGCAGGGTAGGCAGGGTAGGTAAGTAGGTAGCCAGTTGACGGGAGCGAAGCCCCGGGAGTCAGCTAGTAAAATATAAAATAACGAAACGTAAAGAAATATTTTCAAACATTATTTTAAACCAGTCTTTAAAAAAAAAGGTATCCTTTAAAGGATACCTTTTTTTTTAAAGACTGATCTTAAGATGGACAATATTTTTTTGATTGCCAAAACAAGGCGTATTAGAATTATGTAGAAAGTAGAAAATTTTAATATTTGAGTGAAAACAAGAACAAAGTCAGCAAAACGTACATAACTAAAATATCGTCACCAAGACTAAGAAATTAAGATCAAAAATCATTTTTTTTTCCCAAATTATTGTTCAGTATATTACACTGAACACTAATTTCAGAAAAAAAAAAATTAAGAGGGTCAGTGATTAATTTTTCATCTAATAGTATACTTTTCGTAGCATTAATATAAATGTGTTATTATGTCTGTCAGGTAAAATTTTGTGACGAAACACGGGATCTGAATTTTTAGGCGAGAGTAGAGCACACCTACGCTCGCGCTTATGGCATGCGATTGTTTAATTTAAAAATTGTTAAATACATAAAATATTTTTTTTATTAAGGATCTGCAAATCAGTATTTAAACCAATCATAATGGTTACACAGTTTTTTTATAAATAAGGCTGTTATTACTTGTTACGCAAAAATAATAGACGACTTATTTATTTGTGTGATAATTTGCGTTCTATTCAAGCGGCACTGTTAGGTTATTCATTTGTTATGAAGCCAAATAAATAAATACCATTTTATTATTTATTCCTATAAATTCGGAGCAAAATATTACATACGGAACATTAACATCTCTCACTTGGTTAATTTCACAACAAAAACATTTCCATTCAAAGTCAGCCAAAGCTAATTTTTATCCAGCACTACTAAAGATAAACTTTTTTTCCAAACATTTACACCGTATATTTCCAACGGTAAATAATTATACTGCTAATTACGAAATGCTCAGTGTACCGGAAACCGGTGATAAGGCGACGCCTAAGTAGGGGTGGTACTAACACAGAATAGATAAGAGCAGAAGGCTAGGTCCATACAATGAGTGAAAACACGCGCACGCACACATAAATAGACGCGTTTGTAATAATAATCCTTCAGACCGAATTCTCACCACGGTGGCAGTCAAATTCAGCAAAGACCATCTATCAGCGCTGGAGAAATTACTGTACACAAGCTTTTATGCAAGCTGTTACCAGATCGGAGAGTGATCAAGCCGAGGACGAACGGCTTAACGTGCTTTCTGGGGCACGGGTTTTTACACCGACAATTTCCAAACGCCGGTCTCAATAACTCTATGCCATACCTAGGAATCGAAACCACAACGCTCAAAATTCGTACTTGCAATCGCGGGACGAACGGAGCAGTTACGATATCAAAAACAAATGACCGTCGCGAGAGCGCTTGCCCTCACTGTACGTGAAACGTGTCTATGTGTGCGTGCTTTTTTGCTAGTTGTATTGTCCTGACCTTCTGTATATTTTTATTCTGTGGGAGTGAGGTCGTAAATAGGGGATGGATCCGAATTTAGGCATAAAAATCTTGGTGAAAAGGTATTTTTGGTCGAGATTAAAGTAATCTTTTGCACGCTTTTCTCGGTGCTATGTTTAGAGTTCAGGTGGGTAGGTAAGTAAAGCTGTTTTCATAACAACAGATTTTATAATATTTTATAATATTAAGCTGGCTGATATTTTAATGAAAAACACGATGGCAGTATAGACAGAAATAATACATAATTATAACCATAAATATGGTTCACAATAATCAAATCCACTTACTAATTTATTACCAACTTTATTACAATTATCTCAGTCTAAAAATATTCATCTTTGACCTTTTGAAGTTAAACCTTTACAAGATAAATTTAGTAGACGTAAGAAAAGATATGATTCTAATTTATGACTCGACAGCTAGATTGCCAAAATATTGAGATGACGAAGAAAATGAATTGTTTTTCTATGAAAAAAGTATTTTAGCAATACTAATAAGGTTTGAACTTCAATAGAAAAAAAAGCATTCGTATTGACACTGTAAAGTAAAATCAGTAGGTCAGAAGTATAATCTACAAAAATGTTGCTGGTTGAATAATAATAATTGTTAATCACAAAAAACGGAAACTGTTTTACGAGTACGACGTATGTTTTAGGCCAGCTTAACTGTGCCTTGCCTAACTTTGCAAATATAACATGAAAATATCTGATAGGTAAATAATTCGAAACACTAGTACAAAGAATTTTCTAAAAAAAAACTGTAAAAATTAACATTTTTACAAAAAAATACAACCGACTTGCACAAAAAACCTTACAAAATGAAAAATAACATCAATTTCGGCAGTTGGTGTAAATATTTTTCTTAAGTCGTTAACTTAACATTAAGTCGTTTTTATTTTTAGCAAAAAATAAATTAAAAAAAATCCACTTTTTAGTTGTGGTACATAATGAGCAAGTTCTATATTGAGGTACCTATGATGCACAAAGTTATGTCAGAATAGATTACCCGAATAACATAAAATCCGAACATAGCCGGTGAAATAAAAGTGTACCAGAGTGAACCTTACACATACGCAAACCCCTTTAGAGCGTACCGACGTGATGTTATGTTATGAAATAACATCAAGCGATAGATTTGTCGTTTTTTATTGAAGTATTATGTTGTATATCTCCAAAGTTCTTAATCAGATCTACACCAAATTTAAATGGGATCACATGAGAACACAGCACCAGCTTACAGATAAAAAAATAATCAGTAAAATCAGTTCACCTAGTAAAATATTTTGAGCCTAGTAAAAAAAATAAAAAAATACCGTCGTATTAATAACCTACTCCTTTTTAGATTAGATTAAAAAGAGTCAATTCCTGATGAGAAATTTCAAACTAAACCTACTGCATCTTCTTATCTGCTTCTGCCATTAGCAATACTAGTAATTACTAGAAAAAGAAACGGAACACTAGTGGGGTCCGGGTCAACCTCACAGTTTCTCTAGACAATGTCTTCGCACAGACAGACTGCGATTGCCAAATGCTGTGTGTCTGAATGATATGATTGAGGATTTTTTGTTGTAGAAACTTTAAAAGCTTAGGTTTGTGATTATTATCTTAGTTTATTTTACTTATCAATTATATGGCGCAGTATAAATATGAACGAACAGTACGGAAACCACCATCAAACGGTCTGAATCCACCATCAAACGGTTCGTCGATGCGCGTGTTTGTGTGAGTGTGCCGTGTCGAACGTTTGTACCTACTAGTTTCCGTATTGATGAATTGTTAATGTTTATTTTTATTTTATTTAAACATTCATTTACACATATAATTATTTATGTAGGTAGTTTCCGTACTGTTCGTCCATGTTTTTACTGTGTAAGGGAATATGTGCTAGGAGCACATATTCCCTTCTTGAGTGCTAATTGCTAGACACAATAGAAAAAAAAACAATTGTTTCTTGGAACCAAAGTTCTCAATTGCACTCAAGGGGATAAACATATTAATTATGTATATGATGATGATCTCATGATGGCATCTAGCCTTTTAATTTCACGCACATGCCAAAGAGAACACATTTGCTGCGTGTCGCGGGTTCGATTCCCGCACGGAACAAATATTTGTATGGCCTACAGATAGTTGGTCCGGATCTGGCTGTCTTGTGCATGTGAGTTTAAATGTTTGTAAACGCACCCATGATACAGGAATAAATTCCTAGTGTGGGGTAACGTTATTGGAAGAATAAAAAAAAGAAGCAGTGGACACATTAAAAGGCTGATGATGAAGACGATGATAGCGAAGCATAATTATGGTGAAGTGGCTATGACAGCAAAGTTGTATTATAAGGAGCTGTAGTGCTGAGGTAAGTATGTATTGTGCCAGCATAATCATAATAATAATACCAGCCCTTAATTAAGTCCTACTGCAGGGCAAAGGCCTTTTCTCATACAGAGAAGACACGAACATTGATCACCACGCTTACTCAATGCGGTTTGTCGATTTCAAACTTCTTTCACTAAAGGGTTTTTCAATTGACGTGTGTAGATTTTGGCGGCTCGTGCCATCCATTTTGTTTTAGTGCCACCTATCAAATCTTTTGTTTATTGTGCTCTCAGTGAGTCGTCAATTTGTAGTGCGGCAAATAAGTTTGTTAGTCGTAGGAAAAACGCTAAAATCACAGGCTGGAATAATCATGTCAGTTGCGCTCACAGGCTGGCGAGGCAGAAATTTCATGTATGGTTATCGTGTGGCAAACCTTCAACTGGCCCAGTGTATGATGACATGCGGGAAAATAGGGCTTTTTCCAAAATGCGACTTAAATGGTGTCAGAACCACGAGGAACAGATAAAGATGGACATAATTGCTTCTAAGCAATGTATTTTCTGGCAAATAAATATTTTGATTTTGATTTTTGATTTTGAAGCATTCAAAGCGTGATTTTCGCGGTTTCTGGAAGAGCACTAATAAATTGAGCATGAGCTTTTCAGAAATCAGTTTATTTTAAAGTCACCGCTAGGGAGCTCTTGTGAGATGCTGGATGCTGAGCCCCGTTGTGGCAGGGTGGGCACCCGCTTCAGTGCCAAAGATGTGGCCAGGGTCATCAGGTCTACGACCAGAGGTAAGTCCCCTGGACATGACGGGCTCAGTATCGAGCATTTACAATACGCCGGTCCTCATTTACCGAGGGTTTTGGCACTGCTGTACAATTTATGTATTGGTCATTCATACTTGCCCTTCGACCTAATGAGGACGATCGTGGTTCCCATTGTTAAAAGTAAAACAGGTGATCTTTCGGATAAGGGGAACTATAGACCTATTTCTCTAGCAACCATAGTCGCTAAGGTGCTTGATGGTCTGCTTGATACGCAGCTAAACGAACATCTTGTGCTGCACGACAATCAGTTCGGGTTTTGGTCAGGACTTTCTACAGAGAGTGCAGTTCTGTGTCTCAAGCAGGCCGTCAGGTACTACTCAAAAAGAGGAACACCTGATTTCGCTTGCTTCCTCGATCTGTCTAGGGTTTTTGATCTGGTTTCCTACGATATATTATGGAGGAAACTTGAAGCTATAAGCTTGCCTATCGAGCTTATAAATATTGGCTTCAGGCATTGGAACGGAGGCCAGGTCAACAGTGTTTTGTGGTCAGGTGTGCTATCGGAGCCTTATCAATTGGAGTGTGAAGTGAGACAGGGGGGGTTAACCTCCCCTGCCCTCTTCAATTTGTATATGAATGCCCTGATTGAGGCGCTTAGCGGTCATCATGTCGGTTGTCATATTGATGGTGTCTGTGTCAATAATTTAAGCTATGCGGACGACATGGTGCTGCTGAGCGCGTTAGTCTGTGGTATTAGGACACTATTGGCCATATGTGAACGTTACGCAACAGAACATGGTTTATTATATAACGTTCAGAAAAGTTAGTACATTGTTTTTGACGCGGAAACCAGGTACCTTCCTGATGTGCCTCCCATACGGCTAAACGGTGTTACTCTTGAGCAAGTGGAACAATTTAAGTACCTAGGACACTTGGTCACCACTGACCTCAAGGACAATGCTGACATTGAAAGGGAACGGATGGCTCTTTCCGTGCGTGCGAATATAATAGCTCGCAGGTTTGCACGTTGTACTGCAGAAGTAAAGGTGACGCTCTTTAAAGCATTTTGTACCACCTTCTACACTTGCAGCCTGTGGGAGAAGTATTCGCGGGCGCCCTTCGGGTCCAGTATGATAACGCGTTCAGAAAACTGATGGGTTTGCCTTGGCGTTGCAGTGCGTCAGAGATGTTTGCAGCGGCGCGTGTGGATTGTTTTTACGCGATAATGCGCAAGCGCGCAACATCAATTGTGGCCCGGGTTATGGACAGCCCTAACAGGGTTCTGAAAATGATTGCTGACAGAGTGGACTGTTCGTATATAGTCCGTATAGACATGTGTCACCGTATCGTGTTGTTTACTAACACTTAGTTTTAAGCACATTGTTACTAACCCTATATGAGTTTCCGCTCGAAATAAAGTTTTTGCATTTGAATTATTCCGTTACTTATGCCAAATCACCATGGCAAGTTACACGATTGAACAGCTCGTACAAACAACATCACGACTGGGCTTCGCATCGTTTGGAAGAGGAATTTTGTCCGAAAAATCGTCTTTAGCTTTAACAAGCAGTATTGCCGTATATGGGACAACACCAACCCACGCGAGGTTCACCAGGTAATTATGTATCCTCAAAAAGTTACCGTTTGTTGTGGCTTTTGGGCTGGCGGCGTCATTGGTCCGTACTTTTTCGATAACGACGCTGGTGAGGTGGTAACCGTCAACGGCGAGCGCTACAGAACGATGATAACCAATTTTTTATGACCTAAATTGAATCATATAGACCTAGACGACATGTGGTTTCAGCAGGACGGCGCTACGTGCCACACAGCGGACGCCACGATTGACATTCTGCATGCGTGATTTGAGGGTAAGGGTCTCGCAGGGGTGATGTGAATTGGCCACCAAGGTCAAGTGATTTGACCCCGCTAGACTTTTTCTTGTGGGGTTTCTTGAAGTCGTAGGTCTGTGCAAACAAACCACAATCTACAGATGCCATAAAGGAGAACATAACCCATGCCATCGCTCAAATTCAGCCGGATCTGTACAGAAGAGTTATTGAAAATTGGACCACACAGATCCGTGCCACTGTAAATAGCCAAGGTGGGAATTTGAACGATGTCTGATGCCACACTTAATGGCACAAGTGGACCTTTTAAACATAAAAAAGAGTTTTGTTAAAACCTCACACATAGCTTGTTTTATTTCATTCCAACATCTACCCGCCCTTATTGAAAAGTCCTTTATAAGGCCAAATTTCTTCATGATGTTTTCTTTCACCGTTATTAGTATCAATATAAACTTAGAAAACAAATATGATTTGAAAATGTTACATTGGAACTTGACCGGATTTGAACCTACGTTTGAAAAAGTTACTACTGTAGTATTTTACTATCTGTGCTTGAGGCGAAGTTATAGCCACTGGGCTACCATGGAATCTATTGTTTCAGCATAATTATAAAATCAATATAAACCTTATCAAACCCCAGACAGAACCCAGTAAAACTTTGGAATAAAGGAAAACCCAGAATATCTTTTAAACAAAGTAGGTTTAACATTACTTGCTCTCATTTTTATATTTGCAGGCGCGAAAAAACGCAGGCTATAAAAAGTAAAAAGGATATTTTACGGCCAATTTTGCCTCTGTTTTTAGGTTATGCTAATGATAACTGAATGATAATAAACCTTATTTTAACCCCAATGGGGAGTGTTTTTTGTGAAAAAGGGAAAATATATATTATAACTACCTACGTATGTTTGTGTACTTATGTATTTGTATTAAATACAAGTTTTGTTAGATCTTCACAAAGGCGGTATAATCGATTGTTATTATTAAATTAATAGACAGCCAGTTACTCGTCTATTTGGGATTAAAAAACCGTGACAACGAAAGAGAGGCAGAAGGCCTTTCCGAACAGTGGAATCAAAGACCATAGTGTCTTTTCTATCAGCCCATACCTACTGCTTATAGAAAAGAAACTGCTATTGGTTGAGCTCCTAACTTGTTTTAATGCCCTTACTCCGGTTTAGCGCCTTATAACGGTTACTTAGCATAATCCTTAGTAACCGTTGGGTTAAAAGCTTTGATGTTTTTTTTCTATTACTGACTCATACAATATTTGTGAAACATGGTTTTTCCGTATAGACTACCTAATATTTTTCTTTAAAAAATAATTAACCACACGATATTTTTCGCTACTTTTGGATACTCCTCCATAACGACTTGGATGTTTAAAAATATGTTTACACAGAAAAATTGATGGCTAGAATTTCTTCATAACTGAAATAGCATATGTAAATCAAAAAAAATTTCAAACACAACTATCCAGAACAAAACGAGGTATGTAATATAATTGATATTTTGGCTCCGAGCGCACGGCCGGTAATGCGGAATATATACGCCTTAAAGAATAGATCTCCAGCGAAAATGAACTGATTCTTCTCACCTGCTGTCACGAGTTAGATATACGAAAATAGTTAACGTCTGGGTAAAGAATCAGACAATCAGCAAGGGTTGGTAATAGTTGGCTTAGTCAACCTATATAAGTTCAGCAGTTGTATCTGCAGTATCGCTGTTCTTCTGTTCAAAAATGACTAAACCAAACTTCCCACAATTCTCATAATCGTTGGCCCACAAGTATATAATGTGTTAAAAAAATAACACTAATAATTTCGTGAGGATTCTCGGTATCGATAAACAAAAATGATTACAAACAAAAAAAAAACAATTTTAATATCTCACAAAAATAACCTACCTACGTATTTCAGTGCCTACTGCGCTCTATGGCGTGGGTTGCTAAAATCCAAACCGGCTGACTGCTTGGGCATTGTATGATGCGCATATTCAATCATTTGCGCATAATACAAATCATTGTATATCTTTGCAACGGTTGCTTTTTTTATTTTTCTTCGTGATTACTTTTTAAATATTATAATATTATAAAACAAGTCCTTAAATTTCTTAGAGTTAATTTATTAACACCTTATGTACTCTTTTTCTAAATAGTACAAAACAAAGTCACTGCCCGCGTCCGTCGACATCATTTCTGCTCCTTCGCTAACTTGTTCTAAACCACGCAACGGATTTTGTTGAGCTTTCAGTAATATATATATATATTGTTTTACGAGAAAGGTTTTAGTATATAACTAGTGGACGCCTCATGGTATCACCTGCGTTGTTTGTGAGAATACAGGGATAAAAAGTAGCCTATGTTACCCGGGGATAGTGTAGCTTCCCAAAAGTAAAAGAATTTTTGAAATCGGTCCAGTGGTTTTTAAGTTTATTAGTTACATACAAAAATATAAAAATACAAATCTATCCTCTTTATAAATTGGCCCGTGCGAAACCTTGGTAAATACATAATATACATAGGCCTGCTTATCTAAACATATAAAAGAAGAAAGTGACTGACTGACTGACTGACTCACTCACTGACCATCAACGCACAGCCCAAACGGCTGAAGCTTCAGTCATGAAACTTGGCAAGTTACTTTGGTAGTATAGGTGAGCACTAAGAAAGGATTTTTGGAAATTCCACCCCTAATGGGGTAAAAAGGGGGTTGAAAGTTTGTATATAATTTCTATTATTAATTAAGAATTAATATATTTATTGGTTTCTGGACATTTGATCCCTAAAGGTTACCCCCTTAGGGATCAAATTGCTCTGAATCAAAAGCTGTACACGTGAAATTTTAGATTTATTGTCCATTAGATAAAAAATATCGTTTAACAAACGAGAGATATTTGTTGGAATGAATTCTAATTCTTTGGGCAAAATAATAAAGGTAACGTTAATTTTTCGGAACTACCCCCAAAAGACGATTTAAGGGATGTTAAAGTTTGTATGGAATATCTCATTTCTTGGATTAATAAACTTGAAACTTGGGACAAATACTAACCTAAGTAAATAATAAAGGATATCATTATTGGTTTTTTGTTGAAGATCTTGGGTTATAATGTAGGTTGTTATTAGTTTTTCGGAACTATCCCCAAAATACCATTTATGGGGTGTTCAAGATTTTTGAAGTATTTTATTGCACATAGCTTTTTTTATGCTGTATGGTGGCACTAAGGAGGGATTTTTGGAAATTCAACCTTTAAAGAGACATTTATTCATATAAAAACGTTTTCACAAAAAAATATTACCGTTTTCCAACTAAAAACACTACAAAGTGAAAAATAAATTTCTTTTTCGAAGTCGGTGTCTTTTATAGGTACAATTTTTGAAAGTTATTTTTCACTTTGTAGTGTTTTTAGTTGGATTTCAGTGTCGGTAGTGTTTTTCACTTTTTAGGTGTACCTAATAAGCAATTTGCCTTTTGGCACTTAATTGTTTTTTGTGTATGTTCGCCGATATCTCCGTCAAACAACACTGTGTTTGTAGTTCCAAATCGAGGAAGAGGTCCTCTTAGTGCCGTAAGATTCTTCAAAAAACCTTTGACATTTTTTTTTTTTTGTTCTTTATGGGGTAATTCTGAAAAACTAATGATGGCAATTTATTATTGCCCAAGGAATAAGATTTTTAACCGACTTTCCAAAATGGAGGAGTTTCTATGTCCTTTAAATCCTTAAATCTTAAAATTTTTATTATCATCCCATTTATTATTGTTTTAACAATAGCTTATTTTTGGTCGCCTTCACTAACTGCAAATAATTTAGTTGAATAAAATACAAAATCAAGCGAACGAAGTCGCGGGCGGAGTGCTAGTTCGTAATATAATGTTACAAGCATTTACGTTTTTGTTTTTAGAGCGAGTGTAATTTCACACGTCTCTAAGCGTATGAGTCATCCATACCCACAGTTCTCACAATTTTACCTGTAAAATATTCATACCAGCATTTTCCTACTAGATTAAGCATATTCACTCCCTTATTTATATAAAATTCTGACTCAGCTTGTTAGTTTTCCCAGCGGAATTTTGTGCCAAACAAGGCACTTTCATCGTATTTAAGAACTAGATAATGCAGCGATTACAGATTGCATTTGTTGGTGGGTTAAGCGATAATAGCATCTGCTGAGTTGTGATAGGGACCGGGCTAAGTGCTTATAAAATTTGGCAAGTGTTTAGTAGGGTATTGCAAACTTAGTAGTGTGAGTTAAGGGATGAGATGAAGCGTGAAATAGTCCTTTGTGTTTAAAAAAATCTTATGAAAGTTAACTTGGTAAGGGGTATTCTTTTATGAAACCAGTAAAATACAGAACTGATATTTTAGTGAATCTCGTGAGTTTTAAAAGGGGTGCATAATGAGACTACAACATACCAATGATAGAAATGTTTCAAGATTTAGACTTTTTGAATCAATTTTAGAGGACTTAAATGAGTTTTAGTTAGGTTTTCAAGTCTCGCTAATAAGTCAAGTAACCAAGACAGGAAAAATAAGTTTTCTAATTAACCTGACATCTTTTACATTTATCAAAAAGGTTTAGCTTGTGCCTCTCTATCTAGATAATTATTAGAAAAGAGTTTTATGGCAAACCATGACAACTAGGAGCTTTATGGCGCGTTTACATTAGGTCGCCACCATACACGGCGACAGCTTTCGGTTGAACCGGATTTGTTAACCGAATTGAGCTGTTCAAATTAAGTCGGTCACCGGATAGGGCGACCGTATTCATTTAAATTGTCGGTTCACCGGATTCGGCGACCGCATTCAGCTGAATTGTATATACACGTGTTAAAAGCATACAAAGACAGACATCGGTCGGACAATTTTCGTTCGACCTTTTATGCAAAACCTATGAAAAACAAACAAACACAATACTTGCATGCGCCCTCCGCGCTCTTCAACTGAACAATGGGGGGCGCGTCTCAACAAGTCAGCCGTGTTGGTCACCCAAAATGGTCTGCGACCGAATACGGCTAACCGCAAACCTGTATCCACTAGTTCGTAACCGAGCACGGGCTGTGGTCGAAAACGGCTTACCGAAAAACCCGTTTACACTAGTCGGTGACCGGATCGGTCAAAAGTACCTAATATAAATGAGCCATTAATCTGACGTGTTAAAACTATCATGCCCTCACGCTATACAGGACGAATAGCAGTATTCTTTTTTTCGACGGTATAATTATTGCGTTGACAAGTTATAATATAGTTAAGAAAAATATATTACTTGTACTTGTTCCACGGTGCTTCGCTCCCGTCAACTGGCTACTTACCTACCTACTCTACCCTATCTAACTACCTGCCCTGCCTACCTACCTACCTACCCTACCTATCCGTCTACCCTACCTGCCTATTTTACTTTTGTTTTTAAACCTTTCCTTTCCTTTTTTTATACTAGCGAACACAACAAAAAAAAATCCTATCTATGAAGCCGTTTTTGAGTTTTAGCGAGACAACAAACAGCAATTGATTGCTCTTATTCGCTAAATTCTTCTCCATTGTACCAAAATCAGAAATACAGACAGATCCGCACACGCGAGCGCCCCCACTCACAATCCATTAGACACGACACTGAACGAATGAACTAAAACGATTCAGACCTCACAAAAATACAACGCTTTTGTAGCTCACTGTACCCGCCTAGTGCCTAGTGAACGATTTTGTTCTAGCTGCTCTAAGCTTCTAAACGGAGCTGTGGTTTTGACACTTTTTGTTGGACAGCAAAAAGGAGTCTTTCTTAATAGCCTGCAGGAAGAATTTCCGGGTCTATTATTATTTGAAACAAATAAACTTAAATCCTTCTCGTATTAAAAATGAAAATGTCTGGACATTTGGATGTTTGTACGTCAAATATGCGTCAATGCCAGAAAGCATTTAGATAAAACTTGGCAAATGGGTTTACCATGCCTTGGATGAGGACAAAAAAATTGTTTACCGGTAATACGTTCCCTTTGTATAGGTATATTCTGCGGACGGAGCCGTTGGCAATAGCTACGAAGGAAGGTCAAATAGTTCCGCTATTTTATTTTGTATTTTAAGGAAAATTTTCAGCGAACTTTTCGACCTTCCTATGTAGTAGGCAGGAATACGAAGGCAAGGCCAGTGATGTATTACTGACTTGATAAACGGAATTGAACGTAAATGAAGATTTTTGTTTGACATAAGGTATACTTTGGTATGACTTGGACTAAAATACTCAAACCTTGCTCAGAAACGCAGAAAACTTAAAGTGGCAGATGATCAAGATCGAAAGATGCTTAAATCGAGATCAGCACATACTTAGCGTCGTACCGTAACCGTATGTTAGAGCTATATATACTTAGGTATAGTAGGTACCCCCCCCAAGTAGAGTGCGACGGGCATACATCCTTTTCTCGTAGCAACTTAAGGACCTTCTACACATACATACATACCAGTCACTACACTAGATTTTTCCTGTGACTTCTTTCACATGCGAATATTTTATCTAGGTATCGTAGGAATATCGGCAAAAACTCTTTTTTGTAGGTGCTTTGCAAATTGACTTCAATACCTTCATAGATGTTGAAATGCAATAAAGGAATGTGGGAAAACATCAGTATGTACAAAGCGCGTGTGTGTATGATTTAAGAGATGTATGAACGTTAACGAAGCAAAAGATAAAAGTTAGGCTCGCAGTGGGTGGCGTTGTGTAGTTTGAGAATCTCCCTCTTGACATAAAATTTTAAGGCATAATATTTTTTGGCATAACATTTTCACATAACTTTTATTAGCTGTGGCATATTAAGCCAATTTGGAGTTGCATACATTTTCAAGGCATACTATTTTCTTTTATCGGAAAAATAAAAACAAATAGGTGTCATGTACTTACATTATTTATTTTATTTTGGAAATTACTCTAGTTAAGGTGCGGTGGGGGTGGCCCAAGGCCCTTGGGCCGCGAACATGTTTGTTTTTATATGAGTTATATCGTAATTATCATTACGGTATGCGTTTATAACGTATAAATATCATTACGCTTTTATAACATTATTTTTCATTATTATTATGCTAACAGTATTTATGCCAATAATCATTATGGTAAAACAGTTATGTTGCCTAATACGCCTGCCACCTGTTGCCTGTTATGCACTACGAAGAATGCGTATGCTGAATTTCGTTATGAAAATGTAAATTATGACTATATCTTATGCTTATCATTAGTAAACCGTGTAGTTTCTGCCTTCCTTTATATGGGAGAAAAGCGTGAGTAGTAAGTATTCCATCAGTCATACAACCACATACAAAGATCACACACTTTTCCAACTTACAAATCGCAATTCTAGTAAAACATAATATCAACTTTTCTACAACATACCATTACATCTAGGGTACAGAGTTAGGTCATCTACAAACTTAATAAGTTCATATTCCACCCGGTCTGTTAAGAGCACGAGTCTTGAGATTGTCAGCAGATTACCCGGTTCGATAACCCGGTTGACAAAAAAGCAACCAATTAGCCAGTTGAACCCGGGGAAATATGGGGGAGGGTAACAAGAATGTTATAGTTGCTCGCTCAAATATAGTGGTGTAGGGTGACTGTGTTCACGTAGAATTGTTTTGCTTTATTTTTTATTACTTATGAAATCACGAACAGTCATAGAAATTGCGGGCTTACCCTAAATTTAATGACTTTAAAAAATTTGCCAAATCGAAGTTACTCGTGAGATTTAGGGACAGCCCGCCATTTCTTCGTCAGTTTTGCTTATTTATGTCATTTTGCTTCAAACCACACCCGATCGAAAATTATTTTCTAGGTGTTCTCTCAGCTAGCCGCATCTACTTTTGACCCTAGATCCGTTTGATAAAAAACCTGCCAGCTCCTCAAATCCCTTCCCCTAGTCGGTCGTCCGTTCGTTAGTGATTGACATAAATCAATAGTTTTGTCTATACCATCATCATCGTTTCAGCCTGCATCGTTATATTCCCCATCCCTATTTATGTCATTTTGTTTCAAGCCGCACCCGATCAAGTGAAAATTATCGACCCTGTTAGTTAAAAAGTTCTCTTTGAAAAATCTGAAATTTAACAGACAATTATTTTCTACTTGTTCTCTTAGCAAGCTGGTGCTACTTAGCTATCTACGTTTCACCCTAGATTCGTTTGATCAAAAACTTGTCAGATTCCCTAGACCGCATTCCCCTAGTTGTTCGTCCGTTCGTTGGTGATTAACGTAAATCAGCAGTTTTGTCCATATGATCATCATCATTTCAGCCAAAAGACCTCCATTGTTGAACATAGTCTTCCTCCCTTAGCAAGCTGGTGCTACTTAGCTATCTACGTTTCACCCTAGATTCGTTTGATCAAAAACTTGTCAGATTCCCTAGACCGCATTCCCCTAGTTGTTCGTCCGTTCGTTGGTGATTAACGTAAATCAGCAGTTTTGTCCATATGATCATCATCATTTCAGCCAAAAGACCTCCATTGTTGAACATAGTCTTCCTCCCTTCTTCAAGAGTCGCCACATTGGCCAGTCCCGTGCGTCTCGCATCCACGGGATTCCCACAACCCTAAATATTTCATCGGCCCGTCTCGTCCCTCCCGCCTTCCAACGCATTGTCTTTGTCCATATATATACCTTGACATAATCAAAATGTCGCCCAGTTCAAATTACATAATAAGTACTAATGCAATGCTACGAACTATTGCCCTTGTCCTAAAATGTCCTACGTATTTACTGTCACAGTAGTCACCTTTCCATTTAGCATCAACAAAGGATTCCTTACCCTTGTGCTATGTACGCTATTTTTGTATTATTTACATAAAATACACTGGATTTCAAGATTCCTGAACGTTCACATACACTGCGGGATGAGTATTTTGCTGTAGAGAAAATTGAATGTGAAAATATTATGACGTCATAATTATTATTATATTAAAAGTCATTACTCTGCATAAAAAGAGGTACAAGTATGCTTACAGAGAATGCTATCTATAATCTTTTGGAATAGCCAACGTAAATTATTTGCAAGTAAGGTTATTGAATCATGAATTGAAGCATGTTGCGAATCTTATTCGTCATCATCATCATCAGCCTTTTAATGTTCACACTGCTGGGACACATGCCTTCTCTCTATGAGAGGGAATGGGCCGTAATCCACCAAACGGGTACAGTGCGGGTACTTATTATACCTGCGGGATATTTGCGTGCATTCGATTTAGGCTGCTGTTCTCATTGACTTCGTTCTTTCAGCATATTCAGTCTTCAATATTCACACTGCTGGGACACAGGGCTCCTCTCTTTGACAGAGTTTAGGTCACATGTCTTTGGACATGAAGGTTTCCTCTCCATGTTGTACCTGTTTCTCGTTTAAGAAAAAATGCAATCCTTCTGTGTATGAGAAGAGGTCAAATCAAGGTTTCTCTTGGTACTTTATAATCCATCCATTTATCTATAGTAATATCTATTATAACCTCTAGTACTACACGTTACCCTTCCCGTATATACCTTTAACGTCTTAACGGCAGCACAGATTTGGAGGAAACTTGATACACGTGGAGACCATGTCCTAGATTGGAACGTGGGATACATTTTATTACGGGAATATGTTTCCTTGGGATAATTTCTGTCTTTAATGTGCGTTATGCCGTAGGTCAAAAATAGTACTTACATAGATACACAAACTTATAATGCAGTACCAACAATTTAAATTAAGAAACAAACTAAAAGTACATACCTCAGTTATTAATAAGCCGTGTTTGAAGTAAATTAAACAGAAGGTGTTCAACTAGAGACCCGCAATATGTACCCGCCAACAAAGGTCAGGTATTAAAGGTCCAGGAATCCAGAGTATTTACTCAATTACAGTATCCGTTTATAGAGACCTTGCAAAAATTATTTACATGTGATATGCACGCTACATACGATTTTGGACCTTGGTTTCTGGGCGGTGGGTTCAAAATTGTCTTGATAAAATGTTGGCTATAAAAAGCGAGGCTTTTGTATTTTTTTCTAGAGGTGTGTTAGGATGTTTTATAATATGTGAACTACTGTTCTTTATTGTACGTTTTGGTCACATTTTTTTCTAGGTTATTTGAAGCACACGGTCTATGTTTTCTTCATTTTATAACATAACTTACAAACTATCTGTGGTCTCTAGAATTGTATTGATATAAAACTATACATTGAATTATTATATTATTTATTTAAACAATATCTGTCCGCAGCTTCACCTGCGTGAAAAGTGTTATAACGCAACGATACTTAATACCGGAACCAAAAATAAATATGTCCAGGTCAGGTATGTCAGGTTTCGGGGAGGCCTATGTCCAGCTGTGGATGTCTTTCGGCTGATATGATGATGATGATTTCCAGGTCATATTCGACCCATGATAACCTATAGGTCCGTGGTGTCGTGGCCCTGCTCTAAACTAACTTTAGCCATGAACAAGCTACAACGAATGCAAAGACGGCCCTGCATTGTGACAACGGGCTGGGTGAGGACTATCCCGACCGCAGTGTTCGAGGCCATGCTTGGACTCCCCCCTCTGCATCTATCTATACAGCAGGAAGTGACAATGGGAGCTGTACGTCTAAATACACTGGATCTCTAGTGTAAGAGAGAGACATAACACACCGCTCTGCTCGAGGGTTTTAACCACGAGCTCCCCCTAACTAGAGCCACAAACGACCGGATACCCAATCAATTCATTTTTGATGAAAAATATAGAAGCCAATTCACACGAGGATAACCACTGCGAGGGGCTACAACCCGATGAACTGCGGATGTTCACAGATGGATCCAAAACAGGTACTGGTACGGGTGCAACAGTCTTCTCAGAGGACCTAGAGTGTCACCAGCGTCTGAACCAGGTTTTTACAATAAAGTAACCATTCAATGGATCAAGGGACACAGCGATTCCCGAGGACACGATGCTGCGGATGAGCTGCAACACAACAAGCTATGGATTGACCATAGCGAGTGTAAGCAGGTCAAGGAGGCACCGCCCTCCAAAGACGGCCGTTTCACGAAAAAAGGTCCTACAACTAACTAAGCCACCGTTGCGTGCAGTCGCGGCCGTAAGGAGGGACACGGGACCTTTAATAAGCACCTTTTTGTCATAGGACTCACGGACAGCCCACTCTGCAGAGCATGCTTGGTGGAAGATGAGACAGCAGCACACCTGCTCCTAATCTGTCCTTTAATCGCTAGTTACAGGGCCAGCAGGAGATAGTCTGCAACACCAACGCGCTACTGGCCTTCCTCGAGGAGATGGGATGGATCGAATAAGGAAATTGAATCTCACCCGAACGCAAAATATGCGGTTAGTTGTGGAGCTGCGGAAACAGCCCGTTGAAACTAAACTAAACTAATTCAGTTCATAGTCTATACGTCTGCCATGTTTCTTCAAAACCCATTCAGCAAGATAGACGTGAAAATAGACAAACAGGCACACACATTCGAATTTATAATATTAGTAATTAAGGATGAATGACTCTGAAATCGCCAACTCATCTTAGGTTTAAAGATATTTATTTCCCACAAGAACTTATAAATGACAGTTAACTAATAATGAGAAACAGACTTACTTTATCTAAATAGTAATATAATATTTGCCTCTCCCGACGTTTTTTTGACATACATGTTTTTTTAGTTTACTCTTAAATATGTTCATATTAACACACTTTTTTATATCTTCCGGTAAATCACTGAAAAGCTGTGATCGGTCTACTAATACTGTTTTTTGCCATAATTAGTCCGTGCACATGCAGTTGCTAGTTGGTGTTTGTTTGTCTTGAGCAAGTGTGGTGATTATAGGGGCTGGTCTGTGTTAGCAAACTTACGCTTTGAGCTGACAGCGACAAACCCTGTAGGGCTTGGCTTTGTCGATGCAGTCCTACCTTGCCTGGCTCCTTCAGAGCCGGCAAGGTGGCGTGGTCTTGAGGGAGAGCGCTACGGTCGTGTAGATCCTCAAGGCAAGTGCGGTGATTTTCCTTCTCGTGGTTGCCGCCCTGTTCTTGGTCTAATTCCCTCTGAAATAGACGTAACTGAAATCATTGGGCGACGTATCACAGGGGTGGCGAGGTCATGCCTCTGGGTGTCCACCATTGAACAATAAAAATGTTGGATAGCAATGACCTCCTGCGTGTTTGTGCCGTGCGCGGGGACCCGTATGGGCGGATGAAGGGATCCTGGTGATTGAGTGGAGCAGGTTGCACTCAACACACCACTTTGGCCCGGATTCAATCGGCTGCGGGGTCCGGTCAGACGGCCCCCAGGCGAGTTCACTCCCATTGGGGGCTTGCAGACGGCGGCGCTCGCTCGCATCGCTAGTGGTAGTGGTGTGAGTTATTGTCGCGCAGTCTCGTGAGCAACTAATGGGGGGGGGGGGGGGGCTATATCCCTCGGCTAATCCCTGGTGCTAGCATCGCCACTTGAGCACTCCATGGAGGGTGGGGATAGTCGAGGGATGAAATTTGATTACGGGATGTTTAAATGAACTCTAATTTAAAAAAAAACCACAAAGCGAAAGGACCGGCGAAAGTTGGGACTGCGCTCCAAAAGGCGGGACCGGCAAAAGCTAGGACTGCACACCAGACGGCGGGACCGGCGCAAGCCGGAACTGCATTTTCGGTAGCAGGAACGCCCGGAGGCGAGACTGCAGTGGGGTCGTCTCGAGGTGGGGCTGCGGCGGGACTGTCAAATGACGGTACTGTTGCGGCACTGCCGAGGGCCGTCACTGCTGCGGGACCACCGACGGGCGGAACTGCAAACCTGCCCACCGGGCACAAAGGTACTGCCAAAACTGGCGCGATACCTGACCTCTGTGTTGGAGGTCGAATGACCTCGGACCTTGGGGCCCCGGACACGACCGGCAAAGACAGCACCTCGTCGTCTCCCGGCAGCCGGCATGAACCAGGCTGGCTTCCGGTTGGACGATCTGGGGCGCGCAGAAAAAAGCGCCAAAAGCTGAGACAGCAGGCGGCTCTAGAGGGGACTCCTACGGAAGGCCCATCAAAGAGACCGCGTGCTGCTCTCAGCGGCGACAGCGGGGACATGGCGGCCAAGAGGATGAAGACCCAACGGCAATCATCCTCAACCGGATCCTTTAGGGATGCGGTGGCAGCTGTGAAACTCGCTGTCGTCACAGTCAGATACCCGGAGGAGTACTTGAGGGCGGAGGACTTGGTGCCAATCCAGGAGCTCATAATTGAGAAACTGGAAGTGGCACCGGATCCTCTGCCTGTCCTAACGGTTGCTCCCGGAGTTGTCGCAGGTGCAGTTCATGTATCCTGCGACAAATCTGACGCAGCTAGCTGGTTTCGGGTTGCCATCCACAATGTGGAACTTGGCTCCTTGAAACTCAAGGTTATTGACGCCAAGGATCTTCCAAAGCCAGTCAAAATGGCATGGAAGAATCGCAACTTGGCGTTGCAGGACTCTGCCCGGGCCATTCGACTGCTCCAGCGGCTTAACCCTGCCTTGAGGACGAACGACTGGAAGGTCGTGAATACTCACACTGAGCAGGCGTCGCAGATCCGTCGTATCGTCCTCATGGACGGGGTGTTCGCTGGGGTCATCAAGGCCGCAAGCTACTCTCTTCCAGGAGGAATTGAACGGTACTCGTTCAAGCCCCTGGAAGAAGATAAGGGAGAGGCACCCACTGCGGAAGCAGAGGCGGAACCTCCGAGGATGGACTACACCGACGTGAGGAGGCCATCGAGAAAATCTCAGCGCAGCGCAGCGTAGGAGGCAGAGATTGGGACCAGGGCGTCAGAGGCAGACTACGAGGATGACATCCTCGGGGACTTCGACTCCCTGGGGATTCAGTCGCCTATTACTCTTAAGGAGAGCCAGGCGATGGAGGAGGAGCCTCAAAACTAAGGCCCTCCTATATTAACACAGGCCCATCAAAATCATCCCAGATGAAGGGACTAAGGTGTGTACAAATTAATTTGCATCATTGCAGAGCCGCTACTGCCCTTCTGGCTCGGCAACTGAAGCTTAACACATATGACGTTGCCTTGATACAGGAACCTTATCTGTATAAGGGGACTATAAAAGGCTTAGGTGGGACAGGAGGCATGGTGCTCTATGACTGTCTAACTAATGACGCGAGGACTTGCATCTATATCAGGGGCAGTATAGAGGCAATGTCTTTACGTACTTTCTGTTACAGGGATCTCACAACAACTTTGATCCAAGTGGGGATGGGAACAGAGAAAAGGAAAATTATCCTTGCCTCTGCCTACCTCCCATATGAACAAAAGGAACCAGTAACACAACAAATCAGAGGACTGGTTGACTACGGCAACCAAGAAAACCTCGACCTGATACTTGGCTGCGATGCGAATGCACACCATGTCGTTTGGGGCAGCTCGGATGTCAACAAACGAGGGGAGGATTTGTTGGACTTTGTGGTAAGCTCTTCAAATCAACAAATCCTTAACGCAGGCAATAAACCTACTTTCAGGACCTCGGCGAGAACTAAAGTTATTGACCTGACACTGGTTTCAAATAAGGCCAGCGCTTACATCGAAAATTGGCATGTATCGGACGAAATCTCTCTGTCTGACCATAATTATATATGCTTTAGGTTTAGGACGGCGGGAGAAGCCGAAACTAGACGAAGGAGAAACCCAAGGGATACAAATTGGGACTCGTACAGGAGGGACCTAAAAGTAAAACTAGGGAGCCCAAAAGGTAAGCTTAATTCCATACTAGATATAGAATTTGAAGCTGATAGAATCAAGGTGGGCACCATCGGTGCATGAGTAGATAACTGCGCAGAGAAAAAGGCCTTTTGCAAAAAGGTACCATGGTGGACTCCTGAACTAGCTAAAACGTCAGGAAACACGACAGGCCTTTAATGATGCAAAAGCCAGGAAAGATTCTGGCTATCATAGCATGCTGACGAGTTATAAGACGGCGGTACGCAAGGCCAAAATAACTAGTTGGCGGCAGCATTGCACCTCCATCGAAGCTCTGCCAAATGGAATGAGGTTGTGCAAAGCAATGTCCATGACTAAGACAAACCCACTATCATCTGTAAAGGATGAGAATGGGTATCTAACGGAAACTGGACAGGACACTCTGGGCTTGATGTTTAGAACTCACTTCCCGGAATGTATACTGCGCGACAGCGATAAAGAGGAACCAGTCACTACGAGGAAAAGACAACTAAGAAACCTAGTAGAGCTCTCCCTCAATGGAATAAAGCTGCCCTGGTCCACCAAAGTTAAATATCTGGGTGTAACGCTTGATAGAGAACTCAGGTGGAAAACTCATGTGGAAAATATTATAACGAAAGCCCTACGAGTGTTCGGCATGTGTCGTTCCACCTACGGTAAAACTTGGTGGTTAAAGCCCAAAGTGATACGATGGCTGTACCGGACAATGATAATACCTATTATCACATACGGCAGCATAGTGTGGTGGCCCAGAATAAAGCTTGCCTCGTGCAAAGCGCCACTCACCAGATTACAAAGAACAGTGTGTCTAGGCATCACGGGTGCTTTCAGGACAACACCTACGGCAGCGATTGAGAGATACCCACAATATCCCTCCTCTGCATATAATGGTTGAATTCGAGGCAAGGAAGACATTACATCGACTTTCTGTGGCTGGACTATGGGATGCCTCTAAGCCAAGGACCAACCATACAAAGTTCGACGGGAATGAAGGCCTGGATCGGGTAACAAGCATGTTATCCGATAAAATGCAAACTATGTTTGTGTTTGAAAGGTCTTTCAAGGTCCAAATCTCTACAATAGAGGGCTGGACGAAGGAAATCGATCCACCAGAACAAGACAGTCTAGTGTGGTACACTGATGGATCCAAAATGGAATCAGGTACAGGGGTGGGAATATACGCAAAAGGTTACAAATGTGGCAAAAGCGTAGGAAAGATGGCAACTGTATTCCAAGCAGAAACTTATGGCATAATAAACTGTGCTCAAGAGAATATATATAGAGGAACCAGAGGTAAATCCATATATATTCTTAGTGACTGTCAGGCTGCAATCAAAGCCATGGCATCCTACAAAGTGGACTCCGGACTTATTCTGGATACTGTCCAAACCCTAAACAGGCTTGGGAAGCACAACAGGGTAAGACTGATTTGGGTCCCTGGGCACAAAGGAATCCATGGTAACGAAATGGCAGATGAACTGGCAAGAGAGGGCTCAGCAAATGATTTTGTGGGTCCAGAACCATGTGTAGGCATCACGACATGCCTCGTAAAAGCCGCATTTAGGGAGTTTGCAGATCACAGACAGCGAACTTATTGGCTATCTAGCACCGGTCTACAACACTCCAAGAAATTCCTAGGCTCTACGTTCAAAGCCCGAGAATGCATTTGGAACATGAGCAGGGGAAAATCCGCTACCTGCTTGGGGCCTTTACTGGGCACTTTGGAACCAACGACATGCTCATGAAGATGGGTCTAACCGCGACACCCATGTGCAGGTTGTGTGGGGAACATACGGAACGCATGGAGCACCTTCTTTGCACATGCGATGCACTGGCTGGTAAGCGAATGAGTCTCTTAGGGGTTGGATATCCAAGACCAGAAGGCTATAGGCTCATATCTCTCAGTCTCGTTGAAAAACTCATGAAAAAAGTTTTCAATGAGATTGGGGAGGAGTAAGGTATCTAGGGCACCACAATAGATCCCAATGGGTCGAAGTGTCCGAGTTGTTTCTCGGCCCCTCCAATAGATAAGATAAGATAAGTGTGGTGCTTACTGCTCGTGTTTTCTCAGTATGAGAAGAATCTTATGCCTTTGCGTTACATGCTTCAATTATGCCTTTACGTTACTGAAATAAAATTCTTCACTCACTAATCTAAAAAAATATCACTACCCTAAAAAAACGTAACTCCATCGTATATTACACAGAATACTGTATCATTAAACCTCTCATTAACAATAAAACACTTGGCTTATATCCATATTATTCTGTCCTCATAATATGGAGACGGCAAAAAACTTATCCCTTTTAGTGATATCACGAAGCAGATTTTCGCCACAATGCTATTATAGTCTAAGATCCCACTGCTTAGTTTAACTGTTTAAACTTGGCAACCCCAGATTACGGCTAACTTATGAGCCATATACCAATACCAATTAATTTCCTATTTTATTTTATACTAGCTGTCCCACGCGGCTTCGCTCCTGTCAACTGGCTACCTGCCTTACCCTACCCACCCTACATACATGATTGTGGCGTAAATTAAACCGTTTACGCAGCGCACGCAACGGAAGCTATCAAAAAGGAATATTTTTCCCGCTTTGGCAACTTTTTTCATTTATGCGCCGCTCCTATTGGTCGTAGTGTGATGTTATACAGCCTATAACCTTTCTCGATAAATGGAATATCCAAAACAAAAATATTTTTTCAATACCAACCAGTAGTTCCTGAGATTAGCGCTTTCAAACAAATAAATAAACTCTTCAGCTTCATAATAAATTATAGATTATTTAGTAACTTATTTTTTTTTTTTTTTTTAAACTTCTCAATTCGACATGTATATTTTTTTTACTACATCATTTTCATTCAAATGACGTTAAATTCACTTGAAAATCATACTCGTATATATCTGGGTTTTATGACCAACGGTAATTACAATTTTTGAATTATTTAAAGATAATTGTGGGATGCCATCAAGTATCTCTTTTTCTGCCTACCCTTTTCCCATTTTGGGTGGGACCCCTACCAAAGTGGCTCTCCTTATTTCATGGCTTTAGTCCACTATCAAGTATCATTCATAAAAAAAATGTTTTAACAAAAAAATAGATACCTGCAGATTTTGAGCGACGAGATCTCGTACTATTATTTCATGACGACTGCACCATACAGACGTAAATAAGTTTGCACTCAATGCATACAGCAGTGGGTATTTGGGACAGTATGTTGGTAGGTCAGACACACTGCAGTCAGATGAAGTTTTAGTTTTTCTAGCTTTTTATGATATTACCAGCAGATAGGGGACAACGTTAAACGTTAGGTATAATATAAGATTAACATGACAAACAATTAATTTGTGAAATAATTAAAATGTTTGTTCAATCTTTGTAATATTGTAGCGTAGGTCCCTAGTCTTGCCAAACTTAAGTTGCAGGGGGCAAGGCACATTGCTCGCAGAACGGATGGCCGATGGAGTAGAAAAGTTCTGGAGCGGTTCCCGTGACCCGGAAGGAGTTACGTTGGAAAATCTCCCACCAGGTGGACCAATGACCTGGTGAATATTGCGGGGATCCGCTGTATGCGAGACGCACGGGACCTATGTGGCGACGCTTGGGAGAGGCCTGTGTCCAGCAGTGGACGTCTTTCAGCTGATATGATGATGAGGTCACACGTCACAAATTTAAAAAAAGGAGAAATGCAGATATTATATTATTTCAAAACAATGCCTTTTACGGCTGGAATCAATCTGACGACTTAAAATACATAACAGAACAACACGCCAGTATTCCTCGAAAGGTTTGGTCATTTTTAAATATGTCAAACCTATTCGAAACATGCGCAACAGTTTAAAAGCAGAGGCGTTTCATGCCATTATAAAGGTTCGCAACTCATGCAACCTCTGTCACAGTACTTAATCAAAGTAAGCTGGCTGGTACTGGCGTGGCGGTAAACCCTGTATACAGGGTGTAACGGGAAGGTCCGATCCTATTTTTAAAACTGCTTCTGTAAATGAGTAAAAGCCAGAGTCAATTCTCAAAAAAAGTGAATGGAAAATCCTGACAACAGCTTTGTATGAAAATCCATTATTATTTAGGAATTACCTCCTATATGCGTCAGGCTATTCAGTAAAAAGTTAAAAAGCATCAATTAAGGTTGATCCTATTAGGACAAAAATATGTCAAATATTATTCCTGGGAAAAGTCACAGTAGATTCATATTGCGGCCAAGGCCCAAAATCAACCAAACAAAACCGTCCCAAAATAGAACAAAAGAAACAAAACGTTTGCACAAGTAATAAAATAACAACAAAAAAAAGAACGGCTAACGTTTACTTTATGTTAGTGTCCATCATATTGGATGACCTCGTGGGTAGCAAGATGTAGGGAATTACATTAATCCAATTTGAGGAACGGCTCGCATTACGAACATTCCGAGATCTAGAAATTAGGAAGGGGTTTATGGTAAAGGCGGTAGCGGGGGGATTAGCGGAGCGGGTTTTGAAGATACCAAGAGCCTCTACTCAAAGTGAAATTCTAAAATAAAAGTAAAATGTGTGAGATGGACTCATTCATCATTATCAGGGTTTTACATTTTCCACTGCTAGGACACAGGGCTCCTCTCTGTGAGAGGGAATGGGCCGTAATCTAACATAACCCAGTGCGGGTTGGTGGATTCACGAGTCTTCGAATTTTTGGTTCTTTAACATGCCAGTTTCCTCACGATCTTTACCTTCACCGTTTTGAGAGCAGTAATGATGAAATAATTTACACAAAATACAACGCTTATCTGGGTTCAACTACTACCTACAACTTATAAATCGCGGCCGTTACCACAGATCCACCACTGCTCTCGTGGGATAAACTGCACTAGCTAAATGTCACGTCGCCGCGTCCTGATCTCTAACATTTTGGCATTTCAACTGACAGGATGTGACTTTCTGTAGAACCCAAGGGCTTCATGACGCAAGGTTTTCCTATACGTCAATGTCATTGTACAATCAATAAATATTGAGTATTGCACAGAAAACCGTAAAAGTTTCAAATTCATACAGGAACGTCAGAAAACCGACTTTCATAAAATCGAATTTTCTTTGAAAACCACTTGTTGATCTGTAGAGATCATTTAATAGCAAAAACAGTAGAGCATAATTATATGATAAAAGCTTCTCTCTTATAATTTCCGCTTTTCTCCAAAAGCCTTCAAAGTAAGAGTGAACAGGATTTGGACATGCTTGTTGGAACAAGCATGTCCAAATAAGCATGGAAATAGCATTATTGATCAATTTTGTTATTAAGATCTACAGTTTAAATATCGATATCAGCAAAGATAAAGTTCATTATTATTAACTTTTACTTACGTATGAGTAAGAAATATTGCAGAATGTCGCTTGCTAAGAACGATCCCTGTCCTCTTTTTGGTTTGTCTGTGTTTAAAATTACACCGCAAATTTTACCGCTGAACATATTTATTACACCATTTTGACTCAACATTTTCATATTTATCTATATTTTATGGACCAAGTGTTTAATAGGGCATTATTCATAATGCCCAGAAAATTTGAAAAATACCCTATACGAGTAGACAATATGATAAAAACTATTGAAATAATTTAATTGATCGGGCTTTCTGAATAATGTCCATCACTTATTGGGCTGGGTAATAAAAATATGTGCCTTTTTAATTATTTTAATGTTAACTATGATTTTAATACTTACCTAGTATTTAAGCAACAAATGCTAGTATTTCTGTATGCAGGGTTTAAAGTAACCTAACTAACCGATATGTTGTTGATGATAATTATGGAATTGGCCAACCGTTACTTAGCTATGTTCATAATGACCAGACAATGTGATAATAATATAGAAGTTTAAATCAGTATTCATTACATTGTATACATGCACGGTAGAATCAATTTATATTACGTGTAAATTTTAATTGTTGGCGTTCAAAAGTGCCGCTTAATGACCTAGTTGAAATAAATATGTTTGACTTTGACTTTGATTGCCCGATTTGACTTGACTAGATTCATATTGCCTGGGCATTATACATAATGTACGGATTAATCACTTGGTCCATGAGATATATAATATAAATAATCCTTATGTCTAATATATTTTGGCTATGAATAGAAACGTCCGAACATGAGTAGACATTTTAGTCATATTCTAACGATTGATAGAAATAGTCGATAGAATATCAGAAGATTTATATTAGTTCAGCTTGATTGCTTTATGTGATTTGTGCTGTAAGTGGGCCTTGGTCCAAGTCACTCAGGATGAGTAGCGGTATAGTCACAGAGAAACAAAACCCCATAAAGCCCGAAACCCCCCAAAAACAGCCACCACCTCTCCTACTCACCCCATAAGCGAAAACGAGCACGATAAAAAAGAAAATCTTGGACAAAAGTCAGCCATAAAAGAGAATTGAGACATCGCCCTAATTCCTTCAGCATTAACAGTCCCTTGTAGACTGAGGAACAGAAATTGATACTGTAAATTTAAACATTGCCTTTGTTTTAAATGAAAAAGGCCAAGTTGCTATAGCCTAAGATCCCATAGCGAAAATCTGCTTGTATATTCGTTTTTCATAAAGCTTAAATTATAATTTCTCTTTTTGTGTACAATAAAGTATATTCTATTCTATTCTTAATTTTCATGAAAAATACTTGATGTGAACAGATTTATGCAGGCTTGCCTGGGAATATCTAGCCGGAAATTACCTTAATTAAAAAAAATAAGATTTAAGTTTAATATTTAACCCCCAACAAACAAGTTTTTCAAGTGAATCCAACGTTATTTGAAAGAATATGGAGTAGAAAATAGGAAAACATATGATTGCCAGCTGTTGGCCTCAATCTGTGGGTTACCAGTTTACCTGCTAAACCTGGTATCCCTTATATGGTAAAGCTAGACGATGTTGCATACGAACCCAAATTCCGGAGTCTTTATTGTCTGATAGCTACAACCTTGGGGGTTTTAAGTCAAGAGTGAATGGGTTACTTCTAGGAAGCGTGCTTCACCGTACCGTACTGATATGGTTACATCATCGCTTACCATCAGGCGAGATAGTGGTCAAACGCGAGCCTATAACATTATAAAAAAAATCATCATAAAATCGAAAATCTAGTTACGGCCAGGCAACCCTGCAATAATCTATTCTACTATCAAGTACCATTCATAAAATCAAGTATTATTAAAAAAACAAGTTATTTTCAGATTTTGGCAGTGGGCTCTCGGGTTACATAGATAAAGTTCGCATGATATTAGCTTTTTAGATAGGAAATCGAAATTGGCCCTTAGGAGACTAAGGAGTCTTAGCTAAAATATGAATGTTTATTGGGAGAGAAATAATGGGAATGTTAAGTTTAACTTTGTGTGTGTTTTTTTAAGCAAAACTTCTAAGGCAATGATGATATGAATTGGGCGAGAATTTGAGAGTGAAGTTTCAAGCACGCGTCACGTTCAGGCACATGAGATTTTCTTCTTAGTCGTGTTGATTATTGATGAAGGTCGTACCCGTCCGGAAATGCTTCCAGGCCACAGTGTTTTCATGCCAGTGGTCTCAGTAAAATTTATAGAAGTAAGATATAACTCTTTCTTCCTCTTAAAGGCGGGCAGCCTTAGACAGTATGGCGCGGAGCGGAGAAAAGAGGAGCAGAGCCAACCAATAGAATTGCACAAAACGTCGCTCCGACGACATTTAAGGGTACATTAATTAGCATAGAGCTAGCTGTCTTTAAAGAGATCTGCATTTTTTTTTATTAATAAGCAAGCTTACCTACTGACAATTTGCAAACGTTGGCGTGGCGTGTGGTTTAGTAGGTAGGTATATAATGTAGGTAGGTACATAATGATACAAGTACACTAATTTCAGCGGTCATTGTTTATTGTTGTGTTTAATTTGGTTTGGGCATTCGTGCCGGTAGAATACGTGAAAAAGATACGTGACATTTGATTTTATTTATTTAACACACTTCGTACAAAAATATCAGTGCTGCCCTGGCTGTTGTACTAGGAAATCCTGCATCCCAAGAGTCAGCTAAGTATGTCAAAGTTCGGGAAATTGGCTCCTATTTCTTTAAAAATGAAGAATCACCTAGTAAAAAACGCCGAAAAAAAACAAATTAACATCTCAAATTAGCAAAATCTTCGTTTGAAAATGCCTTATCACATTTACCTACCATCCATCATCAAATTAAATCTTTTTTATTTGCTCAAACATGAGTACCATACATACATAACAAATTGTCAGCATGAAGAGATGTTAGGATACAAAATAAAACAACGTCATGTTTGCCTTGGAAAATGGCATACAAATAAAGTAAAGAATACAAATAAGAATAATTAATAGAATGTAATATTTAGTATCTAATAATAAAAAATAAAAATTAAAGTCGTGCAAATGTCAAAAAATAAAACAAGTCAAAATAATAACTCTAGAATGTCAGAGTAAAATAACAAAATTAAAGATAAAATAATAATTCTAGATTTTGATGAGATTCTATATCAAAGCAAAATTATTAAAAAAAATTCAAGATATTAAAATATTGAATGTGTAAAATGGAAATGTCGTGAAAAAATCTTGCAAATTTTAATCAAATACCTAATACAAGTCAAGGATGTGATTCTAGAATGTCAGAGTAAAATAATAAAAAATGTAAAGATATTAAAACAATAAGTCAACATAAAATAATCGTTCTAGAATGTCAAAATAAAATTATTAAAAATGTCAGGAAATTACAAGATTAAATAATAAAAAAAATCATCAAACATCTCCTTAAAATTGTAGTAAGCTTTATCTTCTACAAAATAGATAGTGATAAAGATAATTTTTGATAAAGCGTTTACGTACTAATCAAGCATGCAAGATCTTATATTTTGTAATTAAAAAGCGAACTAAAAAGACGTAAACAAAAAGAAAATCATGCTGTGCAGTCGGAGGATACATATTCACGAGCTGGCTGACCAAAACCAGATGTATCCTCCGACTGCAAATCATGATTTTCTTCTTATTTACGTCTTTTTAGTTCGCTTTTCAAGCAGTCGGGTTTGTTTTTTTAATAACCTTTTTTTATTTACAACTCTTTTGTTATTTTTTTTAATTAGGTACATTTAAACATATAAGTGTTTTATATTATTAAAATCACTTCGTAAAACCCTTTATTTTGATACCCCACATGATGGGTTAGGAAGAAAAAAAATGTTTTGCCCCCACAAAATGGCGCCCAAAACCCGCCATATTTATCTTTTCCAATTTTTATGAAGCCAGTGACCCTCGCAGAGTTAAGACTCGATCGAATCGATTGACGTAAGAATCATCAAAATCGGCCAACGCGTTTGGTCTCTAGAACGCCACATAGGAACAAACATACATACATACATAGACTGATAAACAAATTACCCTCCTTCGGCAGTCGGGTAAAAAGTCCGTACGTGCCTGATGACGAGACACACGAAAATCTATACCAATATTATAAAGAGGAAAGATATTTTTGTTTGTTTGTTTGTACCGAATAGGCTCCGAAACTACTGGACCGATTTAAAAATATATTTCACCTATGGAAAGTTGCACTATTCCCGAGTAACATAGGTTATCATTTTGACGGGAGCGAAGCCGCGGGGGTCAGCTACTGTTTTTATATAACAAAAAAATAATTCATTCAATAAACCAAAGACTAAAGAATAGTTCATTACGTACAATATTAAATTTTACAAGAAGAACAATACCATACAAATAATAATCATCTTTTGATTTACAATAAAGTATATTCTATCTATCTATGTACATACAAATCTAGCCATACATAGCTTCTCACAAAATACAGTTAGAATATTAATTATTTTCCTGTTTTCAGCGAATAGAAAGTAGATGCCCAATCAGAAGGGCGTGGTCAGACCCGATGATTTGACCACTACGTTGTGGTCAGATAATCCTAGAGAATTGCCTAAAGTTAGGCTTATGGGCAACGTAATTCAAGCACTAAGTCATAAGTCTAATGGAATTGAGGATCTCTAGGTAGGTATAGTCTTGTCGTTTAAAACTTCGTCAATTTCCAAGTTATTTACTATATAAAGTCGGGGGATTTTATATCTTTTGAAGTAAAGGCAATGAGTAGATCTAAACTATAATAAATCAGTTGTGTCAAAGTTGAAAGTAAGCTTTTAATACAAAAAAGTTGTGGCAAACATTAATTTAACACGGAAGATATTCAATTTGTGCATGAATAGGACGCTATTATTAAACGTGAGCCTTATTTGACCACAAAGTTTAGAATTTTTCGTAGAAGGGTTTTCGATTTGATTGCCAACTGAATTCAATAAACTTGTCAATGAATATTAAAATACTAGCTGCTGCCGGCGTGATATTAGAACTTATGTTACTCGATGCGGATATAACACAGCTAACGTTTATCAATTCACCCACATTGACACGTGCCCGTGCTAAATACCCATAAAAAAAATATTTTCTTTTTTTTCATAGAGTCCCGAGTCGACGATGGAGTGAGCTCACCCAAAAAAAGACTGTTCACTCTAACTTTGAAGAGATTTGGGTTGAATACGTTCGGAAACACAGGCGCAGGTAGTGAGTTCCATTCATTCCCCGTGCGCTTTATGAAGGATGTTTTTCTAGGGATAAAAAACATATTTGTTGGTTCCTTATCATAATTAATACTCGTGCCTAACAGCGATCATCCATGATGAGTGGGAACAGGATAAATAAACAAATTACCTTCATCGGTATACAAAAGAAAAGATATAACCTGACTAGCCTTTTCCCACCTATATTAGTGTCGGCTTTCAGTCTAATCGGAATCCGCTGGGTAACAATAATTATTTTACTTGGAAAGACTGGCCTTGGCCTGATCTGACCTTCACAAATGGTAAGACTGGTAACAGATTTCATGTTTATGACTACTTTATGACTTTAGTACTTACTGCAACAATTGTCAATGATTGACAATAATAAATTAGAACCGGTATCAGCAACTTGAATGGTACCCATCCACATACCGACCTCGGCAGGCGTTGCTTAACCTCGAAAATCGAGCGGCTGTTATTATTTAGCCACGATCTATTCCTTTTCATTTAAATAAACATATACTATAGAAACTGTGTCCCTAATGAATCATTACTCAAATATGCCATCACTTCCCAGTACCGAAAAACTCCACCGCACATCCCTTTGAAAAATTTCTCCTCGAAGTCGAATTCGTCAAAAATCGGTCAAGTGTGTGTCGGACCACGCCGACTGAAGAGTTCCTTAATCCAGATGAATATTGTAACAGAAAAACCTTTTAGGGTTGCAAATAATAAGTTTAACAAAAAAATATATACTTTGTAAGTTTGCTGTTATATTGTGTTAACATAAATTATACAATAAATACAACTTGTTTATATTTTATGTTTATAAAAAAATGTGTAAAAAACAAAGTTTCATTGGTGTTGTTAATTAAGAATCTCATATTTTACCAGCTAGATGACGTACTTAAGTAAAACAGTAAATATCATCTGTTTTTAATTAGATATGATATACAACAATACCGCACAAGTTTATTTATGTTAAATGGCAGCGCGAAATTCTAAGGAACCCAGAAAATGGCGTTAAAAAAAAATCTCCTGGTCATCCTTTACAGTTAAAACTGCGGACAGGTGATTAATTATTTATATCCTTTTTTAACTAACACTCGCAACAAATAGAAGGGCTCTGAAGACCGTAATTAAGAGCTCGCGGGGAACAGCTTTAATATGGTTTTGTTTCGCTATGAATTTATTAAGTGTGTGTTTGAAGAATTTCTATACAGTCATGGGCATTTTTTTTAGCACATTTACAAGATGTTTCAAAAACATCTTGTAAATTAATTGACTGCATTTTTAAGAAAATACCAATTTCATGTAAGGATATTTTTATTCATTGATTTGTATTTCACAATTACGCTAAGTATACAGCTAAGTATTATTGTAGATCCTGGCAGCAACATTATATAGAACAAAAAAAAACATATCGACGATGAAGTGACAAGAACTCCTAACTGACATTTTTGCGATTTTACTTTTTTTACGTAGATAGACTTTAAATAATTGTTTGCGTGAGCAGGCAATAGATATAATATATAAAAATAAGATATGAAGCTAGCTGCTATTGCCTGCTCACGCAAACAATTATTTAAAGTCTATCTACGTAAAAAAAGTAAAATCGCAAAAATGTCAGTTAGGAGTTCTTGTCACTTCATCGTCGATATTTTTTTTGTTCGCAGGTCTTTAGAGTAACTTATAAATAATCATCATCTGCCTAGCCGTTTCCCAACTATGTTGGGGTCGGCTTCCAGTATAACCGGATTTAGCTGAGTACCAGTGTTTTACATGGAGCGACTGCCTATCTGACCTCCACAACCCAGTAACTGGGTAACACGGTACCCCTTGGCTAGACTGGTGTCAGATCTCAAGCGTCTGACTAGTAGCTCCTTAGCTAGTAGTTAATATAAGTTATATAGAGCTAGTAGTTATTATAAGTTTGAAATCGCCAACCCGCCTTAAGTAAGCGTGGTGATTAATGTTCGTGCCTTCTCTGTATGAGAAGACACCTTTGCCTTGCAGTGGGACATTAACAGGTAATTTTTTCTTCTACTTAGCATATCGATGGCAAAATAAAAGATTATATATCACCAAAAAAAATACTATATTCGTATCACCAAAAATAACTTCAGGGGAAAATCGTTTATGAATCATGCGTGTGGTACCTACATATTTTTGCCCGTGACTGTACATTTTACCTTCTTTGTGATTATTGTAAAAAGGTTCGCCAATAACTATTTTTTTTAGACATGTTGCCATTGTTCTTTTGAAGTGATGACAGTGTAATTTTTTGTTTAACTTTTAACGAAATTATGAAAATTGCCGAGAATTGCGGAATACAAAGCTTTGTTTAAAAAAAAGCAAAATGCAATAATATTTTTATATCTCGCTTTTTAGTTTAAGTATCCTATCACAAAAAAGTGGGCAAATTGTATAATAAGGTACCTAAAGGATTGACAAATTACACTACGCCAGAATAACTTAATATAAATATTCGTGCTGTTTGGCGCTTAGGAGTTCGGTTGTATGTACCTTATCTTGAAAACTGCTGAACCGATTTTGATGATACTTATACTGCTCCCTAAGTTGAGGGATACCTAATCCAAATACAAAAAAATGACCATGATCCGATTACACGTTTTGGAGATATGCGTGGACAAATATACATACATATACTTATTAAATTGGACAAACGTGTTTAGAAGCCTATATAGTTAGTGACATATGTGAATATTGTGCAATTTCAACAATATTACATATATACTTATCGAATTGATTACCTCCTTTTTTTGAAGTCGGTAAATATATCAACGAATTTATAGGTTATGAATAGAGTAGCAAATTCGGATTACTAGTTCTGTGGAAGTAGTACAAATTACTACCCATAGCCTTTTCGACATCGTCATCATCATTGCAGCCGAAACACGTCCACTGCTGGACATAGGCCTCCCTCAAGCGTTGCCACACTGATCAGTCCTGTGCGTCTCGCATCCACCGGATTCACGTAGCCTTAACCAGGTCATCGGTCAACCTAGACGGAGGCTTTCCAACGTTACGTCTGCCGATTAGCGGTCGCCACTCCAGAACTTTTCTGCCCTTCACGAGCTGGCTACCAAAACCAGATGTATCCTCCGACTGCACAGCATGATTTCCTTCTTGTTTACGTCTTTTTAGTTCGCTTCATAAACAGTGGGGTTTTTTGATATCTTGAATTAACTTTTTTTATTTATAACTTTTTATCATCTTTTTTTTTTCGATTTCGGTACATTTAAACAAATAAGGGTTATATATTTTTGAAATAACCTCCTGAAACCCTTTAATTTGATACCCCACACGATGAGTTTGTAAAAAAAAATTGGGTTCCTCCCACAATATGGCGCCCAAAAACCGCCGTTTTTTATTTTCCAATTGTAATGTAGCCAGTGACACATGCAAGTTTAAGATAAATTGATTGACGTAAGAATCATCAAAATCAGCCAACGCGTTTGGTCACTAGCACGTTTGGTCTCGCCACATATGAACACACATACATACATAGACTGATAAACACATTACCCTCCTTCGGCAGTCAGGTAAAAATAAGATTAAATTTCTTGAAGAGAAAACTTCTTTAGCTGCTACGAGCGATTTTTGGTTCACGTCACCGACATACTAATGTGACATGTTGCGCCAGAGAAAACTTAAAGCTTCGTATCTACTAAACAAAATTTGACCCGCGACATGATGCACAACATGTTGCTCATCATAATATGAACGGCAACAAAGATCTTATGTTTAGTTGTAGTTTAGTATGTGTGTAGTTGTAGTATATATTTTTCCAACAAGATTATTGTAACCAAATACTTGTAAAAACATTTTTTTCAAAAGAGTATGTGTGGAGTTTCTTGTCCTTTCTTCTCCATAACAAACTAAATTTCCGAATGGACGGTGGAATCAATTATTATTACATTTTTTTTTGACGTTCGAAAGTGCCGCTTAATGGCCTAATTGAATAAAGATTTTTTTTTGTTTTGTTTTTTATTAGCGGCCAGTTAATCCAAGGCTTTAAGATTTTACTTCTGTCGGCAGCCCCAATGACGGCCAATTTTTTTTGTTGCATTATATTGATAAATGATTTTTTCTTTAACTTTTTTGTACAATAGTACATTATGGTGCAAGTGTGTAATGTTGGTGATTACCGCTGAGGCGCCATTGAGACCCGAGCCGTTAGGTGAGGGTCTTAAGAGAGCCGAGGACGGTAATCATCAATACACACGTGTATCATACGACGTTTTTCAACACACTTGTGAAGAAAATAATACTAAAAAATCATTTCCAACAGTGAAAACGAGTTGTGAATTTTTTTTCGCAATGGCGGGCAAAATTAATCAGTTTTCCTATGCGCGCGCATCTAAGAATGGCGATCGGCCATAGACTAAAAAGAATGAATTTTTTTTTTTGGCTTTTCGCGGATAACGTTTTAGCCACGTACAAAATGGGGAATTTCAAGTTTTCTTTATTACAGACAAAAACAAAAATTATATTTGAGTGAAAGTTTTATTTATTAAACACGTACAAGTTGAAATTATCTATTTAAATACGAAGTTGCATGAAATGTGTTTCATTTGTACTATTGAGCACGATCTTTTTTGTATCGAAACTTTTTTAAGAACAAAGCAGAACAAAGAGTTTTATTTTTTATTTATTGGTTGATTACCAATAAATTAAAAAAAATCTCTATAACTCACTTGTGAATAATAGTAATGAAAAAGTCATAGTTTGATAACAGGTGTCATTATGTGCCTAATTGCGGTGAAATTAGAGCCACTTTATGAGCAAGTGTGTTGAAAACACTTTTACACGTCAATCATATTTTTTTAAACTAATTGAGTTCGGTGTTTCTGACTACTCTGAGAAAAAAGGCCAAAACCAACTCGGAGGTCACAGTCTCTATTAATGTTCAGACATAATCTTGATCAAATCATGTGAAGATCACGTAGATCCGTGTCTGAAATGGTCTTTTGAGGAAAGAACCAGATAAATTGAGTGGACCTGTCCACTTATGCGGTAAATATCCTTTAATTTGGGTAGGCTACATAAATAACTCAAACTGCGAGACCATGATTAAACCTACTAGAGTAAAAAAATGGAATGACCTAATTAGTCTCCACATTCACAATAATTAAAATAATATAATACTTTAAAAGTAAATAATCTTAACTAACTAAAATATAAATTGGAGCTGGTCAATCCCAAGCTTTGTCCTAAAAAATGCTTTCTGGCACAACTACCGTTTAATGAAGGAGTTGATTTTATTAAGGCATATAACTTGTATGTGGCTTGAAAGTTTATTATAAAAGGGTATACATTGACATCTGGAACGAGCCACCTACTATATTGAGTCTTGTTGTAGGTACTAGAAATTTGTGTTATTTACCAATTACGGCTGTAAAATTATAGGTACGTTGACTGTAAAATAAATACTATGTAACCGCAGTCCTACTATCCAGAGCAAATAAATAACGCTTAAATCCTTCGAGTGAACGAAAACTGAGAAATTGAAAAGCGCTTGCATATTAAATTTTAAAATGGAATCCCTCAGTATTTCAGTTCAGGGGCGCCAGCAACAGATAGAATAAAAATAAGAGCCCACACCTGCCATAGTAACAGCAGCACTTTGTGCCATTGTACTCAGCTCGATCGAGTTGATAGGCTTAAATATCTAGGTGTCTGGGTTGATGAAAATCTTAACTGGCATCACCATATTGAACTTCTGACAAATAGAATTCGGAAACTAATGCCCATTTTTAAAAAGCTACGCCATATAGAGGATTTAAATGTTCTGAAAATAATTTATTATTCACTTTGTCAGTCAGTAGTATTTCTGTATGGGGAGGGGCTCACAAGACATTTCTTCTCAAGCTTGAAAGAGCGCAAAGAGCGGCAATCAAAGTAATTATGTCCAAACCAAGGCTATATCCTACTGCAAGACTTTACAGGGAATTTGATGTCATCACTGTGCGTCAATTGTTTTTATTACGCAATCTTATTTATGCACACACCCATTTACCGAATAACAGCACTCAAATAGATAATAGAAGAAGAAAAGATATTGTATTCAAAACCATTCCACACAAGACAATTTTTGCAAAAAGATTCCCTTATATAATAGCTCCCTATATTTACAATAAAATTAGTAAAAAAGTGTCCCTAATGAAAATACGGCATTTTAAATTTAAAAAGGTAGTTAAAAACTTGTTAGTTGTATTAAATTATCAAGAAACTGAAAACCTCTTAAGTGTTTCTGGGTAATCCAAGCAACTTCTAATCTACATGTTACATACCTATATATTTACCTACACTCACTCATATATACATTCCATAACACGCAGGCATACACACACACACACAGATACACACGCACGCACAGATACACACACACACATGCATACACACGTCTCATATAAATATTCTAATTTTAGTTACTTTTATTTTTTTATTGTCTAACTGTATAGTTAATTATGTCGTAATATCTAATTAACTAATTTATGATAGTAACGGATTGTTGCACAATTATTTTGTTTTTAAGTAAATAGATCAACCACGAATTGTTACTGTTGCTTATAGCACAGGTATCATAACCTAGTTTAAGTGACAGTGTTCATATTGTTAACATAATTTATTTGAACCAATAAACGTTATTATTATTATTTTCAGTGAGCAATATAATTAAATCTTTCCTAAACGTGGTTCCAGAAAGATTTAATTTAAAAACATTGTATAATCTGTCTGTCTGTATTTAAAATGAATGATATTACTTGTACTTGACGGAGGAACAAAATTAATAGATTTGCAAGCCGAGTTGTTTTTTTTTGAGTTCATCTATTTTTCCTTAATGTGAGAGGAAACTGATTTATATAAAGTAAGAAGTGATTGCACCTTGAACCAATGTCCTGGTTAGGGCCGCGGGAGTCTTTTGGAAAAGCACAGGTCTTATCGATGCTGGTAATGTTTCAGCAGGCTTAAGGTTATAGCACGCATATCAACTCGGAAAGGGATCGTCACCGTATCGCCTTTCGCCTCAGTGTCAAACAGGCGTCAAACTAAAGTAAGCACAAGCTGATCAGCAGCTCCGATACGACGACTCGCGCACGGCTAGGCAACGCCGCACTTACGATTTGCCGACCACTAATTGACCTGGCGCCAGCCTTCAGATATTTTCTGAATTCTTCAATGAGTTTCTCCCTTTTCATCGCTATTTTTTCAAGATTCAAGATTATTTATTTGTGGAAACATGAGTACACATACAAAGCATGCAAGTTATTAAATTACATTATAGATAAAGATCAGTCATGTTTGGCCTTAGTGGCGTACAAATATTAAAATTTTTAATAATAAAAGTCATTGGATAAATTAGTAAATTACATAACAACAAAATAGTAAATCTCAATTTCAAAAACAAATAAATTAAATACATGATTATTAGTAAAGTAACAATTATTAAATGTCAATTAAAATTATCCGATGTCAAATAAAATGTCAAATGTATTACTTTAAAAATACAGAATAAAATTATTACATTTCAATTAAAATTATCCAATGTCAAATGTCAAATATATACAATAATATGTTGCTAGAAGTACAGATTACGTCAAAGATGTATTGATAACATTGATTACTACACCGGTTTTTGTTTGATATCTAACCTAAAAATTTAATAAAACACGCGCACAAATCGACTTGACGTTGTCTTGTTAATGACAGTTCATTCGGCAACAATAGTTTGTTGCAGGCAGGCCGCGGGAGAGGGAGGGTATAGTGAGACGTATGCGCGGGGGCAAAGAACCGTAAGCACAGGGACGGCGAGCCGTAAGCACGGGCACTGCAATTTGACCATGCACCGCACCGCGGTTCGTGAGCTTGTCCTGAGGCAAGGCAATTACGAGTGTGCTTTGCAGTGGGGAGTTTTGTACAAATAATCCTGCACGGCTCGAGTTGATACGGTGACTATCCCCTTCCAAGTTTTTAAGTGTGCTATGACCTTTATTTCCAGTTGTGGACACTTTTCTGCTGAAATAATGATGATGATGAACAGTAAAACGATTTTTATACGAATAGTAAGACAACATTGGCTTTATTTATGAAACTAATTTTCAGAAAGACCTCATATATTCCTAAGTTCCATGTATTTAGAAATCGTTTTCATTATATTTACCTAAAAGCAAAATAACCACTAAAATAAATATGATTAGTTCTGTGCCTTTAAGACAACTTTAATATTCTAGAGAATAACTTTATTATCCAACAAGTAAAATAAAAAAAACCCGATTCAAACAGCCAAACGCCAAACTTTTGAACGAAACCAAAATTCATTCACCCGTTTAGGAGCGATGATGCCACAGATAAATATACATATACACAAACACACAGGTACCACCAGTCACAATTATAACACCCTTATTTTGCCATCGAGGATTAAAAATAACTTCATCCCTTTTCCGGCGAAATTACTAACATGATGGTAGAATTATTACAGGTTTTCATGAAAGATGTTATTTTAGTTTACCGAATCCATATATCTAGATAGATCATAGAAGTATTCAGAAAAGACATTCAAATTGGTTCTATGTAAAGTAAGGAACGATGTACCTATTTCAATTTGATCAAGACGACACGGTTGGCGTAGTGGTTGAGCGATCAGCTGCTGCGCTGCGTGTCGCTGTTTCGATTCACGCACGAAACAAGTATCTGTATGGCATATATATAGTTGCTCCGGATCTGGGTGTCTTGTGTATGTTTAAATGTTTTTAAACGCACCCACAATACAGGAAGTAATTCGCAGTATGGGGCAAAGTGTTCTCAAAAGAAAAGAAAAAAGGAATAACTGGCTTCTACCTTCTGCAGCGGCTGCCCCGCTTCTGCAGCAGATGTTATAGCCATGTAGTTCAACAGTGGTCAGGCAGGGGCCAGTAGTCCTCCTATAGTTTTAGGCAATCGATCCACTAAACCTACCAAACCCATAGCACAATACATTTATCTCCATAATTTGTAATAGTCCTGCACCATCCGGAGTTTGCCCTTGGGTGCACTTGCGTAGTGCATACAGAGAGAATGGCCGGCTTGCGTCACATTTCCTGATACATGCCTAACAAGGCAGGGACCCGAGATTAGCAAAGTCATGTAAAATAATAATATTAAAAAATATACGTATATATATATATAATTGTAGGAATAACAAAGAACGGTGTTACTCGACCTGCAAAAATAATAACTTTAACACGTCGTAAAAGGCCCCTTTATAATGATTCCTTCCCGTCCAAACAGTTTGTTGTGGTATGAACCCAATAAATAAAGATGTCAGCTTAAAAAATAGCGAGTCGACAGGTTTGCGCTTACCCTAAGTATGTGCCTTGAATAATGAGGTAAGGGGGAACGATATTTATTTTGTTCCTAACACGATATGTTGGGTAAAAACGCTGACAATAGTTTCTAGTTTCTTAGTTTAGGATGTGAAGTTGTGAGTTAGTTTAGTTACTTAAGATATGATAAGTTGTTGTATTTTTTTTATATATTTTTTTTCCTACAGGATAAATAAAATCGCATAAAATTTTTATAAATATTCTAACACTTACGTTTTAAAGATCAAATGTGCATATCTGTATAATAATTGTACGTATTGTTTCATCGAGTAGCGCTAGTCTGATAAACTCATACAAATTAAATAATCTTTAATGTTACGGGCGGAGGGTTCATATTCGTTCGTTTTTAGTGTGGGTCAGTTAACAGCTATTACCGACTGTAAGTTATGTAAAACAACAGGCCCACGTTTTTAAAATCGACAAAATATAACGCTAATTAACGAAATATAATACTTAGATAATAAAACAACCTACTGTAAGCTTACACATAAACTTAAACATAATAAATAATAAATTGTGCGTATATTCCAAAGAAATAGAAGAATAGACTGATAATACCGTCACAAATTGACTATTATGTAGAAATGGACAAAGCTACTATGCGTTAAATATTTGTTTCCTTCAGCTTTATCTATGTCAACGTACAGAGCTTGTCCACTCTTGTGATGTGCTCGTATTTCTCTCAGCAAACCTTTTCATGTGATGCCATATAATGAGGGTGCATAAAAAATAATTAGACCTCCATCATTGGTTGTCCCAATTATTTGATTTAGAACTATGGTACTTAGTTAACCGTGCGTGAGTGTCTCATTAAAAAAAAATGAAAAAAAAAATTGTCATCCAAAGCAAACGATAATTCAAACAAAATTTTGCTCAATCGGTTGGGGATAACTGTTTTGTAATTCAGTAGTAAGATTTGATCCATACATACTAACACACTAACTTACTAATCAGGCAAGTTAAATAAAAGCTTTTAATAATACTTCTGCTGAATGCACGCAAGATCGCTTTGTCTCTTTCACACTTTTCTGAGCGTATTCACTTCACAGCTGGATATTCCCGCTCCGTCCATTCCTCTATGTCTCAGATAACCTCTGTCGACTAAAGCACCTAATTATTTCCCTTCGCCGACTCTTATATTATGCAGACCGAGATAAGCATTACCCTCCATATTTTTAAGAGGCTGTGCAATTAAAATTTATTGGACATTGATAAGGATAATTTTAATAAGGTAGACATTTATGGCTGGCGTGTGACTTGGATTGGGATTTATAACTAACAGGACAGGTAGCCCTGTTCAGGAGCCCAGTACCAGTGTTTTACATGGAGCGACTGTCTATCTGACCTCCACAACCCAGTAACTGGAAAACACGGAAATCTAAAGCTTCTGACTACCCGTAACGACTGTCAAAGATCTTCAAATGCCAGCCGGGACCAACGGCTTAACGTGCTTTCCGAGGCACGGAGGAATCTGGGTATGTTGAAATGGTCACCCATCCACGGACTGACCTCGTCAAGTGTTGCTTAACCTTGATGATCGACCAGTGCGGCTGTTATTATTTAGCCACGAGCTCCTCAGCTACTATTTGTGCTAAATCACCGTTCCATAAAAACAAACATAAAAAACGTAATTTGCAAACGCGGTTGTTGAAGCTGGTTGGACCAAAATTTGATAAAAATAAATACCGGGACAATTATACAGGTCTGTTCAAACATTGCAAAGTGTTACCTGTTCGAGCCCGCGCTGAGAACGTGTTCCTCATAGAAAATTTTGATAACACTAATATTCAAGTTCCAGTAAGATATGATGTGAATATTAGACAAGCAAAAACAAAATCTTTTGAAGTGCTACGCAAAAATAACTTTTATGGTAGACGCACCACATCTGTCATAATACCTAATTTATTAAACCAAATACCCTTAGACATTAGAGAATCAATGAGCAGTAAAAATATGAAGCGCAAGTTGAAACAACACTACATCAACCTGATTACACCTTAATTTACTAATAGCGCGATGATCAAATTCCAGATCATGGCATGCTTAGACGGACCCCAGGGGTCTAATGGTGTCCTTTGTTTAATCCTCAGGACAACTTGTTTTTATAAATAAATAGATAATGCAATAAAATAGGTTCTGCAAAAAAAATGCTGCAGCTTCTTGCCGCCCTGTGTGACCGGTGCAAGTCAAAGAATCAAATAAAATTGTATTTTAAAAAGTTATTTAAACAGACATACTAAAATACCAATTTCCATCTATACTTAGATTATGAATGATAAACTTCGTACAGAAAAATCAAACCGACTTCCAGAACAAAAAACTACAAAGCAAAAAATTAATTTCTTTTCCGAAGTCGGTGTCTTTTGTACCTTGGGTAGGTACAATTTCCATTGTTTCCCGTTTTTCGGCACCGACTTCGAAAAATAAATTTATTTTTTGCTTTATAGTTTTTTGATCTGGAAGTCGGTTTGATTTTTTGTTAAAAAGTTTTTATTTTTCTCTTTTTAGTTTTGGTATGTACCTCCAATTAACATGATTATCATTTATAGGCAAAGTAAGGCGCTATTTTCATCAGTACCATTTATTTATAAGTATTTGCTTCATTATAGTCGTTTAACGATTAACAAATTAGATGTCAAAGTCACAACGACACGTCAAAAAGCGTTGTCTTATAACTAGTCAAATAACCCGCCCCTAACTGTTCCCGGCGCAAAGGTGCCCATAACGCTTGCTGCATTGCCACGTTGGATGGCAATGGCTAACCTTTGCACCAAGAACGAGCTGGAGCGGGAGTCACCCGTTTTGTCCCTTAGCCTATGCCCTATCTCACTAATGAGCTTCCTGGCCTCAGTGCCCCAACAGCCCATGGTCTCAACGGCAATGGACACAAAATAGTAACGGCCCTCCAATGGTGCGTACTTCACCCTTTTCCTCCCAGCGGCGTCTTCCGCCGCCGCTGACGGCGAGAGGACGGTGCGACCAAGGTGGCTGGCGGCAACAGTGCTGACGCAAGTTGCGTCCCATATTAAGCACTTGCCGTTTTTCCAAGGTACCAAGGTCAGTCCATCCGGCCTCTTGCCGTCAGTCCTACACAAACCCGGAGGCTCCAGCACGCAGGGGATATCTGCCGACACCAATGCCCTCCGCACAATATCATTAAGCGCATGATGACGCGGGAACCTCCCCGAGCAACGACGACAACTCAAAGCGTGATGGCCATCGGCCTCCACCATGGAACCGCAGGTGCATCTGTGGGGTTCACACACCTTGCAGCCCAGGCGAAGGGCCACCGCCACCCGCAAAGAGTCGTCATCAAGCAACGTGCCCAGGTGAGGCGAAGGAAGCGCGTGCAACCATGCCCCCGATTCCGGCTGCGACACAGCCCTGAGTCTAGCTAAATCAGCCCCCGAGGAACCCATCAACATCCTTTCCTGGATCAGCCACAGCCTGGATCAGTCGTTTAACTATTCGAGATATCTTATGCCCATGACATATTTAGCATTTAGGAGTTCCAGTGGCCATCTGTGATCTTCTTCATCAATTCCACTTCACCAAATGATACTTTCTGAGTGCAAATGGTAGCATTGTTGATGAAAATACCAAAATCGCTATATGATTGCCTATAATATTTGAAGAGTTCCCTCGATTTCTCTAAGATTCCATCATCGGATCCTGACCTGATGATTATGGGACCAAGTAGGAAGTATACCCTATTAAACAAAAGAAGAATTTATGAAATCGGTCCAGGCGTCTTTGAGTAATCGGGGAACATACATTAAAAAAAAAAGATTCCGACGAATTGAGAACCTCCTCTCCTCCTCTTTTTTGAAGTCGGTTAAAAAGAAAATGGAAACTTAGGAAACACAAATATTATTTATTTATTATATACTTATATAATCTTAAATATCATCATATTAGCGACATTCAACGTCCGATTTTTAAACTGCTTGTCACGGCTCTATTTCTATAGTCTAAAAGGTCTAACAGGCACGTATTTTAGATGCTCATCCTCAACCCAAACTCAAAATTGAACACACGTCACGGTCAGACTCAAGAGTTTGATATATAGTTCTTCAGCTTGACATATATCATAGTGTACCCAATAGAGCAAGATCCCAGACACCTCAGACGTCACTGAGGTCTTTCTACACAAAATCTGTTTTAGGTATTTATTTAATACTTCATGCACACAAATGTACAGGGGCGGACTTAATACCTTATGTATTTCATGAAAATTAAAATCCAAGTAAGCAAGTACTACTACGTTCCAAGTATATGCTAACACTATTCAATTCCATATATTTGGTGTCAAAAGAGTTTGGAAATGTTTGGGGCGTCCAGGATCTTAGACTTGAGCACTTTAATGTACAAAAAAACAAGCACACCAAACACAATCATCCTATGAAAGTTTGAGTTGAGTTAAGCTTGAGCAACTGGAATACCGGCCTAAACTGGAATCAACCTGCTGAGACAAAACTTATAATGTCAACTGACCAAAAAAATACTATCATAATCTGATTAGCCTTTTCGGAATCACAATGGGTACGGCTTCCAATCTAAACTTAGGTATGCATCAGAGTATCAGTATTTTACCTACATGGAAACTTAATCTAATCCGTTCCACCGTAGAGGCGTTAACATTTATAATAGAGTAACCGGAATCAATTCAAATTAAGACAGAGTCAACGACATTTCATTCATTGAAACCCACATTACAATTATTAGGCTTCTTAACTTCATCACACGTAGAAACGAATCGAAAAACGATAAAAGTACCTACACATAGGTACTAACAGTTACCTTTAATCTCGTTTTCTTTTTACAATCTATAATTGTTCACATCCCGGAATCGTTTCGTCCCCGCACCGTATGAGACACAGACTACGGAGACGGCTTTGTCAAACCTTGTAAAACCGACCTAGAGTACCAGTGAGTGCCGACCGTAGATCTCATTGTACTGTTTAGGCCAAATAGGTGGTCACGTTTATAGCAGAATCAGTGGCGTTCATCAAGTCCTCGATAGTGTAGGTGTCTGGACACTTGGAACAATTCAACAATTAGCCCATGATTTGCCAGGGGCACCGCAATTGCATTTGGTGTCAGTCGTATTTATTTAGTTAGTGATTTCACCGTTTATTCATAAAAAATCTTCTTTTCCTTGTTTATGGGACATCAATTTGAGATACAACCCCACTTACTAAAAATTTACAAACCGTGAATATACGGTACTTTCCGGTGCTTTAAAATTTTATGGCAATTATAGCAAAAATACATGTTCAATATTGATGACGGATGACATAATTTTTATTAATAATGTCCTCTCTACTCGCTGCCCGCGGGTTTCCTTACTTTACTCTGTGGTGCTTGTACTCTCATCGAAATTCTATTATGCCGCACACAATAGAAGTCGTTTTATTTTTCAAAGATATAAACATCTTGCCTCGCGCCTTCGTACATTTTCATCCAGCTTTATGTACTGCAAAATTGTTATTTCAGGATTCCTGCTTCTCATTTATGCGTTTTTGCTATTATAAACGTGCAATTTTGTGAGGATGGATAAATTGATGGATGTTTGTTACTCTTTCACGCAAAAACTACTTAACGGATTTTCATTAAACTTTACAGGAATATGGCTTATACATCAGAATAACACATAGGCTATAATTTATAAAGATATTGGGAGAAGTTCTAATACCACGCGGCGGCGGAGCCGTGGGTGGCAGCCAGTTGGTTTATTATGTTTTTCTTTGATTTCTGTGTTTTTAATAAGCCACTTACCATTTGCGGATTTTAGAGCGGGAGGAGCAAAATTAACAATTTGATTTTACACTTATTAGGCAAGACCAATGTTTAAAACTGTATGAGTAACTACAACATGAAACTGACGACAATCTAACCTGGCTTTTGTAGCATAAACTGGGACTCTAGATAAGTGATATTCTGTAAATGAAAGTGACTGAAAAATTACACGTGATCAATCCCTTACATTTTGACTATCACCTTCGCTGAAATCGAATGTCACTTGTCTATCTAGAGCTGAGCTAGAGCCTCTGACCGTTATTAATTACAAACTGTTGTTTAAAGATTGAGGCCCTAGACAAGTGACATTTTATTATCATAAGCTTGGCGATAGCGATTGTCAAAAAGTCAAAATTGTATGGGATTGACAAGCGACATCGAAAAATCACTTGATCAGGCCCTTACATTTTGACATTTCGACTATCGCCTTCGCTGACATCGAATGCCACTTGTCTAGAGCCTCTGGTTATTCAACTATCCACTTTTTCAACAGTTATTCTAAAATACAGCATTCACTATGTAACTTTTATTATTAAAGTTCTGGGAGACCGGTGCGCATGTGGGAAGACGACCTGCGATTAAGGAGCGTCATGGAGGAGAAAATCACACGATTGTGAACTGTGAAAGGGTCTGGGGGGGCCTATGCTGAAAAGCAAGACTATTTATATATACCTGTGCAAAAGAAATTTTTTTGTTTTTTTTTGGGGTAAACAAACAGTGACACATTACATTTTATGACTCATTATTATAACAATTACATCCAAATGTGCAACCAACTTTTCATCACACATTTCCCACGGCATACAATTTAAAAAAATAAAAAAATGCATACGATTTAAATAAAAAACCTTACAATAATCAAAACAATATAAAAAAGCCATTATCAAATTTATAAACATTAAAAATCAAATTCAAAAACATAAAAAAAATATGCAATATAATGTAAAATGATTAGTGATAAGTTTAACATAAAGGCTATTTGAATTTGAATTAAAAGTCTGTAGCTTTTGTGTGTATAAAATTTGACAATGCCAAATCAGCAATTTACTTTGAAATACGATCAAGCCTTAGTGAATAAAACGAAACGACGGTTTCGGAAAAACAAAGAAATAACGGTTTCACTGATCGCTTATTCATTTCATATCCGTATTCCCCAAAAAACAGAAAGTTGAATGTCTCCATCCCAAATATATGGTTTTGTACTTTATAATACGGTCAATCTCAAACCGGTAATTCCATTCAAAATAGGCCTCTGACTCTCATGAAAGGTCAAACACGAAATTGTTTGGCTTCAAACGTGAAACTATTGTAATTCTATAATCGTATCTTTTGTTATCAAAATCTACGTGGGAAGACAAATTATTATTAAGGATCTTGACCTTACACACATTTTGTACCTGGTACCTGGGTCCTTGTACAAATCTAACAACGTTTCAACATTAGGAATCACAACAACTGAAAGCCTGATTAGTATTCATACTACAAAAACCTTTCATACAAATGTCGTAGCAAATTCGTAGTGCCCGCTACGCCGTAGACGTGCTACGACAGGATATTAACCTGTCGGATTTTAGTTCAAAAGCTTTTATTTCATCCGTTAAGCTTTTAAGCATGAATTTTTAACGTGAAATTCCTGTCTTACATAACTTAAAATTGGAACTAAGTGTTTTTGAGGTGCAACTTGGGACGTCGTTAAGTTAATGGTTTAAGTGTTTCTACTTAACTAACGTGATGTTAGGTGCACTTTCTTAGAAGCTGTGCTATGGAAACTTAAAACGATTTTAGTTTTGGTTTAAGGCTTATTTCGTTTTAGGCTTAGGTAAAGTTTTCAGCATAGAATTTTTGGTTTTAAGTGTAGTTAGATATTCTGTTTTTCTATTGCTTTTTCAAAGAGCTGATGCTTGTTAAGAAAGTGTATGTAGTAAATTTTGTTTTTATTTTTTGTCGCATGTTTTAACAATAGCTTATGCCACACCACAGCTTTTTACTATTATCTTGCGTCGACATGACTGAAAGTTAGTTTTTTGTCGTTGAAAATTGTTAGCCAGTCTGGTAACTATATTTCTACATGAATACTAGCTTCTGCCAGCGGCTTAATATTTCTGGGATGAAAAGTATCTATGTGCTACTCCTGACTATAACCTATCTCTGAACCAAATTTCATCCAGATCCGCTCAGCCGTTCTGGCGTAAAGATGTAACAAATATATACCACTCACAAACTTTCGCCTTTTTAATATTAGTGTGGTATATCGAAGTTTTAACAGCATGCAGAAACTATATTCCAATAACCAGCATCAGTCTCCAGTCCACCATTTGGAGTTGGAGGGCACCTATTCACATTAGGATTTATTTATTAATCAATGTCTACCTTGTCGGTCTAGTATTCGGCAGCACTATTGGTGAGCATGACATGGTGGCATGTTTGATGCCCGTTTCGGGCAAAATCATCGATATTTTTACCGACTTTCTTAAAATGGAGGTAACCAATTCGACACGTATGTATGTAATATTGTTTGAATTGCACACAATTCACATATGTTACTCTATGTGGGCTTCTAAAAACATGTGTGTCAAATTTCATAAGTTTATGTATGTTTGTTTGTATGCTTGTATGTATGTATGTATTTTTGTCCACGCATTTCTCCGAAACTTCTAATCGGATCGATATCATTCTTTCTTTGCATTGAGTATCTCTCATCTTAGGAAATAGTGCAAGTTTCATCAAATCGGTCCAGCAGTTTTCAAGATATGGAGCATACAACCGAACTTTTTAGCGACAAACAGCATGAATGTGTAAATTTAGTTATTACGGTTATTTGGCAATACTATAGGTACATTACTATAGAACTTGCTCATTTTCAGTGATGGTGTACTAAAACTAAAATAGAGAGAAATAAAAACATTTCATAAAAAAGTAAACCGCCTTCAAAAGCAAAACACAAAAAAGCGCAAAATAACTTTCGTTTCGGCAGTCGGTGTCGAAAAATGATAAAAAAGAGGTAAAAATCCAAGACACTGACATCCGAATTATTTATTAGACATTTTATTAGTAGCAACCCAGAGTTAGGATTTGTGCCCGGTTGATCGCAAGGTTCGCCTTACGTGGTAATGTCTTTAGCATTACAGGCGAAATGTGAGCGAAATAAAGGTAGGCTCACCCTTCGGGCAATATGAGCACGGTGTTATGTTATGGCATGTGTCTTTCATTAGAATTAGTAACTCGAATCTAAAGGTCACGCAGATACAGTGACCTCCATTCCTTCGAATATACCCTAATTACAAAAATACTACACAGGTAGTTAATGATGAACAGGAACAAAGGAGCAATGGTAATTCAAATACCGAAAACATTATCCAAGATGGAGACCAAGCTTATTATATTATAAGTTGGGCCACTTCCAAAGCACTTAAATATAATATATAAAGTATTTAAGATGAAGAACGGTTGAACGGACCGAAATTAATTTATAACCATATTAAAGTGCGGTATGATTTAGAAGTTACATTTATGGGAGAATGTTATTGAGTATTTATCGTTTCCTGAGTTCATATACTGAGCTTAAGTCTTACTAGGTATTTAAAAATATCATAACATAACACTATTACCAGATTTTCCTCATAAAGTTAGGTATCTACTAGTATTTTTTATCATCATCATTTCAGCCGAAAGACGTCCACTGCTGCACATAGGCGTCCCCCAAGCGCAACCACGCAATTCCCGCAATCTTATCCAGGTCATCGGTCCACCTAGTAGGAGGCCTTCCAACGCATCGTCTTCCAGTTCACAGTCGCCATTCCAGAACTTTTCATCCGTTCTGCCAGCAATGTGCCCTGTCTACTGCACTTAAGTTTCGCAATTCTTCACGATATGCCGGTAACTTTGAATTTCCTGTGAATAACCTCATTTCTGATGCGATCACGCAAGGAAACTCGAAGCATAGCCCTCTGCATTGCCCTTTGGGATATTTTAAGCTTTCTGATGAGACCCATTGTGTTCGACCACGTCCCGGTTCCATAAGTAATAACTGGCAACACACAATGAGACTACTTAGACTTCTGTCTTGAGACAAAATGTGAAGGCAAGATACCGCGCAACTTCCCGCCACCGCCCAGCCGAGTCGGATTCGAAGGTTGACCTCTTTCTCGAAGTTACACCTACCCAACTGGACAGTTTGTCCAAGGTATACAGAATCTTCTACAACTTCGAGTGTAGAGTCTCCGATCTTGAAAGAAGTGGGTGGAACAAGGGCATTCACCATGAACTTGGTTTTGTCCATGCTCATTTTAAGACCCACTCTTTAGGAAGCTCTACTGAGGTCATTGAGCATTGTACAGATGTCCCCCATGGTCTCAGCCATGACTACTATGTCATCGACATACCAAAGGTGAGTGATGTACTCAACATTAAAATTGATGCCTAGCCCCCTCTAGTCCAGAAACTTGAAGGCATCCTCCAGCGCAGCACTGAACAGTCTGTCTTTGAAGATATGCAGGTTTTTGTGTACTCGGTGCTCAGTCTACAACTCACGTTATTAACCAAATTATTGCACGGAAGTCTTATCGTGCTACATTTGTAGCTATCGCTTGTAAAAGTAAGCACTCTGCAGCCTTGGGTGTTTAAGGTATGTCGGACATTTTATATAACTATACTGGTTTGTGGAGGCTATTAATGTGTATGCACTGTTGTTTAGGCGATTCGCACACTGCACTGAATTACGCAACGCAGCGCGGGAGTGCGTTTTCTTATGTTGCTTGAAAGTATCTCTCTTTGCATTGAAACTTCCCGTAGTGCACACACAGAAAACGCATTCCAGCGCAGTGCTGTGATTTCGTCGCCACGCATCCCGCAGCGTATAGCGGGGCAATGTGTGAATCGCCAGAACCAGACTGAAAACGTAACAAGTGTCACTCTTAAAAGGAAGTTTTAGCAAGGATCTATAATAAATAAAAAGCCGTGCAATGTTAGTTGTACTTCTATAAAAAGCGCTGTCACTTGTCACTTACGCCACCTCATACTCATGACGTCACTGCAGGAGCAGCGCGCACAATCAGAACATCCATCAGTTTCAGCGTTTAACGAACGCTTGCCTCATTGCGATGACGTATAGTTTCAGTCTTCTGAAGATATAATGTAGAAAAAAGCTGTTAAGGAAAATGCTTGAAGTTTATGTCGTAATCCGGAAAGTTCTAATATAAAAATGCAACGTTTTTTACTGTTTTACCCCACTATCTACGAAATAGGGTACTGCTTTAGTTATCTGAATTAACCACGTTGTCCATTCGAAAGCGTTTGATTAAAATTAGACAGAGCTTCAACAGTTTTGGACGGTCATAAGTAACACAAAACAACAAACAAATCATTTCGAAAGAATAAGGCAGCATATTAAATTTTGTACTCAATTGTTATGTTGTCTTTTCTGTATATTTACAGAAATTCAAAATAAATAAATGATATCCCCAAAATACGTGCCCTTCACCACTTTTTTGTGAATAATAAAATAATAAATTGAAACTAGTGAATTTGTGAATCTAAAACTAACAATAAATGTATTCTGGTTTCGGGATTAACGCGTTTAAACAAAAGACCAAACAGAGTTTTTAGCTTTATTATAATCAGTTTGGATAAAAACGTCCGTAAACATTCGGGGATAATTTACAAGTTCGTGATTAGACCTGTCGTACTATATGGATCAGAATGTTCGGCTGTGAAAAAGATGAATAAAATGAGATTGCATGTAGCATAGATGACAATGTTGAGATGGATGTACGGTGTGACTAGAATGGATAAAGAGAGAAATGAGTATATTATAGGAAGTTTGAAAGTGGCGCCAGTGACAGGAAAGTTGAAAGGAAACCGTTTGTCCTGTTATGGTCATGTGATGAGGTGGGATGAAACGCATGTTACTAAAAGAGTTATGAATATAAATATCGATTGATGGAGTGGGAGGGGACGGCTAAAGAAAAGATGGATGGACTGTGTGAGTAGTGACATGAAAGAAAAGGGAGTCAGTGATAGCGTTGTGGGGGACAGGACAGTATGGAAAAAGAAAACGTGTTGCGACGACCCCAAGTAACATAGGACAAGGGCGGGAAGATGATGATGATGGATAGACACGTCCGTGTCCGTAAAATTTCGGTTCCAAAGTAGCCGAAGTACTTCTTGTAGGGAAGCATACGCACTACATCCGAACTATATGCGTAATAGTGCGTAAGATTCCTACAATAAGTACTGCGGCTACTTCGGAACCGAAATTTCACGGACATGGATCGGATGTAGTGCGTATGCGTAACCGCCGAAAAGTTTTCTAAGAATAAACTCAATTTTCTGCTTCGATCTTTTAGCTTATCTAAAATATCGATTTGAGTTGATAAATTGTATTGAAAAGATTCTCACTAATATTATTATGCTTGTTAGCTTTTTCAAAAAACTTTTCGGTACGTTATATAATCTGAACAACACCATCGATCGTGATCGAGAAGTACTAAGAATAATTAAACGGTACATTATTCGACACCATCATCACCTCATTAAAATATTAATTGAAATAATAATAACTTAGTTCGATACGTAGGAAAGCGTAGGTACCGTAGCGAGGACGTCATCAGGTTAGCTACGGCGTAGCAATCATCATCATCAGCCTATAGTAGTCCACTGCTGGACATAGGCCTCCCCAATTGCACGCCATTTGGTTCGATTTTCGGCAACTGTCATCCAGCTGCTACCAGCCACCCTGCGAATGTCGTCGCTCTACCTAGCCTGAGGGCGTCCTACCTTACGTTTACCAATTCGCGGTCTCCACTCAAGAAAACGTTTACCCCAACGGTCATCGGTTCTATGACTTATATGGCCGGCCCATTGCCACTTCAGTTTTCACAGAATACGCTGAATGAGAGACGCACGGAACCGGTCAATGTGGCGATGACGCTTGGGGTCAGCCTATGTTCAGCAGTGGACGTCTTTGGGCTGATGATGATTATAAATATACTCTTGCTTATATTCATCAATAATTCTCCATTCGCAGGGAGTCCCCTGTTCTTCCACACAGCACCTCATATAGCGTGCGTACGTTTCCCGCGTGGACAGGGCTGTCACGCCACGCCATGATTGTCGATACAGCTCTGGATTGATTTTGAGAGTTACGGAAAAGCCTTTTCAGTGGAGAAACAAAACAATTAAAGCAAGGAATATTTTTTTTGCACCCCTGTGTCGCTGTATTTGAGCCCCACTTAAAATTTTTTTTTTTGTTGTTTGTATGGCTTTGGGTGAACAAGATGCTTATACTGTGAAATTTTAAGACTGTAGCTAAAACCGTTTGGCTGTAAAACCCGTGTGACAGACGACGGACAGACGGATACGTGAGTGACAGCAATATGCCTTATTTTAGACGCTTCGGGTACGGAACCCTAATAAGATAAGTGTAGAACATTTATAGGTAGCTAAACGAAAATGCTGTTGTTTTTAATATAAATAACGATATGTCTTCCCTTATTTACCGATTTAACTACACGCACCCCTATTTATACCTACCAATAATACTCCATAGTCAGGGTATTCACTGTGCATCCACACAACACCTCATAAAGCGTGCCGGCACATTTCTCGCCCGGACAAGTTTGTCACGCCTTGACGGCATGATTGACGAGGCAGCTCTAAATTGATATATCGGGTACAGCGTGACATGTTTGTCAGTGAAGAAACAAAGCAAATAAAAAAATATAATTTATGTGTGGAACATTTTTAGATAGCTAAACGAAAATGCTGTTGTTTTTAATAGAAATAACGCTGTCTTCCCTTATTTACCAATTTAACTACCATTTATACACATATCAATAACTGTCCATACTCAGGATATTCACTTTCCATTCACACAGCTCCTCATAAAGCGGCACATTTCTCGCGCAGACAGGGCTGTCACGCCATGACGGCGTGATGGACGAGACAGCTCTAGATTGATATCGGGTACAGCGTGACAGGCTTATCAGTGGATGAACAAAGCAATTAAAATTACATTTGCTTTAAATTTTAATGGGTTTAGGTTCGTGATGTGTTAAATACTAGCTACCATAACGACTGTATTCATCGAAGGAATAGCAGTACCCATATTACCTACACCCATACTTCATGATTAATGTTTGAATCTCATGTAATAGGGGACAGGCTTATCAACCGAGCGAAATCGAGTTTCCGGTCTACTATTGAAAACCCAACAACACGACGCCTTACCAGAGAATCGAATCTACTAGACCAACAAGGCAGTGTGATTAAGCTTTTTATTTATTACATATTTATTTATGTATTATTGACTAGCTGTGCCCGTGGCTTCTTTCCAGTCAACTGTCTACACTACCCTGCTTACCTTCCTATTTGCCTTCCGACCTACCCTACTTGCCTTCTTGCCTACCCAACCTACCAACCAATTTTTTTCTAGTGTCATTCTTTCGCGGATAATCTTAACACCGCCATTCAGAAAATGACGTCAAATTTTCACATTTATGGTTTGATGGGATTATTATTACTGATACTGTCACCTAAGCCTAGTTTCTGGATAGCTGATCTGATTCATAATTCAACTGTGCCATAATTATCAGTTTTTTTTTCATAATTTATGGTCAACTAAAATTAATAGCTGTCACTGTACGTAATCTTGTGCCACCAATAACATTTAACAACAGACTGATAAAAAACAAACGCCCTGTAAAACCCAAGGTTAATCACCTAAGGTACCAAATAAAAACAAAACACAAACATATACGAGCCCGACGATTTAATTCCACAGCCTAAAAACAAACGGTCGCGTTCAGTTAAACAATTACAACTTGAAAATAACCAATTAGTCGCTTAGCGTACACAGTTAATTAAAATTTTCCGTTTTATGAAGTGAGTTAATGTGACGTTAGTAGTTTGTAGGTTGTAATTTTTAGGCTGTGGCCTCTGTGGGGGATTTAGAGCGTTAAAATTTTGGGTAATTGTGTATTTGATTTTTCGTTTTAATCAACGTGGTTCTTGTGTTTGTGGTTAAAAGTTTAAAAGCTAACTTTGGTTAACGTGTTTGAGAATTATATAAAAGGTTGACTAGTACAAAATTGCTAAGGCATTAATTCTGCCTCTGTACGTTTGTGTGCTTAAAGAATCTTCTGCTTTCAAATCGTCACTGCCCGTTACTCGGGGTCGGCTTTCCTGGTCATGAGGCGCCACTAATTCCAATTCCACTGATAAGCATCGTCAGTAGGTAGACCTCCCTTCTTCATGTCCTTCTGGATATTCGTCATCCAAGATGTCACCGGTCTACCTCTGCCTCTCTTTTGTGTCATCATGGAAAGGTACTATTTCACATCATCATTTTATCGGCACACCATCATAGGTCACCATCATCATCATCATATCAGCTGAAAGACCTAAGCGTCTCCACACTGATCGGTACCCCACCGGCCCCACCGGCCATTAGTTCTGCGAGCAATGTGTCCTGCCAACTGCTACTTAAGTTTGGCAATTCTTCGGGCTAAGTCGGTAACCTTGGTTCTCTTGCGGATGTGTTCAGACACAAGTCTTAAATTTGGATGCAGTTGCAGTTATTAATAATACGCGCAAGTAGTACGATGTGCAATCCTGATATAAATCAACACAGATTTTTTTTACCTTTATATTTTTATGTTTATTTTATATTTCTTTGTATGAGAGCAGTGGTGGCCAAGTGTTAACGGCCATGGTTTACAAGTTGTAGGTCATGGGTTCAAATGCGATCTGGCACTTTACTTTGTGTAAATTATTTCATCCCCGCTACTTTCAAAGGAATGAAAACATCGTGAGGAAACCGGCATGTCTTAGAACCAAACTTTCCAAGACATTGACGACCACCAGCGCACTGCGCCCGCGTAGTGGTTTACGGCCCATACCCTCTCACAGTGAGGAGGCCTGTGTCCCAGCAGTGGCAACATTAAAAGGATGCTGAGTATTAGCTTCTGCGTCTCCGTAATTTGAGTTTTTTATATTATTATTTATTTATTAAATTACAAGTTTATAATATCTTTACTTAAAAACCATGCCCCACAAAATCGTTTTCACGGTTTGTCTGTGGGAACGGAACAAACATTATTAAAAATAAAGTTGGAGATAAACAACAGAACTAAACAGAAAAAATGACGGAAAATCGGCCGGGATTGCTGCAAATTCATGTTTGTTTATTGTTTACATCATTTCAACATCACGCCGGTACACTCTAAAGGGGTACGCAGATGTGTACAGTTCATCCTGGTACCGCAGATTTTTCGACCCGATAATCGAACCCAGGAATAGAATAGAATATACTTTATTGTACATCAAAAAAATAAATTACACCTATGTATATTTTACAACAACTTAAGGCGACAACAAGCCCCAGCGACCTTGAGCGATTGGGAGGAGCTTGCGCCGCAGCCCCGCGACCCCGCAACTACACGCTCGTAATTTCGTAGGGCCAACCACAACCATACGCTTTAAACGGTGAGGACTACTGACTGATTATTTTTTTATGTAGTAAGTAATAATAAGGTAGCATTCTGATAATAAATATTATTTTAATAGTGGTAAGAGCCTACTAATAATAAAAATGCGAAAGTATGGATGAATGGATCGATATTTGTTCCTCAATCACACTAGAACGGGTGAATGGATCTGAGTAAAATTTGGCAAAGAGATAGATTATAGTTCGTAATAGCTCATTTATTTCATACCGGTAAAATGTTCCCTTGGAGTAACAAAACACTACTCGCGGGTGTAGCCGCTAGCAGAAGCTAGTGGTAATATTTACATAAGTAATCAATGTGCTGCAAAGGCACTATAGCTGTCCCCTGCGGCTTCGCTCCCGTCAACTGGCTGGGTAGGTATCTACCTCTCTAACCTACCTACCTACCCTATCCTACCTACCTCTCAACCCACACCTACCTACCCTATCCTAGACCTACTTATCCTACCTACCTACCTTACCTACTTACGCTACCCTACCTACTCTACCCTACCCACCCACCTACCGTACCATACCCTACCTACCAATATTTGTACCTTATACTAAAAGTCACCTATGTCCTTCATCAGGATGCCATCAATCTCCTTGCCAAATTGCATTGAATTCCGCTTAGTGGTTTAGGCGTGAAAAGGTAACAAGTGATAAGTAACCTAAAGGTAACAAGTAATAGGTAAATAGTCTAACAATAATAACAAGTGATAAAAACATAAAATAAAGACATGTGATTTGTGTGCATTGGCGGATCCAGGAGGGGGACACGGGATGACGGGACACTTGAAATAAAAACTATTATAGGCTCGCGCTTGACCACTATCTCACCTGATAGTAAGCGACGATGTGGTCGATGGTGGAGCACGCTTGCCTAGAAGTAACCTATTCACTCTTGTCTTAAAGACCCCTAGATTGTAGCTATCGGGAAACACAGACTCCGGCAGGGAATTCCACTCCTTAGCTGTACGCATAATAAAAGTATTCCCAAAACGTTTAGTGCGTATTGGTGGGATGTCCACCATATATCGATGACGCATCGCCGTACGTCTGGTAGTCCGATGATGGAACGGGCTGGGTGGAATTAAATCATGCAATTCCATCGCACACTCCCCGAAATGTAGCTTTAAAACTCCTCAAAACTGAGTACACTCACATCCATACGACGTCTTGTGTACTTGTGTCTATCGTCATTGCTAGGTTTTTCTTTCATTTATTTTATTTTAATATTCTGCTTCTTGTTTTCTTTTGCGTTCTACAAGAATATATCATATAAATATTTATATGAGGCGACTATGTTAAAATCATTGTTTACCTAGCAGGGATTGATTCCTCATTTTCGGTGACTTTGTGATAGGAGGGCATCCATCCTCAGATAACGTTGTTTCAATTACTGCAGAACAGAAATATAATTACAATGATAAATAAAACTAAAAATTCTATACTCTATCCCTTGGGGAAAAAAAAAAAAAAACAAACCATAATAATAAAGGTTTTAACAGGGTCTCCTTTGTTGACAGGCTGTCACTCAAACACCTAAAATAAAAACATCATGAGATGCTTATTTCAAACCTCAACCAAATACCAAACACTCTTATGCACAAATATGACAAACATTTTAATTATTATTATATTAACTGTATTTTACAACAATATCAATATTTGTATGTGTTTTTTTTTTATTATTATTATTGATAGGATCGCGTTTGACCACTATCTCACCTGATGGCAAGCGATGATGTGGTCGCGATGGGGCACGCTTGCCTAGAAGTAACATATTCACTCTTGACTTAAAAACTCCCAGGTCGTAGCTATCAGGAAATACAGACTCCGATAGGGAATTCCACTCCTTAGCTGTACGCACAATAAAAGTATTCCCAAAACGCTTTGTGCGTATGAGTGGGATGTCCACGATATAACGGTGACGCATCGCCGTGTGTCTTGTAGTCCGATGATGGAACGGGCTAGCCGGAATCAAATTGTGCAGTTCCGACGCACACTCCCCGAAATGTAACCGATAAAAAACCGACAGGCTGGCAACTCGGCGACGATGTTTAAGGCTCTGGAGTCTTGACTCGACCGGTTTCTCATTGCCAATGAGCCTATTGGCCCGGTTTTCTATCGACTCAAGTGCATCAAGCTGGTATTTGGCAGATCCGTCCCAGAGATGAGAGCAGTACTCCATGCATGATCGAACTTGTGCTTGATACAAGTTAAGCAGCTGTTCTGGCGTAAAGTACCGTCTCGCCTTCGCAAGGATCCCCAACTTTTTGGCGGCCAGCTGAGGCTTAGCCTCAATGTATGGACCAAAATTGAGGATCGATGTCAACGTAATGCCAAGAAGCTCCAGATGGTCCGTTATCGGAACGGTCACACCTCGGAAAGAAGGAGCCGGGTGGAATTGGCTCCTTTTTGCGGAAAAATGACACACCTGGGTCTTAGCAGCATTGAAACTAACCAGATTGGCATCGCCCCATTCGGAGACTGCCTCCAAGGATAGGTTCAAGCGGTCAACCATGGCCACACGGTGAGAGCGGATCTGAGCCCCAGCAGCCCGTGCGTCAGACACGTACCTCTCAGCAACAGTGCTGTCGTCTGCATACCCAAAGGTTCCGGGTTTTAGCAGATCGTTTATATGGAGCAAGAACAATGTTGGTGAGAGCACCGACCCCTGAGGTACCGAGCAGCGACCCGTCGGGTTTCAGCAGTGGTGGTAGTGAGGGGCGGCAGAAGTTCGATTCAACCAATTTTGCCAGGGAACAAAACGCTTTACTACCTGCCGGGTATAAAGCAAGTTTGTTACCTATCCGGCTAATGTGGTCCAACCGAGCCCTTCGCATCACCTTCATGCAGGACTTGGCAGCCCTGTAGAAGGCTCTCTTATTTTGACCGCAGTCACTCGCCTTACGCATTCGAGCGTCGACCGATGCCAGGTATGCCTTGTGTTTGAGCGCTTCTGCGCGATTACATTCGGCAGTTGGCTGTGAGCGAATCAACATCCGGCACCCTCGTTGCCCCCTGGACCAGCTGGGTGAGATTTAACGCAAGCGCAAGCTTTCACGTCTCTCGCCCAGCATGATCTGTGCTCTGGTATGGGAAGAGCCACTCCTGGTGGTGGGCCTTAGAGTCCCCCAGTAACACTAATTGGAATGCATACACCCGCACGTGGTTTGAAATTGTGCTCCAGAGTAAACCCTGGGTATGTAAAGTACGACACGTCTGACGGACATCCTATCTGCGTCTCCGAAAGGAAGAAGAGAGCTGGCTTATCAGTCTCCAGGTGGTGATGGACTGCATTGAGGTTGGAGTGCAGACCTCTTATATTACTGAGGTGCACTTTGTGGCGTGCTGCCGCTGTTCAGCTTTATATTTTTTCTCCTTTGCATTGTTACGAGTGATAGGGGGGAGAGGAGAAGGAAGTGAGATGACGTACCACGCTGATAAACTACGGACACACACTGAAAAAAACGCTATCATTGGTGGACTGGTCTGGAGACTGCGGGGAAGCCCAAGCCCCCCCGAGTATGTCCATCGGGCCCTCCCATCTGGTCGCCAAGCAGCACGATGGTGCATTCCGGGATTTTTCGTCAGTTGGCGGCGCAGCCTTTCGTGTGTGGCTTACTACTTGGGCCCCCTACTACCTGCGGTCGGCCAGCGGCGCACCGTGCCTCGGATCCCGCTACCCTCCGCGACCAGTCTCCTGATACGTCCGTAACAGCGCGAGTCAGGCCGGTCTCCCAGCAGTGGAACTGCTATCTTGACCCAACTCCTCTAGTGGCTACACTGAGCATAGTACCGGAACACGGCTATGCCGCTAGGCGGCACGTCTTTGCCTGGTGGGTGTTCACAAGCCTTAGGCCGAAGCCTACCATCAGTTAGTGTCACCTGATTAGCACCACCCGGGGACCACGTGTAGGGAATCATATGGGGTAGTCTCCTACGGACGTGGGTTACTCAATCCCCAAATGTGTAAACAAAAATGAAGTAATACAAAAACCAAAACCAATAACCGACATTAAAATCATTGCCCCTGCCCCCCTACCTGTATCCGCGCCTGGTGGTTCCAAATATAAATAAATACTCTTTCACTAGTAAACATGTCTAAAAACTATAAACAGCAGCCTAATTGCGTAGGTGAATTCGGCAAGGGAAAGAGTTTGACCCCATGAAAGAATATGAACAATTGACCATTCACATGCGAGATGAAAGACGCGTTGTGGATTTCCGTCTATGTGATTGGTCGATTGTTCATACTCTTTCATGGGGTCAGACCCTTTGCCTTGGCGAATTCACTATCGCAATTAGGCCGCTGATATTATAATGAAAAATCTACTGATACATTATTATTTTTAATAACACTAAAGTCGGAATATGAAGTTAGGTATGCATTTACCTGTCGGTACTTATGTCCATATATTCATGATCAATAAGCGGAGTTGCCTTTTCTCCTGGTCTGTACAGCGGGAGATACAATATAAATGTATGTAAGTATAGATAAACCATTATCTCATATTATGCGAAATTAGTAAGTTAGTCGTAGGTACATGACGTACTGCCAAAAAACAGACCCAAACATCTCCGCATCCGGAGATGTAATTCAGGTACAACACGGTCAAAATAATTGTACACCCACTTCTGCCTACCCGCGCGGCGACCTACGTTCGTTCCAAGTGAGAGTCGAACGACAGAGTGACGTGACAGCGCCAAGTGCACATATTTTCCCCGAGCAGTACGTACATGGAGTGAAGTACTATACTTACAACTATGCCAATAATTACATTCACGTACTTTTGTAACTGTCATCCGGACTGTCCCTACTAGGATGTTGGTATGGTTACATTGGTTTATGCGTGATTGTCGTTTTTTTGTCCGCGTTAGACATTACTTTGCAAATTAATTAAGCTATGTTATACTTATATATTTAAAAATTTACTTAAATGAAATTATTAAGGAAATGCTCTAGTATAACATATATTTTTTTCAAAAAACTACGCCTAGCCGTTTAGACGTGATTCTCATTTTAAAATCATCTACTCAAGGGTATCTGCGCCTTAATACTATGGGTACAAAGGCGGTCTTATCGCTGACAACGATATCTACCAAACAACTTTTGGATGGACTTAAATAACTTAAAATAAAACAGGATAGCCTACGGTGTACTGCTACATTAAAAAAATATTAATACATAAAGATTATATAGCTGTATAAAATACTATTTATAAACTTACATATATACTTACTTACTTACATAAATACATAATATTACATGTTACAAAATTTCAAAGAAGGTTTCAACAATGATAGGAGAAATTAGATAGAAACAGAAAAGCATTAAAGATAAAAGAAATGGTTCTTAACAACTCATGAACTCATGTTAAAAAGTAGCGCTTGCAACCACTAGACCAGCGGTCGGCAAATTTTTGAGTCGGAAGAGTCAAAAATTACAATTTACAAAATTTAAAAGTTTTTAAAGAGCCATAATTTTTTTCTTGCCTACAATAAATAGTACTTGCAAAAATAAAGATTTTCGATAAAAGAAAAACTATACATTCTTAAGTAAGTAGTGTGTATTCACAACAAATTAGATTATATATATGGTAATATTAGGTACCTAATCACTTATTATTTAGGTAAACATTAAAACAATTAAACATTTACTTACAACACTAACTTGTACTTCAATAACATACATTTGAGCAAATAAATTCGATGGGAGCGTAGGCTTTGCATGGTTTTAGAACGTCTGGATACATTTGGCTCATAACTTGTTGTTTTTAGTTTCAAACACGACTCTAAATTTTAATTTGTTAGTTGGCTTCTTACTTTACTTTTAATGAATTAATCACATTAAAAGTAAAGTAAGAAGCCAAATTCACATTTTAATGAATATATTCACGCAAGAGAACGCGTGTTCGCACGAAAATGTCGATCCGAAGATAGTCAGCAATCCAAATGCCAACTTCTTCACCTCAATGTAGCAATCTGGAAGTCTATTCTATGCGTCGAATTTAAGTGCCTCAACTCACGGCAAAACTTTTTTTTATAAAATAAATAATATTTGCGTATGGAACTAAAGAGCCGTAGCTTCACATCCAAAGAGCCTCATGTGGCTCGCGAGCCGCAGGTTGCCGACGCCTGCACTAGACAAACGAGGTAGTCATATATAATTTTCAATCAACGTGATCCAATCTCATTATGCCATCTGGGTTTCGTTAATCCCACCAATCCTTTCGAAATCTCAAATAAATCGTAAATTATTCATCATCTGTGCTACCTACATTTACAATATGGATGGACTAGGTACCTATAGTGTAGGTAACAACCTAATGGAACATGGACCGTAAAAGACGCACCGGAAATAGTACCCAAAAAGAAATAAAGGAGAACTAAGTACAAACAAAAATTGAGATCCCACAAAAAAATTTAAAAACACAAGTCTCGCGGCGCAGTTCTTCTACCGTAAAAAGTAGTAAGATCTAATGTAAAATCTAATCGGATAACTTATTCAGTAGGTAGGTACCTTATTTATTAGGCTACAAATAAACGAATTAATTATAAAATGTCATCTAAATCTTTTTCTTCAATAAAACTATTCTGTTTTTACAAATTTTGCCAAAAAGATTGTAGAATGTCAAATATTAATCTCCTTCTTAGTCTAACGTTGTTCAATATTTTCTTGCATTGTTCGGACGCCATGATAAATTAATATTCTACACGCCTAAGTGAAAACAATTTTCCAGTAGAAGCAGCGGGGAATTCGTACATGACCACCATCATCGACAATGCGTGGTTGACTGAAGTGCCCATGCAACGCTCAGACCTTATATGCATCGGTTCGCGCGCGAATACAGCTTATCCACCACTTTTTCACCCAGAATGTGATTTTTTAAGTAGGCTAACTTACTTACTCAAACAACTTTGCTTAAATGAAAGTAGCTTAATTGCTAACGATACTTCAAAATCGTTTCAGGTAAATATGTATGATCAACCAACTTGATATTAAACATTGATGATAAAATGGGCTTAACGTCCAAGTGATTGTAATTAGCAGAAACCTAGTGTTTTAACGGACAATAAACAAAAAAATATACATAAATAAATTGTTTTATTTACAAAATTAGTTAAAGTGGCCAACAAGTAAAAAGATTTATTGATAAAAAAAAAACAAAAATGATTAGGTAAAATGTTTTAACATCAAATATTTAATTAGGCAAAAAAAGCAAAGTGATTTATGGCTAACTGTCTAACGTGAAGTACGGTTTATGAAACAAATTACGAAAGTGGTTGGATTTAAAACAAAATTCAATACCTAAATGACTAAAATCACCGTTGTATTAACGACCACAAAAGTGCTCGGATTTAACTGGAACCTAGACCATTCAGTTGGCTTTAGCTAGAATATCATTAATTGGGTACTTTTCTAAGCTGTTATGAGATGAAACAGCTGACCTACAAGTACCAGGAGAAGCGAATATTCCGGCTTCCAAAAGAACACGTTTTATCCATGCACCGATAATTACAGAACTAGCTGGTTTACGAGGCTCCTTTGTGGTGATAAATAAATTTGTCAGAGAACCTCTGACATTTTTTTAAATATCTATTATTGTTTTTAACCAAAATAGAGCATTTGTATTTTTGTCCGGAGAAGCTAACAACGTCCAGTTTGACTGTTGGTATGCCACTGAATCAGTTTTTGAGTCAAATACCGGATGCAAGGTTATTGAATCCCCATTATCCTTAAAATGTTTTGAATCCAAATGTAAGAGAGTCAAATCGTTAACTCTACGACCCGAGCTCATCAACAATAAAGTGGCAACACGCCTAGAAACATCAAATAAACTTTGCAAATTTACGTTAGTGTTTTTTAAATATTGAATTACTATCCTTGCGTCCCATATTGGCAACTTTGGTGGAATTGACCTAGCTAAAGATACAGCTTTTAATATGTTTAACCAAATGATTTGAAGAAATCTTAATATCAGAGAGCGTTTCACAAACTGATGCTATAGCTGATTTGTGAACAAGAATAGTACGGTAAGCTAATCGATCTTACAGAAAAAGTTTTGCTAAATATCGAGCTACATCGGTAGGTTTCGGACAGCGACAATTTAGGTTATTTTGATTGCACCACATTACCCATTTGCTCCATATAGGCGTATAAGTCTTGAAGCTCTCCAACATGTTGACAAAAGTTGTTGTTCTTCCCTAGACCAACTTTGTGTTAGAGAGTCCCACCCGAAATGAGCCAAGCTTCCAGCTTTAGGTTGTGAACTTGAGCTGGGGCACGCCCGGTAATCGTGTCCACCAGTGACGTTTTGAGATCCCTGATTTTCATAGGACGAGCTAGGGCGTTGGTGTTCCCCATTTGGAGAATATTTTGATGGCCGCCACGCTCAGCAGATGCCATTCGGAGCCGGTTCGATTTCGAGAGAGAAGATCGGCTTCCACGTTGTACTGCCCCGTGGTGAGGGACTAGTACAACATTGAGGCTGTCCGTCTGTGCCAGCAACTGTTTCGTCAGATTTAAGAGATTTTGTGACTTCGTTCCACCCTGGTCTTTTATGTACGATACAACGGTTCTGTTGTCGCTTTGTAGGATTACGGTTGAATTTTTTAAAGCGTTTGCCTCTGAAGATATTGCGGCTATCACTGCATACATCTCCTTTAAGTTGCAGTGCCACTTCATTTGATGGTGATTCCAAGGTCCTTTTAGCGTCTTGTTGTTCACTACGGCCCCCCATTGAATATCTGAGGCGTCTGTGACCAGGTAATTTACATGTGAGCTTTTGGGATGAATGCAAGATTTCTGGCTGACATTTTCTACCCACCAATGTAGTTCCAGTCGCACCTCGTCTGTGAACAGAGCCAAATGGCTCGAACTTTGTTGAAGACGATTGCTCTGACGCTGCAACGTACGGAAATGCAACCTTCCCCGGGGGGTGATAAAGGTCGCAAAGTTGAGATACCCTAAGAGGAGTTGCGCCTGCTTGAGGGTCCAACCGCCGGTTGCTAAGCGAGTCAATAGGCACTGACGGATTTTGGAAACTTTGTATGGCGGCAAACTCTTGGAGTTGGATTGTGTGTCCCAGACAATTCCCATGAATTCTATACACCTTGTAGAGATCAGTATAGACTTTTCCATATTGATATTCCAACCTAGGGTCGTTAGAAATTCTAATGCTAACTGGACATGATCTATTAAAGACTCTTTGCTTTGGAGAATTATCAAATAATCGTCTAAATAAAGGACCAGGCGAAGGCCTTTGCTGCGTAACACTTCGGCAGTCCAATTCGTGACTGATGCAAACATTTTTGGCGCCGCAGCCAGACCAAAGGGAAGACGTGTCAGTTGTATCAGTCGACCTTCGTAGCTCATGCGAAGAAAACAACCATGTTTTTGAGATATTCGCAAATGGTAATACGCTTGGGTTAGATCGAGCTTGACCATCCAGTCGCCCGCTTGTAAAAAAATGGGCATTTGCTGATGATGGAAAAGGTGAAAACTTTTTGGTTGCGCAAATCGATTTAGTGCCTTGAGGTTGAAAATAACCCGATGTTTGCCACTGTTTTTTGTTAAAATGAAAAGTGGGGATATGACGGACGGAGTTAAAGGTCTCGAGGATCTGACTTTGTATCATGGCTTGGATCTCCAACGACATGGCTGCAGAGCGTGGAGTTTGAAATTTCTCCATGACCTCCAACGTCGGAAAAACAAGCGGAGGTGTCTGATTAAATGGAATACGAGCTGCAGAAATTAATTTGAGAATCATTTTGGCTGGCCCGAATTGGGCCACACTTTTCGGTAATGCATCAGACAACCTCCCGTGAACCTCGAGTCATTTGCGCCCGCTCCTGTTAACCTCACCCTTTAGTCCCCCCCTTTTCTTTTGATCATCATAATTTCGTCTTTTGTTCTTCCCGTGGTGCGATTTGTTTTGTTGAAAACAGTTTTTCACGGGAAGTTGAAGCGACCGGTGACTTAGGTCGTATCGGCGATTTGGAACGAACGAAAATTTTAGAACCAGGCGGAGGCGCTGTATGTTTATTTGTTGTGCTATATGTAACCAATTTATCGAGCCCGCCTATTTTTTGTATATAAGCCGATAAACTTTGAGGGTTGAACATGTATTCCGCTGAAGGCGGTATTTTTGCAATATCGTCGCGTATATATTTCCCTTTAAAATCTTTAAGGAGGCCTTGCGCCGTAATTCTATAACCTCTGCGCGTTTACCGCAAATTATTTGTAAAATGTCTTCAGAAATAGTTTTGTACTCCGACTCGTTTCCGAATATCTCTTTTAATTTATTGAAAATCGTAGTTGATGTAAGCTATGCATCAGGCTTTGCAGACCAATCAATTATATTTCGCAAGGCTACATTCACAGACTCATTTTGAGCTAAAAAAGCATTTGATAAGGCAGCAAAGCCACGTTCCATCTGACACCATCGAAATGGTGCAGAAGGATCCACAAAACGCCTCATTTCCTCGTTATCTTTCAGCTCAGAAAACGCCGGAATAGCAACATATTTCTTTTGAACCTCATTGTAACGCACTGAGTTCCAGTCTGAAGAGTCAAATCTTTGCATCGAAGATAACTTAGCGACAGGATCGGGATTAGCTTTAGGTACGGAAGGTTCTCTAACGGATACGTTTAGTTCGGCAATGTCATTTATTCCGACTAACAGTCGTAAGAACGGATCGTCTGACGGTTCATTAACTGGCACCAAAGCAGGCTCCGCAGTCGAACAAGAAGCAGTTGGCTCCAATGCAGCGTAATTAGCACAAAATAAATTATTAACATGACTCACCAACTGCTGCGACAATATTTCAAACCTTTGCTCCATCGCCCGCGATGACTCGTGTGATCTGGTCCGGCGCCGTCGTTTTGGAGGCGGTTCATCTTCGCTCGAACTCGAACTCGATGCTGATGACCTTGGCTCCCTAGACGGCCCACGTGCGTTATCACTTTTACGTAACCGAGCGGTATCACGATCGCTAAAAACGTCCGCGAGATTATCAACGCTCGGTTCGGTAGTTTTATGGTTATTGTCCATTTTTAAATAACACGCACTTTTTACGTAACGGAATAAAATAATAATTAGTAACTTTCTACTTTATTCTCGAAAGTTAAACCGAATTTTACAGATACTAAAACAAATGGGGGTATGTTAATTTTTCTATATTTAAACTCTAACGACTTGTGCGCGTACGAAGAACAACGCAACAATGTCAAAGGAATGGCGGCTTGCTGTGTGCTGTTAAGTTAGTTCCAGGAGCGGCCACAGGCGGCGCTGTGATTGACTCACGTGACGGAAGTAGCATCATCTAACGATTTGGCGGGGAAAAAGACGATGTACTCTCATAAATGGACTTCGGACGTCAAACGGAACACATTATAGTCATTCCATAATAAATATCTCATGTCCGGTTTCCCATCATTATAGCCCTTTACATATACGGCATTACCAACGTATCTACCCTCGTTTTAATAAATATTCAATGAATGATTTTTATTAACGCCATCGCTCTTTGTGGGCTATTGAAATCGCTACCCTGGAACATTCCCGAATATATTATAATTCAACAAATGAATGCATTTACTAAAACCTACATAGAACCACCATTAACGCGGCTTGACCCTTGTTGACGAAGAAGTCTTAATTGCAGAGAGCTCTAGTTATAGTGGTCAACACATCGCGTGCTTTCTTTGAATAATATTTATTTCCTGTAACCTTATCGGTTTACTATGTGACTGTATCACGGATGAATTTGTGCAGAGAAATTTGTGCTTTATTTTGAAACGGTTAAAGTTCTATTTTAAATGATTCGGTTTATGGTTTAATGAAATTAATTTCGCAATATAAATAGTTTTAATTTCAACTTTGGTGGTTTTGGAAGAAGGTGCAAATTAGAGTATAAGGCTTTATAGCAAAGGCCAACGAACTGATGGTGTTATGCAAAGCCAAGATAACGGTGGGCAAAACATTTGAATGCCTCTTATTGTAATAGTTTTCTAGAGTAATGTATGGTTTATTGCCGACAGTTAAGTATTTAAAAACTAGGTGAAATACAAGGTTAAATAATTAAGCAAATTAACAATTAGCACGTCACAGGGAGTTACGACATTGTTAGGTTGCAAAGGCTTATCAACAATTTTTATTATGTCTGGAAAAGTTACAGAGGAAAATTATTGCATGTTGAAAGCAATACTTACAATTAGTACAGTCAGATAAAAAGTCGAGTCAGAAATTGAAGCCCAAATCTTTTTATTTTGGAAAACTTTCAGTAACACATTGAATCAGTTCTATTGAAAAGTTAATTTTAGAAATATTTAAATTAATTTCACAATGATTTGGATCGGATTCACGACATTTTCTCATTTATTTATTTATTAAGATTTCATTAATGAATATACAAACTAAAGCCTTCTCAGACATTTTTAACCCCCGACGGCAAAAGAGGCTTGTTATAAGTTTTACGTATGTATCTGTGTAATTGTGTATCTGTCTGTGGCATCACAGCTCCTAAACGGATGAACCGGTTTAGATTTTTTTGTTTGACAGAGACTTTACCGAGCTATGTTTGATGAAAATCGGTTCAAAATTTATGCGTGTTTTACTCTTTGAATCGGGGTATTTTCGCAAGATATTGTGTTATAATTACGTGTTAAAACGGATTGTCGATCAAAGCGTGTTTACTACTAGATAAATTATGTAGTTTAAATAAGTAAATGTGTCGGGGGCTTTTTTAATTTTAATTTTTATCTATAACCAACCAAGGGTGGTGGAGTCGTTTAAACTGAAGAAAGCCAAAATTCTTACTAATATTATAAATTTGAAAGTTTGGATGGATGTGTGGGAGAGTCGTTCGGCATAATTTAATAACAAACATACCAAAATGGTTTGTTACTCAATCACGCCAGAACGGCTGAACGGATCTGGATGAAATTTGGCGCAGAGATTGATTAAAGTCTGGAATAGCACAAAGGCTACTTTTCATCCCGGTATAATGTTTTCTTGGGATAAGTAAAAACTTTTCATGCAGGCAAAGCCACTGCCAGAAGCTAGTATTGGATGGATTGATGGATGGAGTTACTCAACCGCGCCAGAACGGCTAAATGGATCTGGATGAAATTTGGTACAGATATAGATTATAGTCTGGAATAGCGTATAGGCTATATCCCGGTATAAATTTCTTTAGGATAAGAAAACACTTTTCACGCGGGCGAAGCCGCTGGCAGAAGCTAGTATATAATAGTTTTAGAAACCAAAATTAGAATCATATTCTGTTTAATCAAGTTTCCTCGTTATCTTTCAGCTCAGAAAACGCCGGAATAGCAACATATTTCTTTTGAACCTCATTGTAACGCACTGAGTTCCAGTCTGAAGAGTCAAATCTTTGCATCGAAGATAACTTAGCGACAGGATCGGGATTAGCTTTAGGTACGGAAGGTTCTCTAACGGATACGTTTAGTTCGGCAATGTCATTTATTCCGACTAACAGTCGTAAGAACGGATCGTCTGACGGTTCATTAACTGGCACCAAAGCAGGCTCCGCAGTCGAACAAGAAGCAGTTGGCTCCAATGCAGCGTAATTAGCACAAAATAAATTATTAACATGACTCACCAACTGCTGCGACAATATTTCAAACCTTTGCTCCATCGCCCGCGATGACTCGTGTGATCTGGTCCGGCGCCGTCGTTTTGGAGGCGGTTCATCTTCGCTCGAACTCGAACTCGATGCTGATGACCTTGGCTCCCTAGACGGCCCACGTGCGTTATCACTTTTACGTAACCGAGCGGTATCACGATCGCTAAAAACGTCCGCGAGATTATCAACGCTCGGTTCGGTAGTTTTATGGTTATTGTCCATTTTTAAATAACACGCACTTTTTACGTAACGGAATAAAATAATAATTAGTAACTTTCTACTTTATTCTCGAAAGTTAAACCGAATTTTACAGATACTAAAACAAATGGGGGTATGTTAATTTTTCTATATTTAAACTCTAACGACTTGTGCGCGTACGAAGAACAACGCAACAATGTCAAAGGAATGGCGGCTTGCTGTGTGCTGTTAAGTTAGTTCCAGGAGCGGCCACAGGCGGCGCTGTGATTGACTCACGTGACGGAAGTAGCATCATCTAACGATTTGGCGGGGAAAAAGACGATGTACTCTCATAAATGGACTTCGGACGTCAAACGGAACACATTATAGTCATTCCATAATAAATATCTCATGTCCGGTTTCCCATCATTATAGCCCTTTACATATACGGCATTACCAACGTATCTACCCTCGTTTTAATAAATATTCAATGAATGATTTTTATTAACGCCATCGCTCTTTGTGGGCTATTGAAATCGCTACCCTGGAACATTCCCGAATATATTATAATTCAACAAATGAATGCATTTACTAAAACCTACATAGAACCACCATTAACGCGGCTTGACCCTTGTTGACGAAGAAGTCTTAATTGCAGAGAGCTCTAGTTATAGTGGTCAACACATCGCGTGCTTTCTTTGAATAATATTTATTTCCTGTAACCTTATCGGTTTACTATGTGACTGTATCACGGATGAATTTGTGCAGAGAAATTTGTGCTTTATTTTGAAACGGTTAAAGTTCTATTTTAAATGATTCGGTTTATGGTTTAATGAAATTAATTTCGCAATATAAATAGTTTTAATTTCAACTTTGGTGGTTTTGGAAGAAGGTGCAAATTAGAGTATAAGGCTTTATAGCAAAGGCCAACGAACTGATGGTGTTATGCAAAGCCAAGATAACGGTGGGCAAAACATTTGAATGCCTCTTATTGTAATAGTTTTCTAGAGTAATGTATGGTTTATTGCCGACAGTTAAGTATTTAAAAACTAGGTGAAATACAAGGTTAAATAATTAAGCAAATTAACAATTAGCACGTCACAGGGAGTTACGACATTGTTAGGTTGCAAAGGCTTATCAACAATTTTTATTATGTCTGGAAAAGTTACAGAGGAAAATTATTGCATGTTGAAAGCAATACTTACAATTAGTACAGTCAGATAAAAAGTCGAGTCAGAAATTGAAGCCCAAATCTTTTTATTTTGGAAAACTTTCAGTAACACATTGAATCAGTTCTATTGAAAAGTTAATTTTAGAAATATTTAAATTAATTTCACAATGATTTGGATCGGATTCACGACATTTTCTCATTTATTTATTTATTAAGATTTCATTAATGAATATACAAACTAAAGCCTTCTCAGACATTTTTAACCCCCGACGGCAAAAGAGGCTTGTTATAAGTTTTACGTATGTATCTGTGTAATTGTGTATCTGTCTGTGGCATCACAGCTCCTAAACGGATGAACCGGTTTAGATTTTTTTGTTTGACAGAGACTTTACCGAGCTATGTTTGATGAAAATCGGTTCAAAATTTATGCGTGTTTTACTCTTTGAATCGGGGTATTTTCGCAAGATATTGTGTTATAATTACGTGTTAAAACGGATTGTCGATCAAAGCGTGTTTACTACTAGATAAATTATGTAGTTTAAATAAGTAAATGTGTCGGGGGCTTTTTTAATTTTAATTTTTATCTATAACCAACCAAGGGTGGTGGAGTCGTTTAAACTGAAGAAAGCCAAAATTCTTACTAATATTATAAATTTGAAAGTTTGGATGGATGTGTGGGAGAGTCGTTCGGCATAATTTAATAACAAACATACCAAAATGGTTTGTTACTCAATCACGCCAGAACGGCTGAACGGATCTGGATGAAATTTGGCGCAGAGATTGATTAAAGTCTGGAATAGCACAAAGGCTACTTTTCATCCCGGTATAATGTTTTCTTGGGATAAGTAAAAACTTTTCATGCAGGCAAAGCCACTGCCAGAAGCTAGTATTGGATGGATTGATGGATGGAGTTACTCAACCGCGCCAGAACGGCTAAATGGATCTGGATGAAATTTGGTACAGATATAGATTATAGTCTGGAATAGCGTATAGGCTATATCCCGGTATAAATTTCTTTAGGATAAGAAAACACTTTTCACGCGGGCGAAGCCGCTGGCAGAAGCTAGTATATAATAGTTTTAGAAACCAAAATTAGAATCATATTCTGTTTAATCAAGGCATCATTCAGGACTCAACAATTTTAGGAGACAGCTCAAAAGTTTCAGCTTTTTAATCGTGAAGAGAATGACGGTAGATTTTAATAATATCTCTCCTCCATGGACTATAAATTGCTTGTCGATGTCCATACATCAAATAGATTGATCAATCCATCAACAATAGCACTTTTTGGACTCTAGATTAAAAATAATAATTATTGGAAACATTTTGTTCATGAGCATATTCAGTTATATGCGGATCTCGATAATTTATATTTTCAGATGAGCCTAATTATTTCTGGGCTGTACAAGCATATAGTTATTTTTGTGGGGAGATTTAATAACGAAAGAAAAAAAATTGTAAATTTTTCGACATTAATAAAACGGCCAGCAAACTACCTCTGGTGAAAATAAGTAATGAGTAACCCCTTAGGCGGGTTGTATGAGCAGGCAAAAAAAAACCTTATATTTAACACGATATTATAACCACGCTTGATGAACTGATAGCCCAACATGACAAGACACTAGTCCATAAATAAAAATTAAAATAAAAAAGCCTTTATTTTTTGTAGAAATCATACATAGTATCTATCTAATTACATATTTCAATTTAACTATATACTAATATCTACATACTATCATCTATATGCTATAAGTTGCATTATTTTCTTTAACTACCTTTTATATAAGACAGTTTCTTATTACTTTTTTTTGTGTTTCTCGGCACCTTAGGGTCCCGATCCTTTGAAAGGCGTGCAAGGAGCCGTAGCCAACTCGTTGAGGCCCCTTTAGGCATGTATCAGGAAATGTGACACCAACCGACGATTATCCCTGAATGCACTAGGCAACTGCACCCAAGGTCAATCCCCGGTCGGTGCAGGACTATTGCAAATTATGGAGACAAAATGTATTGGGCTATAGATTTTGTAGGTTTAGTGGATCGATTGCCCAAAACTATAGGAGGACTACCGACTGCCCAACCACTGTCGATCTAAACGGCTATAAAATGGCAGGGGGTGACTTGCACACTCAATTAATGGGACCCCATAAAGGGTCGCTAGCACTTTAGTGACGTAGCGGCAAGGGGGAAACATATCAGGAGTTGCTTGAGGAGTGGAGAGGTATACCACGGCTATCAGGACAATCCCGGAAGTACGGTCAAGATCCCTACCAGCACCTTACTGGGTTAACTCCCTTCCTCCCCGAGCATGTTTGCTCTTGCGAATCTCTACTCAAGCCAGCCAATTAAGGCAAAAGAGAGGTGAGATCTCTGGGCCCCGTCAGTTTTCACTCCAACCGGCCAGTAAAGGCAAGCCAGATATGAGGAACAAGACTTCTCCCTGGAGATCAGGTCCGTGGGGTCGCCACTGCCCACCAGCTCGCCACAAAGCTGCCCTGCAGATTGTATCTCCCTTAGTTTGGCCCTCACCCTAGGTATGTTGCGGCAAAGCAGAATCTACCGGCACAAACTAGGAATCATTAAAGCGCGCAAGCCCCACCAGGACGTAACGTAGAGATACTGCGGTGGTCTTAATACTATTATTAGTATTCATAGATTTATTTTTGTAACAAAAACTTAAATAACTTTATTAAAAGTCTTAATCCTTAGTAGGTATTTTAATTACTAGCTTGTATTTAGTCTCACCTGTGCGCAATTAATCTGGCAAACCAAATTTGACTCACTTCCAGGTGTTCGATTAAACTGAAATTGTGAACACAAAATGTTTTTCCATACTAATACAATAATTGTAAATACGAAAGTAACTCTGTGTATCTGTTTTTTAACTTTTCAAGTCTTAACAGCTAAATAGATTTGGATGAAACTTTACACAATGGTAGACCATGTCCTCGACTAGGACAAAGGATGGTTTTTATTGCTGTAGTGAGTGATTCCCCGTGGGACGATGTTCGACTTTACGCGGGCGAATAAAAAAAAATTGTAACGGTCAACGAGGTTAGTCTTCCATAAAATCGTGTGAATACACATTGTTTTTGCCTGTTTCTTTCGAAATTGATTTTAGAACTTGATTGGCAGTAGCTTTATGTGCCTACAAGGCTATAGACAGCAGCTTCACGCTCGTGAAATTCGGAAATTATCCTACTAGAACTTACTTCTTTGATAAAAGTAACCTGTGTCCTAATTTTAGGCACGGGCTGCCAGCGCTTACAAAGGAGTTTTGGTTTAAATAAATATCACTAGATGGTGCGATATGCATCGATTTGTTATTGAACTGTGTGTAAAATTAACATTTTCTAGAATTGATCTTAAAATTGTATGTTCTTAAACAAGAATCAGCTCTCCTATGAATAAAATTATGGAATATTGGGTTCTTAATTCACATTTCGAATATTATTTGAACGGATCATTTAAAATTGATTCGAATAGATGTCGGTTTTAAATTTCTGAAGCATACTTATCGATTTTTAAATTTATATTGTACACATCATTTCAAATTTATGATGTGACGTTTTGATTAATAGGACACACTAAACAAAACGTCTCTTTGACCGTTCCATAACCCAACAAATACTCCAATTCAAATTTAAATCTAACTATTCCACTTCAAAGCTAAAACAAAAAGTTTTAATTAAAGTCATAGCTGTAACCCTTGGGAGTCGGTATCTATAAATTGTCCTTTGAAAATACTATAGACAAAACTTGACTGGGGCTCAAAGTTTCAAAATATATGTAGGGCACCATCCCTTCAAAACATGACCCACTTCTTCCAATTAATTCGTTCCCCTGGAATCAATATCAACCAACTTTCCTTTAAAACAACGTTACGTGACCATAACCCGATAAAATGTAGATCTACCGAAACTTGGTATTTAGTTCGTAATAAAATCTACGTCTTATTCAGAGTTACGACGGTCTCAAATCTATTGGACTATGAAAATATAGCAGCTGTGGAATGCTGGGCTGGATAACATGATTGAGGTAAGTGTACGGATGAGTGATATTAGGAGTAAGTGATACAACGAATGCTGTTGCTATACTGCCCTTTATTATAAAAGAACACAAGTTTATATGGTTACATTGACATCTCCCTCTCATCTCCTCCCTAAAACTAAAATAAAATAAAAGTTTACTTTTATTTTATTGCATGGATACAATATAAGCACAAATTAAACATTGATACTCTTAGGCTAACACGTATAAAATATAGTTATAACATAATCGTAGTACATATGTTCGTTATGTTTGGTATACAAAGTTATACAATAATAAGTAGTTACATACTTATAATAACAATCAATCCCTGAGTACCTATGAGCGCACAGCTGGCGCTTATTATTCGTCTCCGTTTTCTGCTGACCTGTATAATAGCTATTGTTAAGTGCTTATAGCATTGGTAATTAATTGTCTTATTGTTTTTATCTTAAACATGATACGGTTTCGTTCTGTTTTTGTGAATAATGTCGGGTTTTCCCTTATAATTGACCTCAACATTTGGTGACAAATCTCTAATCACCTTGTAAGGTCCAGAATATAATTGTTGAAGTTTATTGCCAGTTTCATTTTTAATTAAAACTTGATCGTTTGGCTTGTAGCGTATTGGATTTACATGCTGGTCGTATCTACTTTTTCTGCCTATTTTATTGGCTATCAAATTTTCCCGCGCTTCGGTTTGAGAAACCTGTAGGCGGTACTTAAGTTCAAGCGGGTAACTGTCGTAATTATATAGAGGCTCTACACACTTTTCCAAATTATTGGGCAAGTTACACTTTCTACCGTATACGAGTTCGAATGGTGTAAATTTTGTTGACGAGTGAACTGTCGTATTATAAGCAAAGCACCAGAATGGTAACCAAGTACTCCATAATTCGGGTTTTCCTTCTGCTTGGATTCGCAAAAATGCACCTAGATTTTTATGCGAGTTCTCTAGCGCTCCGATGCTTTGGTGATGATACGCAGTTGAGTTTAACTTTTTAATATGTAGTAATTCACAAACCTGTGTCACGGTCTCGGACATGAACTCTGTGCCTCTGTCGGTAGCTATGTCCCTCGGGATGCCATGTTGAAGTATGAAGTTATCCACGAAGGTGCGTGCTACTTCTGTAGAGGTTTTAGTGACGAGGGGATACGCACATACATACTTGGACAGCTCGCATTGCAATGTCAATATATAAGAAAAATTGTTGCTGTCTTTGTCTAATGGTCCTACCAAGTCTAAGAAGATTTTATCGAAAGCCGAATGAGCAGTTGTGGTGATTGCCATTGGCTCTTTCACCTGAACTGTATACTTATGCTTCTGACATTGAACACATTTTTTGACATAATTTTTGACATCACTTTCTAAGCCTGGCCAAAAATAGTATTTTTTTATATTAGTCAGCATTCTTCTCATGCCCGCGTGCCCACTAGTGGGCAAAAGATGAAAGTCGTTGAGTATCACTTTCCTATCATCTTTGTCCTCTATTCTTTCGACATCTTTTAATATACATAATCTGGGCCCTTTCCAGTTGCTTTGTTTTCTTATCTCACTAGTTAATTTCTCTACAAAAATTTTATTATTCGAATTTTTAATGAAGTATACTTCTTCTATATTTAGCTTGTTACATAGATCACTCAGCTCTCTCGCAAACTCGGCTCGCGTAGTTTGTGATTGAGATGCCGAGTTTATGAATATAGTTTTCATTTGGGCATTATACAATAATATTATGTGTGTTTGTAACACTACTGAGCTATCGCTCTTTAACTTCTTAAGACTGCTACTGGGTGCAAATCTTAACTCTACTGCGCCTCTTGGTTTGATATGAGTTTCCACTACATGTGGTTGAACTGGCAAGTTGTCGGTGGGCAACTCATCTGCCGGGGCGACAGCATCTAATTTTCGTTTTTGAGCGCGAGTCATTACTGCACACAGACACTCATTCATTTCTTTAAGTTCTTTTGACGTAATTTTTATTCTAGATAATGCGTCTGCAACGCAGTTCTCACTCCCTTTTACGTATTCTATTTCGTAATTGTATTCTTCTAGAGCTAGTCTAAATTTAAAGAGCCTGCTAGATGGGTCTTTTAAATTAAATAAGTATACAAGGGGTTTGTGGTCGGTTAGTATTTTAAATGTACGACCGTATAAATAGGGTCTGAAATATTTGACAGCCCAAACTACAGCTAAGAGTTCTTTCTCTATAGTGGGATAGTTCTTTTCCGCTTTGTTAAGGCTCCTACTAGCGTAAGCTATTGGTCTGCCATTTGAATTTGATAGTACTGCCCCAATTGCGTACCCAGATGCATCGGTTTGTACTATGAATTGATTTAGTTCTGAGAAATCTGGGTACTGTAGGATTGGCGGTGACATCATACTCTGTTTTAGAGTTTCAAATGACGTTTGACAGTTGCTATCCCAGTTGAATTTAGTGTTTTTCTTACTTAAAAGGTTTAAATGATAGGCTTTGTCGGCAAAGTGGTCTATAAATTTTCTATAGTAGTTTGCAAAAGCAACGAAGCGTTTCACTTCGTCCGTACTTTTAGGAACTGGATACTCTTTAATTATTTTAATCTTATCTGGGTCCGGCAATATACCATTGCCTGTCACCACGTGGCCTAAATAAAGCATCTCTTTCTTAAGGAAATCGCATTTAGTGGGATTTAATTTTAAGTTGGCACTGCGCAACTTTTCGAATACTTCTATTAAATTTTTGTTATGGTCAGTTAAGTTCCGTCCCATACAAATAAGATCGTCTAGGTACACTAAGCACTTGTCGTAGGATAGCCCGGTCATTGCCATGGTCATCATACGCGAAAATGAGCTGGGACTTGTTTTGAGTCCCATAGGCATTCTTGTCATTTGATACTGACCACCGTCTGCACTAAATGAAGTATATTTCCTACTGTGTTTGTTTAACGCTACGTTAAAAAATCCTTGGTTTAAATCTAAATGTGTGAAATAAATACATCCACACAAGGAATCTAGTATATCCGTGATGTTTGGCAGTGGAAACTTATCATCCTGAATACTAGTGTTGAGCTTACGGTAATCTATAACTAACCGCCATTTTTTTTCCCCGTTTGCGTCTGATTTTTTAGGCACTAGGAGTACTGGGCTGGACCACTCACTGGAACAAGGTTCAATAATTTCTTGTTCCAATAAGTTGTCCACTTGTTTTTTTAATTCGGCTTTCTGTGAATGCGGCATTCTGTAGGGCTTAACGTACACTGGTGCCACGTTTGGTTTCAATGTTATTGAGTGTTCATATAATTTAGTTGTTCCTAATTTATCACCCGGTAGGAAGAAAATATCTGCATATTTTGCGCAAATGGACTCTATGGATAATTGCTCCTCTTTATTTAAATGTTTCAGCGATAGCGAAGCGAATACCTTTCTGACACGATCAGCATTATTATTGGTTTCTTGAAATGAACATACATCATACTCGCTTGCTTTGTAAAGTGTTGGACTAATTGTTGTCAAGACTAAATCTGTCTCCGTGGTGTTTAAAATCCTAATTGGTATTTTCCCATTCGTGGGCTTAACTAAAGTATTTGCAACAAAGATCCCCTTTCGCAGTTCTGTTCCATTAACTACACATTCTTCTATCTCACATGTTCGAATAAAGTGAATAGACTCTGATCTTGCCGGTATATTAAAATGATTGTTTGTCATTATTAATGGTAATGATACCTTTGAGTTGTTATTCCATAGTAACAAAGTTTGGTTACCGTAATTTAATACTGATTTATACTTGCTTAAAAAGTCTTGTCCCAGTATGCCACTACCTTTACAAGGCAATGTTTTAAAAACATAGAACTTATGTTGTAGGGTCTGATTTCCAATAACTAGGCGCAAATAAGCATATCCTATAGCCTGTACTTTGCCCCCGATGCCGTTTACAAGTGTCTTCTCGATATGGATTGGAATGTTTTGGTCGAGAATTTGTTTATACTTTATGACAGATATGGATGCACCGGTGTCTACTAATAATTGGTATGAATAATGGTTATGCGATTTTATATTTACGTAGCCTACGTTATTGCATGATAAAATTATATTTTTAGTCCCGAAAAAACTGGTCCTCATTCCGCTGTTCTGTTTCTGTATTTTCCTGCGTTTCTGAGTCATCCAATGTATGTATGTGTTGATCCCTGGAGGTGCTATAATTGGACCTACCTCTGTTTCCATGAAATGGTCGGGTGGACCGGCGCCAGCTTGCCTGCGATCCTCTCCGAACCTGATCCTGCTGTTCGTCTTGGTTTTGGATAACCTGTTGATTGCCACGTGCGCGTCCTCTACCTGCGTATGAGAAGCGGCCTCTCCGCTGTGACCAGTTATAAGACGATCTCCCTCTATAATTCATCGTTAAAATATCGGAAGATGTTGATGGACTTGTTATATCTTCATCGATGGCCGCCTGTACTGCATCTTTCAATGATGTAAAATTTCTGGCTGAAATTATTGTACTAAGTCGTCGATTTCTCAATCCATCTGAGAAACATTTGATAGCTTGCTTCTCATTAATTGGCTTTAAAACTTTCAAACTGGCCTCGTTGGCCCCCGATTGAGAGATCGTCAAATCAACAAACAATTCCGTAATTTTTTTGCCGAAATCATCGATTGATAAATCGTTTTGCCTAAGACTTTGCAGCTTTCGTTGAATTGCTGTAGCCGATTTTTTAGGCAATAACTGAATCTTCAAGTCAGCTATAAAGTCGTCAATATTGACATATGAAGTCGCTAATTTCAATTTTGCGGTCTGTGAGAGTCTATTTTTTAATACGAAATTTAACAGTTTTCCTTGTGAATTTTCGTCTAACTCTGTTTTGTAATACTCTATGCCATCTATAAGTTGCTTTACGCTAGCCTCATCGTCTGTACAAACTGGTAATAAACTTAAAGCAACTTTTAAATCAAATTTACAAGTAGTTGCCATTTTATCTGCCGTACTAGGTTTCTGTGAGCACAATTCTAATATTTGTTCATATAAATGATCAAAATTTGCGCAAAGCTCGTGAATATGCGAACATTCACTCTCACATACGGTGCTTTTCGATTTTGAATAATATTCTAAAAATAAGTTGTACTCTTTTACTAAGTTGTCTGCCTCTGCTAATTTTACGACTATAATGTTACCTTTTCTTCTATCTGGACCTATCTTTATCAAATATTTTCTGATTTCAATTAACTTGTCGTACAATGTTTTTAAGTTTTCTGCCATTTAACATAAATACTTATTTCTATTTTCTTAGTAGGTACTGAATTACATACCATTATTTTATACTGCATACACTCCAGCGTTCATTTTTTTTTTCATTTGTCACTTATTTTAGTCCACTAAAATAATGTCATGTATATTTTATGCTATTACACGTTTACTACTAATAGAGAATAGACAACACCTTATATATAACCACGCACTGACACATAACGAATACAACTTTCGCGCACTTTTCTTCGTAAACCCTGGGTTTTTAACTCTTCAGATGACGTCCTCAGTGTCCTTCTTGTAGCCTCTGGCATTCGTCCGCATTTCCTCTGCGTCAGCTCTACGTCTCCATATAGAACATCGTAATCTGTCCTTCCTGATCTCATTACCCATCCATTTCTGATGGCAATTCTTGTAGATTCTGAAGATACCATACAAAAACGCCAACGATGCTATAAGAAGTAACACGATTAAAATGATGTTTGTTGTGCTGGCATGTATCGTCAGCTGCGTGATGTCAGCGCTGTTACTTCCACCTGCTGCGTTTTGTGGAACTATAACTTCTTCCTTCGTATTAGTTGTACCCATTTTGTGATTGTCGTGGTAAATATTCACAAAATAGAATAGTGACCACGCTAAGTCCCAGTACGAGATTGGTCTCGTTACAATACATTGCGACACCCGTTTTGGTCAAAGAAATGTAAACATACGCTGCTAGCGTTTACGCTGTCACGGTCGCCATGTACGGATGAGTGATATTAGGAGTAAGTGATACAACGAATGCTGTTGCTATACTGCCCTTTATTATAAAAGAACACAAGTTTATATGGTTACATTGACATCTCCCTCTCATAAGGCTCTCACTGGTATCGTGATGATGGATATTCCTCATGCATCTTAATAGTTAAACACACTTTATTGATATCGCAGTAAAGAACATTTTGATACCTAAACAATTCTAAAGAATGATTAGGAATCTATACTTACTTAATATTATAAAGGAGAAATATTTGTATTTTTATATGTAACGAATAAACTCAAAAACTACTGGAGCGATTTCAAAAACTCTTTCCGGGGTATTATCCCCGTATCCCTGTATTCCCACGGGAACGGGAACTACGCGGGTGAAACTGCGAGGCATCCGCTAGTTACTTGTTTTCCAAAATGACACAATAAATTAAAGGTATCATAATGATGAGAATGACAGATAGGATTTGCACATTGAGTTCCACTGTCAAAGAAGACTTTTGCATTTAAACCCCACCCCGTCTTTAATATATTATGATAAGATTTTTTTGTGCTTTCTCTGTATGAGAAGAGGTCTTTCGTCTGCAGTGAAACAGTAACAAGCTAGTATTGTTATTGTATTATTTTTGGGTAAGAATGCTGTGAGGCTCAAATGGGATTGGACGGGTCAGGTCAGGTGCATGCACTGTGACCATTGAGCAAAAGTTATAAGCCAAGTCATAGACTAAATGGGTGCCTGAAGACGGATGAAAAGAATATAAATGGGGCGATAACCTAGATGCTTACCGTGAGGGCAGGTATACGAGATGGTGGTTCGAGGAGGCAGGCTTGGCAGGACTTAGGCAAGGCCTTAGTAAAAAAAAAAGATTTTACTTTTAACAGTGGTACAATAAATTGTTAAAGTCGGCATTGTTGCCATGCAAAAACAAAACAGAACAGAAAAGAAAAGGTCGCGTTACTTAAAAAGTGTCACAACGCTTTAGGACCACAGTACCAACTTACCTTAGTAAAGTATTTACAAACCTTCAGATGTCCAAGAAAATATTTGTCCGTAGAAATAAGATGGTTTATTCTCAAACACATATTTCAGCCGACACTTAGGCCATGTAAAAACACATGATCCTCCATTTGGTAAGTGTAGTCGGGTAAAAAAGATTCGCAGCGTCGGTATTTATATTTACTTATATACTTGTAAGAGTGATAAACATGTTTTTGGAACGATGTTAGAATATTTTTAGACATAATATTGTGCGAGTATTGTGAAGCTATGAAATGAGCGAGAAATTACTGCTTTTTTACCCTACTGCCGAAGGAGGGTCGCAACAAACATCAGTCTATGTATGTATGTTTGTTCGTATGTGGCGTTGTAGAGACCAAACGTGTTGTCCGATTTTGATGATTCTTACGTCAATCGATTTGTCTTAACCTTGCGAGTGCCACTGGCAAAAAAATTGGAAAATAGAAAAATGGCGGATTTTGGGCGTCATATTGCGGGGTCAAAATAAAGGGTTTTAAGAGGCGATTTCAAAATTATAACACTTTATGTGAACTTTAAATGTACCTAATTCGAAAAGAAAATGTTAACAAAGTTCTTCTTGTTTACATCTTTTTAGTTCACCTTTTAAGCAGTCGGGTTTTTGCTGAAAATTATGACGACAGTACTCTCGCCAAGAGGAGCCTAAGAAAACATGGCACTAGGTAGATTTTCTCGAAGCGTTTCATCATATTTTCGAACCCTCGTTGTTTCGGTCTGATTAACACAAGAGGCTCTGTACAAAGTGTCATACTATCAGCAAAGGCGATGGTTGAAATGCCCATATGTAAAGACGGGGTTACATTACGTTTTTTTTTATTTCTTTTATTTTTTATTCTTTGTGATGGGTTTGCTCTTGACCGAGGTGACAGAGACAGAGTCGACGATGGAGTGAGCTTACCCAGAAGAAGCCTGTTCAGCCTAACTTTTTTATTTTATTTGTTTATTTATGATAGGCTTGCATTTGACCACTATTTCGCTTGATGTTAAGCGAAGCATGATCAATTTATTTTCGTAAAACTTGTTGTAGGACTCCTGAAACTAATTTCGTTAAAACAATAGTGTCGTGAAACCTTCAGTATCACAGTAACCATGGTACTGTAGAGGACGTAGACATAGGTTAATAAGTAAATTAATAAATTGCTTTTATAGTTTATATATTTAATACGAATTGCACAATATGCCTGCCTTCTGGGCGGCTCCACTAGAATTCAAAATCAAAAGTTTTTCAAAAACATATTCACTTATTTTCTGTTCGAAATTCATTTACCTTTCAAGTAATACCAATTGCCAGTGTTTTTTATAGGCAAGTAGGTAGCCTTCTAGTTAAGCAGAGTCCTCACAGTACCATCAGCATCGAAGCTCGTTTTTGCAATGCTGTTGTGAAACACATAATTTTGTACAATATAAAGAAATTGTCTTGATAGAAAAGACGATGGTGGATTCGAGAAAACATCTACGTGCAACGCAGTTAATAGCAGATGAAGATCTGCTCAAGCGCTTTCGCGGCACTATCGTCGTGTTAACCGTTTGAAATTGGTTGCATGATATTAGTTTTAGCAAAAAATGCGCGTGGCACAAAACGAAACCAGTGTTATGAAATTATTGCATGCATTGTAGAACTTGATGTATGCACGTGAAATTGCTAACAAAACTAGTGTCGTAAAACCAATTTTATGCCACTAATTTTGTAATGTATGATATTCCCATACATGTTTTGTCCCCCATGTTTAGTCTTTTTTAGGGTTCCCTACTTAAAAACGGGACCCTATTACTAAGACTCCACTGTCCGTCTGTCTGTCACCAGGCTGTATCTCATGAACCGTGATAGCTAGACAGTTGAAATTTTCATAGATAATGTATTAAGTATTCTTACTATTATTTCTGTAGCGACTATAACAACAAATACTAAAAACAGAGTAAAATAAATATTTAAGTACGGCTCCAATACAACAAACGTGAATTTTGCCGTTGTTTGCGATAATGGTACGGAACCCTTCGAGCGCGAGTCTAACTCGCACTTGGCCGGTTTTTTTTATTGCTTTCGCAATGCTTTTATTGATAGAATGTGTAGCGTTGTGAGGATCTCAACTGAAAATAGTCGAATGATACTAAATATCGAAATTAGTAAGTTAATACGCTTAATAGCCACATCTCTAAAAATACGGAACAACTCTAATTTTCCGGAACGGTATTGCTCTGTCATTTGGATTCCGCTGGCTAAGCTAAAATAACCATCTTCCAATCCTCACGACTCTGTTGCCCCGAATTAGGGTGAGTTTCACATTAGTTCTTTTATGTGAAACTCACCCTAATATTTTCATTTTCACATAATTATGGATTGTAAGCTAACTATATTATCCTACAATTGTAAATCCATTAAACGATCGGTACAGTGTGTGCGCGAACTTACAAAAGCGAACGATATTGTGCTGCTGCAGGAGACTTGGCTGCTACCCCATGACCTAGATTTTATAAATGAAATTAATGAAGATTTTTGTTGTATAGCCAAGTCTTCTGTTGACACTTCAGCAGGGATATTGAGAGGTAGGCCGTATGGGGGTTTAGCCATTATGTGGAATGAAACAAAATTCCCGTATGTGTCGCCTATTAGCTGTAGTAGCGACCGCTTAGCGGCTGTGCGAATAACAACGGGTATGGGATGCGTCATAATTGTAAATGTGTATATGCCGGTGGATAACGCCAATAACTTGACAGAATTCATTGATTGTTTGGGTGCAATTAACGCAATTATAGAAGAAGGCGATGTACAATGTGTTTATGTTCTTGGTGATTTTAATTCACACCCCTCCGCAAAGTTTGGACATGAATTGATAAAGTTCTGTACTGATATGGAGTAGGAATGTGTAGATTTTAATTCACTTGGATTGGAATCAGAAACTTTTACGTTTATGAGTGAGTCACACGGTAGTCGGCGATGGCTTGATCATTGCATCGCAACAAAGGCGGCATGGGACACTGTGATAGCGGCGGACGTCATATGTGACGTCACGTGGTCTGATCATTATCCCTTGCGTATTGTTTGCGATATTACGTGCATGACTACTGAAACGGCCTTAGCCGTCTTCTATGACCACCTTAATAATATCAAATGGGGCAAACGCACCACTGAACAAATAAATGTGTACCAAAAATATTGTATTGATAAGCTAGGTAATGATTTTAAATGTGATTGTGAAACCAACAGAAAGTGTGAGCACTATGACAAATATTGTGAAGCTATTGATATTTATTATACTTACATTGTTGATACATTGCAGGCAGCTGCTATACTCAGTTCTCGTGCAGGTGAACAGAAGCGTTGCAAAAAGGTGACAGGGTGGAACTACCATGTGAGGGACTATCATCAGACAGCTAGGTTCCATTTCAAGGTTTGGGTAGAGGCTGGTAGGCCATTACAGGGATTGATTTTTGATAAAATGCGTAGTAGTCGTGCTATATTTAAAAATAAAATCAAATGGTGTCAGAAAAACGAAGAAAGTATAAAGATGAACATTTTGGCTTTGTACAGAATAGAAAATAATTTTAATAAATTTTGGAACGCAACTAAAAAGTTTAGTTATAAACAGAGCCTACCAGTGTCCGTCGATGGTTTGCAGGAGATGCGTCGGATAGCTGACTTGTTTGCCAGTAAATTCAACTACCGACCAATCTCGCTTGGTACTGTTATAGGTAAAGTGCTGGAGCGTCTCATACAGCCCGAATTGCAGAGGAATATAAGAATTGATGATGCTCAGTTTGGTTTCCGACCCGGTCTCTCGACAGACTCTGCAATTATAAGCCTAAAGAGTACAATATCATACTACACCCGCAGAAGAGCGTGTTTGCAGAAGCAAGGGTCCCGGACTTCTACGCAATCATGAGGTCGAGAATTGCGTCTTTTTGGCAAAGTTTGAGACGTTCCAGTAATAGTATTTTGAGGGCTGTCTCGTGCAACCTGGCTAGTCTCATATTTAAAAACTGGATTTCTGTACACCTGAACGAGAACAAAAAATGACGTTAGACTATATAGTTTTATAAGACTATGGGTACCTATACATACCTTCATATGTGTATATTTTAATGTGGTTTTAATTTATTTATTTTTATCTTGTGATGCTATTTTTGTATATGGGTGTTTTGCCTGCAATAAACGATTATTATTATTAGTTTAATGATTGTACCTGATTCTCTGTGCCGGACGACCAATATAGACTCCATCACCTTTTTAATATCAGTTTTAGCGCTGTCATGTTTGACGCGTGTAGCGTCAAACATGACAGCGTACAAAGGAATTTGCAATGAGATGTGTTTCTACTGCATCGGGGTGTGCCTCCGTGTTATATTGGTTCACGGTACGGCTGAGGGCTGATCCCTTGACCTTGCTTACTGCTGTGCCTGCTCGCTACCTACACACGCTGCCTACGCACGCCTGCCAGGTCTTGGCCTGCCTACCTGCGGCCTACTGCCACGTAGGGTAGGCTGCGTAGGCACCGGGCCTACGCAGCCTACCCTGCGAAACCCTAGCCGCTCCAGTTCCAGCGGCCTGCCGCTGAGCCTGTGCTGACAGGTCCCCGCGTCTGCCACGTGCTGCCAAGGGGCGGTACCCTTTATCTGTATTTAACTAAGTGATGGTTATCGGTATAGAACTACTGTGACTACTTACCCGCGACCTAGCTGAGCTAACTTTAGTTTATCTTAATATATGTATTAACTTGTCCAGCTGTTTTCTTTGCATCAACCTACTTACCTACCAGTTAGCGGCCTGCGCCGGCTACCCTGCGCAGCTCTTGCCGTTACAAATGATACGTGTCTAGGGCCTCAGAGAGCTCAAATTCTCAGTATAAGATATAGTTAGTGGAGGAGGGAAGTTGGGTAACTTAAAATCAACAAGTATGTTCCAACTTGTGAGAGGTCTGTGTCCTGCAGTGTACAGATAGACAGAGTTTATCGATTGATTTGATTGAGTAGTCTGACTAACAACTCACGTGCAAACTAGTAATTTCATTTCATTTCATTTATTTATTCTCAAACAATTTACATTGTGTCGAACATTACATAATTAAAATTACAAAAAACAACAATTATTATGTTACACTTGAAGGTAAATTAAATTATTTTTATACACAATTATTTAATATATTTATGTTCCAAAAATTATTATATCGTTTAAAATTTATTCCATACATGCCTCAAGATAATATCATAATGTCAAGTTATATCAAAATATATATAAATATGTATATGTCAAATAAAAAAAAAAAATATAACGTCACAAGAATTAATTATAATGTCAAGTTAATTCAACATGTCACAAAAAATAAATAAAAGCAAATTTGTTCCTGATACATTTCACAATTTAGAATTATAATGTCAAGTTAATACAATATATGTTACAAGAAAAATATAATTTCAAATTAATACGATATATGTCACAAGCAATTAAATGTCAAGTTAATACAATTTATGTCACAAAAACTTTGTTAATTCAAATTAATACAATGTATTGTCACTAGTAATAACTATTATGTCAAAACAAGTCAATTAAATATAATGTCAAATAAATTTAAATAAAAATTGCTATTTCTAATAATAAGTAACTATTTATCATTGCTAGAAAAAAAATCTGACACCGAGTATAAACATTTTTCCAACAAGAAGGCTTTTAATTTAGACTTAAATAAGTGCAAACTATAAATTAATAACTTTAACTCAGTCGGTAACCTATTAAATATTTCCACCGCTTGGTATCGGTAGCAATGTTTAGCTATATTGAAATTTGGTGACATTTTGTGTTTGAATACCTTCCTTCTGGTGCTTTCTCTAATTTTACGCTTCTGATTCATACTGATAAATATACTTGGCAAAGTGAGATAGGACTACTAATATGTATAGGCTGGGTACTGTCAATATTTTCAGTTCTTTAAAGAACTCTCTGCATGAGTCTCTTTGTGAGATCCTGACTATAGTCCTTATGGCACGTTTCTGTAAGATAAACGCCTTCTGACAGTTATAACTATAGCTATTACCCCAAAACATGACGCTGTATCTTATTCTAGATTCTACCACAGCGTGATATACAGCCTTTAGTTGCTAGAGATCCAAAATATCTCTAAGGCTCCTAAGTGCATAGCACGCTGATGAAATGGAAGAGTCAATAGCAGCCAGCTCCGGTTTCCAGTTTAAATACCCGTCTATGTTTATTCCTAAAAATTTAACTTTGTCTACTAATGCAATCTTGTCTTCTCTAATTTGTACAATTATATTGTCATTGTTACGAGTTGTCGTCTTAAATAAAATAATGTTAGTTTTACTTGTATTAAGAATAAGGTTATTGGCTGTAAATCAGTCGCAGATAATTTCTAGGCTTTTATTTACGTTTTCTGCCAATTCGTTTAAGTCATTTGCCCCAACTGTAATATTAGTGTCATCTGCAAAGACAACAAGTTTTGCATCAGGCTTAACGTGGTGCATACAGTTAAGCAAATCATTGGTAAAAATAATAAAGAGTATAGGTCCTAAAATTGAGCCTTGAGGCACACCACGTTTTATGTCTGTAATGTTAGAAGTGTGACGACTTCATGATTATTATCATCAATGCTTTTAATTTCGACATACATCCGTCTATTTTGTAAGTAGGATCTAAAAAGCTGTAAGGCCTTGCCTCTGATACCGTAATATTCTAGTTTAGTTAGTAATAATTCATAGTCAATCGTGCCAAAAGCAGAACTAAGGTCAATAAAAAGCCCAGCCACTTTCGTTTTGTCATTTAATTTATTAATTATGTCATCTATAAGAATATTTATTGCATCTGAGCAACCGACGCCTTTTTGATATCCAAATTGCCTTAAATTAATGATTTTATTCAAATTCAAATGAACCATCAGCCTGGTTTTAATAATTTTTTCAAATAATTTTGATAAGGTTGGCAAAAGCGATATGGGTCGGTAATTTTTCGGATCAGTCTTAGTGCCTTTCTTGAATATTGGTACCACTTTAGCTATTTTCAATTGGTCTGGAAAGAGCGACTCCTCAAAACATTTATTAAAAAAATTGGAAAGAGGGAAAGCTAAGCTGTCAATATTCTCTTTCAAAATTGAAATAGGCAGCTCATCAAAGCCGCAAGATTTTTTGTTAGCCATCTTACTTACTAACTTTATTATTTCAGAGGGTGTAGTCGGCTTAAAAGTCAAATTATTCTCCACTCTTTTAGTAGTTTTCAACAAAAAAGACATAGCCCTTTCCTTTTCATTGCTAGCTAGTGTTGATTTGAACACAAAACTATCGACGAACTGATTTGCGACCTGCTGGGGATCGGTTAAAACTTTATTGTTTACTTTCAGCATTAAATTTCTACATCGCCTATTTTTTGTCTTATTTTTGATTTGGTTTACAAGTTTCCATGTCTCTTTTGTTACATTTTTAGAACTATTCAAATGATGTAATGAAGCGTCTTTTTTGGCTTGCTGAATTACCCTTCTTTAAATTCGGATATAGCTAATTTTTTTTTTTTTATACTGGAATTATTTAGCGTACCTGAGCAAAGAACTCTGTTCATCTTACTTGAAACTTTAACCCCTTTTGTAATCCACTTTACTGTAGTGTTTTTATATGGCTTTATTCTAACCGATTTCTTTCGATAGCAATCTTGGAATACTTTTCCAAGACAGCTTATAAAACTATTTATTCCCATGTTAGTCCAATTTGTATTATTAATACTGTTCTTGAAGCTAATATTATTTTTTTCGTTAAAAATTCTTTTTTTAATTACTATGGTTTGATCACAATTTATAGATTTATTATTGATTTTATCAAGAACTACATTGCAGAATAGTCCAACATGACCATCTGCTAATCCATTGTGATCAACAAAACACTGGTCTATGTCATCATCAGCAAGATTTGTAATTACGTTATCTAAGCACGAATGTGCGTTGTTCCGAATGAAGGTAGGAGTATTTAAAAGGTACCGAAAATTATAACATGTCACCATACTTAGAAATTCAGCTGATTTTTTACTCTCAACAAGTATGTCAATATTGAAATCGCCACATATAATGCACTTCTTGTTAATAAAATGTTCCAACAATTTTTCTAAACTAGACATAAAACTTTCAAAATTTTTATCGTAGGGACTTCTGTAGCAACAACAGAGAACTAACCCAGTTTCAAGATCCTTTACCCCACATATCTCAAAACTATCTGCTCTATACAACTTTTTAACAAAATCAATATTTTCACACTGTTTATTTATATGCCCTAAAATGAGACTACCTCCCCTTTTTTTGTTCGTCCTTGTGTTGTATGAAACTAAATTATAATTGGAAATATTAAATACAAGAGCAGATTGTGGATTTAAGAAATGTTCGGTTAAACATAGGTAGTGTAAAGGAATACCTACAGTTTCAATATATAGTTGAAGCTCAGTTTTTTTATTACTTATTCCACATACATTTTGATGGAATATCTTTAAACAGCTAGTTTTATTCATCAAGTTCTGTTTACAGACTGCATTTGTTACTGAATTATGCACGAAAAAGGTCACTGTCTTCCATCACTGAGCTACAATTAGATACAACTTTAGATGAAATCGGGTCTGGAATTGACAATTTATTGAAATAGTAAGGAATAGTACCAGGTTTGAGCTGGCACTTTCCACTGTCTTCATATGCTTGAGTCATATTAACACTACAGTCATATTTATGTGTTGAATGTTTTCAACATTGCTGTATTGTTAACCTTTCCAGTATACTTACAAAACATTTCCTGCGTATATTCAAGTCTTTTATTAGTATCAAAAGTGTATGCATACTTAAAAACCCTGTTACTTAGGTATAAGAGTCGATTAAAAGCTTCTATTCTGGAATTGTACAGGCTTGTATTCCATTTTAATTTAAAATTAGGACAACATATAATAACATTCGTGTGCATTATCACGCTAAGTTTACATTTTATATAATCAACCAGATCCACATAATTTTTAGAGACTAAGAAGTCTTTTTCACCAAGGAAGATTATGCAATAGTCATTAAGGGAGTAATTTAGTAGTTTTTTGTCCACTGTTTCAAGGAGTTTTGCGATACCCGATTTTGGCATGCAATAGTGACAGATGTTATACTTTGGAAAGGTGTTTTCGGCAATTTCTAATATATTATTTACATTATTATCACTTATTATGCATAATTTATTTTGATGAACATTTCTTATAACTTTACTACGCTGTGTCGGCAATGTCATTGCGTCCAAATTAGTGGTGCCCTCTAGGGTCACTTGCACTTGTATGTCATCTTGAGTCATCGTAGGTACTAGGATTTTATCTTCCGACGGCAGTTTGTTTATAACAGTTTGTTGAACAGAAGTTTGTGTATTTTTAAAGTCAAGCTTGGTTCTAATTAGACATTTACGTTTTATTTTGTTCGCAGGTTTTTTGGACGATGTGCTTGTACATATGTGTGTCAATTTGTCGATTCTTAGTTTGTAGTCGGTGATTATTTTTGCCTGAGAACTATTTTCTAACAACAAGTTCTCTATTTCAGCTTCTGCGATTGTCAACTTTTCTTCGAGTTGACTTAGTCTGGTTTTTAATTCTTTCACATCGTCATTTGATTTTAAATATAAATCCGGATAACTACGGTTTAAGTCCTGAGAGGCCGTTGAAGAAAGCGATGTGTATTCTTCCTCTTTGTCTGACAATTCAGCTGCAACTTCCAATGAATTATTAGTCAAGATAACAGAGTTGATTCTGTTCCTTAACGTTACATTGGCAGTTTGAGAATAAGTACTAGTATTGGTACTGCTAAGGCTGTCAAACAACTGTTTTGAGTTGTCTGCCATACTACTTTTATTACAACAAACGTTTGGTAATATTGTTTGTAAATGTTAGGCAAATCCAAAAAGTCCAGCACTTACTGAGATGCGACCAGCGCCGCGCCGTGTGCGTTATTAATGTGGACCACACGAACCACTAGACCAATCGTACTTAAGGTTTCGAGTCGAAAATCTTCTTCCGTTTACGCGTCAATTTTGTTAGAATGTGGGTAGTCAAAATGTTTATATAATTTTTGTGCTCATCTATACAAATATTATAAAGAGGAAAGATTTTTTTGTTTGTTTGTTTGTTTGAACCTAATAGGCTCCAAAACTACTGGACCGATTTCAAAAATTCTTTCACCGTTGGGAAGCTACTCTATCCCCGGGTGACATAGGCTACTTTTTATCCCTGTATTCCCACGGGAACGGGACCTACGCGGGTAAAACCGCGAGGCGTCCTCTAGTACGGTATAATTTCAATCGGTTTTTATTTTCATAGCTTATGTACTAAAAGTTAATTTCACAGACGAATCCAATATTGTCCTGGACACACTTGTAGGTTTTTAAATACGAGATAAATAATTTGTGCCGCACGAATCACTGTTTGTCAAACTTTGTTTTTCGAACTGAACCACACAGTAGTCACTTTTTTGTTTTAGTCCAGAATGTTGTGTTAAGTCACTGGATAACACTATCACACACTAATTACTAGTCTTTCTAATGTTTAAACTAGTTTTCACTGCAAATTACTCAAAGTTTACTTTTTAAATGAATTAAATACAAAGAGTCGATGTTGTCACACAAACCAAGATGGCGTTATTTTAGGGATGGATGACGTTATTTTAGGTGTGAGATCTGTCATTATTGACGTGAACCCACTTCGAGTTCAAGACCACGTCTAGTACATATTAGAGTAGTTTGAGAGCGTTAATAGGAATAGCTATCTACCTGCTAGTAATACATAACTCATTCCATAGCATTGTAAGGAAAGAAAAGTGAACCAAATACGTACAATGATAACATCCTTTTTTGAAGTCGTTTAAAAAGTAGCATATATGATATACAGCACACAAGAAATAAAAACTTTTTGAACAAAATCAAACCGTCTTCTAAAACAAAACACTACAAAGCGAAAAATTACTTATAATGTAGTATTTTGTTTTGGAAGTCGGCTTTATATTTGCCGAAAAGTTTTTTATTAATCTCTTTTTAGTTTTGGTAGGTACCTCCATTCTCCATCCGTCTCATGACAATTTCATTAAACCGTATTATATTCTTCTCCTTTTTTTGAAGTCAGTTAAATAAACAACAGAGATTTTGCAACTTCTAAGGTAAATTAGAGTTGTTTTTAAGGATTGAAATAATAAAAAATCAAAAATATATATTTTATTGACATGGAAAAAGAGTTATACATTTCCATTTGAAACCCTGACTCCTGTGCTAGGTGAAACCTGTGTTACAGGAGTCAGTGTCCTCACCCGTTATGGTACTAGTGTTCACAACATTTTATGCATCAGAAATATAAAAAAAAGAAAGAATGATAACCATTAAAAATAATATATGCGTGCTCTTATGTGGTGTGTGTGTGTTTATGCCTAGGTGTGAAAGTGTGAGTGTGTTGTGTCTATGTGTGTGTTTGGCGTGTGTGAGTGATCAGTGATCATGGTTGGTGGCTGGACTTGGGTTATATAATAAGACTTGATTTGCCTACCTAACTATTAATAATTGACATGCTAATAAGAATGTACTTACAAGTAAAATTTAAAAATTTAAAAAACCCCCGACACATTTATCTTGCGAAAACATCCCGATTCAAACAGTGAAACGCCCATAACTTTTGAACGGCTGAACCGTTTTTTTTTAAACATAGCTAAGAACACTCTCGACACAATCACCTTTCCAACAAAAAAAACTAAATCAAAATCGGTTCATCCGTTGAGGCGCTATGATGCCACAGACAGACACACAGATACACAGATACACAGATACACAGATACACAGATACACAGATACACAGATACACAGACACACAGATACACAGATACACAGATACACAGATACACAGCAACACACCTCAAACTTATAACACCCCTCTTTTTCCGTCGGGGGTTAAAAAATTACGGGCATTGTCCCATAAGTTGTCTTTACATGTTGTACATGTGTCTTTAAATTCTCCTTGGACCCATGTTGAATGTTGTCCTGGACTGACTGAAAAAGATTTTTTAAGTGATAGGTTAAAAAAAAATACAAAAATTATAAACCTAGTATTAAAATTGCGGGTTCCTGACCTCAGTACGTTATTTTTGTATAATCAGACCAAAATAAATCTGCAATATTTATCTTACGATGCTCTAATTTTTATCGAACGCAGAGCAAGAACTCCATCATGAAAATTGTTGTGTCAATGTTAAATTAGGATGAGTGGCTAAATAAATATATAGACTAGTATGCGGTGGGGAAACAAATGTCGCAGATAAGGGAATGTAGTTCATAGATCATCGAAAATAAGTGGTTACTGTACCTCTAACTTTTTTCGTAGGCAACAGCAGCATAGAACCTTGAACTTAAAGTTCAACTACTTAAAACTTTTGTATTGTCAAGGAGTCAGTCGGTCAGTCAAATGCTTCAAGACAGGTTTAAAAAAACACTATATTTAAATGTTTTTGGAGGGTAACTCTGCAAATTGTGATACTATTATGAAAAGTCCCTTGGCAATAGAAAGCCACATCATTGTTGATTATCATATACTTTCAGCCGGATAGGCCAGAGGGCGAACCCGCGGGAAAAACTAACACATTAAAAAGACGTCTCTAACTGGACACAAGCCTCAAAGGTGGCCTCCCTTAAGGCCTGTATCTAGCAGTGATATTTGCCTAGTAATAATGAAAACTATGTATAAATAATTGATTTACTCGTGGGGGTTCAGATTGCAATTTGCTCTACATCTTTGGAAAATGTTAACTTAAAAAACATATGTTGTATTAAATATTTTTGTTTTACTCGTTACATAAAAGAGGAAAATACTTCAAATAACACCGCTGTTTTGCCAAGGTGTCGGATTAAGCACGAGTGTGAAAACGTTACGTATTTATGAATCCTTCCCACATGGAAGGTCAAAAGGAACAAAATATCTCACAAAACAATTAAAAATACTTTTTAAGTATTGTATGTGGCTTTTATGTAGGTACGAGGTGCTAAGTATTTTTTACTAAGACCTACAAGAAACATTAATTAAATATTATTTATTAATATTAAGAGTATTTAAATTTTGTTGTGCACTACTGTACATCCAGTACTGTCTTCATAATTAGGCAAATTTCTTAATGCAACTGAGTTTTGCTGTAAGAGAACCCCATTAAAGGTTAAGCTCACCTTTGTACATAAGCAGTCTTATTGTATTTGAGTCTTTATGTTTTTGTTGACATGTACTTTTTCTTTTTAAATAATAAGAATTCGAATTATATCCAAAACAAAATACTTTAAATAATTCTTCGTCTTCATCTTATCAATCTTATAAGCACAGATAATATTATACCAGCATACAGATACCTCATCTCATGCAAAGAAACCGTGCCGACCTAACTAATAAACAGAGAATTTTTCTAAGAACATCAATTGTGTTCATTTCCGTTCCACAGATATAGATGGCGTTAGGAGTGACTTGTAAGTAAAAGAGTTTACTCGCATCGAGAAGTATTCTGTTGATGCGAGTAAACTCTTTTTTTAATACAGCGACGATTTGTTTTGTAGGATTTTTTTTGCGTTTTCATAGTTTCATTGTATTTTAAGTGAATAATAAATAGCAGCAGTAAATAGGAATATCTCTTGGGGGCTGAGTCACCCACGTCCGTAGGAGTGTACCCCATTCGATTCCCTACACGTGGTCCCCGGGTGGTGCAAATCAGGTGACAAACTGGTGGTAGGCTTCGGCCGAAGGCTTGCGACCACCCACCGGGCAAAGACGTACCGCCAAGCGGCCTAGTCGTGTTCCGGTATGATGCTCGGTGCAGCCACTAGAGGAATTGGGTCGAGATAGTTGTTCCACTGCAGGCAGGCCGGCCTGACTCGCGTTGTTATGGACGTATCGGGAGACTGGTCGCGGAGGGTAGCGGGATCCGAGGCACGGTGCGCCGCTGGCCGACCGCAGGTAGTTGGGGGCCCAAGTAGTGTGCCAGCCCCACATGAAAGGCTGCCCCGCCAACTGACGAAAAATCCCGGAATGCGCCATCGTGCTGGTTGGCGACCAGACGAGAGTGCCCGATGGACATTCCTGGGGGGGCTCGGGCGTCCCCGCAGTCTCCAGACCAGTCCCCCAATGATAGCGTCCTATCGGCGCGTGTCTGTAGGTTGCAAGCGTGGAACCTCATCTCACTTCCTTCTCCTCTCCTTCCTTTTCCTTACCCAGGGTTTACCCTGGAGCACATGTTCAAGCCACGCGCTGGTGTATGCATGTACGCCCGGGACGACATCTGCTATCGGCGTCTCCGTGATCTTGAAGACTCAAATTACTCAGTGCTATGGGCCCTGGTGGACACAGGTCTGGATAAGATCATCTACGCCTGTGTCTACCGATCGCATAGCGGTGATCTGGAGACAACCAGGCTCACACAGTACCTGAGTGAGGCGGCAGATGTGGCTCAGCTACGGTACCCCTCCGCCCAACTAGTGTTACTGGGGGACTTTAATGCCCACCACCAGGAGTGGCTCTTCCCATTCCAGTGCACTGACCATGCTGGACGAGAGATGCGAAATCTTTCGATTGCGCTTAATCTCACCCAGCTGGTCCAAGGGGCTACGAGGGTGCCAGATGTAGATTCACATACAGCCGATTGCTTGGACCTTCTGCTGACAACTGATCCAGACCGATACTCAGTGTCGATATCATCACCTTTGGGTAGTTCCGACCACTGTCTGGTGAAATCTGTATCTGTCTACTCCCCGCCCGATCCCAGCCCAAGAGGCACCCGGCGGGTTTGGCGGTACAAGTCAGCAGATTGGGATGGTATGCGATCTTTTTTCGCTTGCTATCCTTGGCGGCCCACTTGCTTCTCTTCGGATGACCCATCGTCATGCGCTGACGCAGTGACAGATGTGTTGCGTCAGGGGATGGAATACTACATTCCGTTCTCTGACGTAACGGTGTCCAGCGTTGACCGTCCGTGGTTTGGTGCTGAGTGTGACCGCGCAAACGTGGTTAAACACAAGGCATACCTAGCATGGGTCGACGCTCGTGTGCGCAAGGCAAGTGACGTGAGTCAGAAGAAGAGAGCCTTCAACAGGGCTGCCAAGTCCTGCAAAAAAGCGATGCGAAGGGCACGATTTGACCATATAAGCAGAATCGGGGACAAACTTGCTTCACACCCTGCAGGTAGCAAGGCGTTTTGGTCCCTGGCTAAATCGGTTGAATCAAACTTCTGTCGCCCCTCACTACCACCACTGCTGAGGCCCGACGGTTCCTTGGCCCACTCCGCTGAGGACAAGGCTAACTTGTTTGCCTCCCTCTTTGCGGAATTTTCGCGTCTGAATACTGATGGCACGCGGCCCCCCCTTCTGCTGTTCGATGTAAGACGAGTATGTCGGAAATTCGCATCCATCAGAGAGAGGTCTATAGGGTGCTGCGAAACCTTGACGTGAACAAGGCTAGTGGCCCCGACGGGATACCGGCAATTGTACTTAAAACTTGTGCGCCTGAATTGTCTCCGATCTTGACACGCCTTTATCGCCTTTCGATGGCGACTGGAAAAGTGCCGAAGGCTTGGAAGCAAGCTAACGTTCAAACCGTGCCCAAGAAGGGTAGTCGAGCGGACCCGGCCAACTACAGGCCCATATCAGTAAGGTCCATCCTCTGTAAGAGTATGGAACGTGTATTGAATAAAAAGCTCCTGGCATACCTAGAAGACAACGACCTCCTTAGTGGCCGACAATACGGCTTCCGCCGAAACCGGTCAACTGGGGATCTTCTAGCGTATGCCATTCACATCTGGAGTGAGGCCATCGAGAAGCACGGGGAGGCGCTTGCTGTCTCCCTTGACATATCGAAGGCCTTTGACAGGGTCTGGCACGAGAGCCTTATAGGTAAGCTACCTTCCTTCGGTCTGCCTAGTGGTCTGTGTGACTGGATTGCAGACTTCCTGAGGGATCGGTCCATCCGAGTGGTTATCGATGGTTGCTCGTCCGGTCAGTTAGGTATTAACGCCGGAGTCCCTCTGGGGTCAGTGCTCTTGGCAACATTGTTCTTGCTGCACATTAATGACCTGCTAAAACCCGGAACCTTTGGGTATGCCGACGACAGGACTGTTGCTGAGAGATACGTATCTGGCGCACGGGCTACTGGGCCTCAAGTCCGGTCTCTTCGGGAGGCTATGGTTGAGCCCTTGAACCTGTCTTTGGAGGCAGTCTCCGAATGGGGCAATGCCAATCTAGTCAGTTTCAATGCTGCTAAGACCCAGGCGTGTCTTTTTTCCGCAAAAAAGAGCCAATTCCACCCGGCTCCATCCTTCCGTGGTGTAACCGTGCCGATAACGGACCATCTCGAACTTCTTGGTGTTACGTTAACATCGACCCTCAATTTTGGTCCATTCATTGAGTCAAAGGCTCAATTGGCTGCAAAAAAGTTGGGGATCCTTGCGAAGGTGAGACGGTACTTCACGCCTGAACAGCTGCTCAACTTGTATAAAGCGCAAGTTCGGTCATGCGTGGAGTACTGCTCTCACCTCTGGGATGGATCTGCCAAATACCAGCTTGATGCACTTGAGTCGATTGACAGACGGGCCAAAAGGCTTATTGGCAACGATGCACTGGTCGCCTCAAAGCTCCAGAGCCTCGAACATCGACGCCGAGTTGCCAGCCTGTCGGTTTTTTATCGGTTACATTTCGGGGAGTGCGCGACGGAACTGCACAATTTGATTCCGCCAAGCCCTTTCCATCATCGGACTACAAGACGTACGGCAATGTGCCATCGGTACATGGTGGATATCCCACCCATACGCACAAAGCGTTTTGAAAATACTTTCATTGTGCGTACAGCTAAGGAGTGGAACTCCCTGCCGGCGTCCTTGTTTCCTGATAGCTACAACCTAGGGGTCTTCAAGTCAAGAGTGAATAGGTTACTTCTAGGCAAGCGTGCTCCACCTTCGACCATATCATCGCTTAACATCAGGCGAGATAGTGGTCAAACGCGAGCCTATAACAAACAAAAAAAAAAAAAAAAGAATCGTAGTCTAACTTTACACGTGTTTCAGGCCACCCACTCTCGCAATGGCGCCCGCAGTTTTCTTGGCCCCAACTAAAGGCTGTCGCCAAATGCCATAAATTTGATGTACATAAAACATTTTTCTTTATGTTAGGCCTGAGGTGGTACATAGCAGTCTTCATGCTAGCGTAGCCAAGGTCAGTTCAGTTCAAAATATTATAGTAAGTACGAAATAAAAATGAGTTTACATACTTAATTGTCGCTTTTTCGTTACAAGAGCTGTTTCAGAGTAAAGAAGGAAATCTATGAAAAAAAACTTACAAAATGTGGCCATCTGGATAACTTTATCGTTAGACTCGTTTAAGTCGTGCTGGCTGTGCATCAGCATGCCCAGCGGCAGGATAGAATGTAGCGCACATCCTGTGAAGGGGCTTCTCCTCCAAATTTATCGTCGTGTTAGAATTGCCACTAGTCATCAGTCGATTTTAATAAATAGGCCACTGGATTAGAATAAATACTTTTGTCCTTAACCTTATATCACATACATTCCATTGAGATAGTTCTCGCGTAAATCTATTGATATACTTACCCATGTTATATTGATTTATCCTTAACTAGCTGACCCTCGGGGCTTCGCTCCCGTCAACTGCCTGGCTACCCTGCCTACCCTGCTTACCTTGTCTATCCTGCCTACCATGCCTACCCTGCCTGCCCTGCCCCTACCCTGCCTTCCCTGCCTACCCTGCCTACCCTGCCTAACCTGCCTACCCTGCCTACCCTGCCTACCCTGCCTACCCTGCCTACCCTGCCTACCCTTCCTACCCTGTCTATCCTGCCTACCCCTGCCTACCCTGACTTTCCTGCCTACCCTGCCTTTCCTGCCTTTCCTGCCTACCCTGCCTACCCTGCCTACCCTGCCTACCCTTCCTACCCTGTCTATCCTGCCTACCCTGCCTACCCTGCCTACCCAGCCTACCCTACCTATCTTGCCTACCCAGCCTTTCCTGCCTACCCTACCTACCCGGCCTACCCTGCCTACCCTGCCTTTCCTGCCTTTCCTGCCTTTCCTGCCTTTCCTGCCTACCCTGCCTACTCTGCTTACCCTGCCTACCCTGCCTACCCGGCCTACCCTGCCTACCCTGCCTACTCTGCTTACCCTGCCTGCCCTGCAAAACCTGCCTGTCCTGCCTACCCTGCCCATCCTGCCTATCTTGCCTACCCTGCCTATCCTGCCTACCCTGCCTTTCCTGCCTGCCCTGCCAATCCTGCCTACCCTGCCTACCCGGCCTACCCTGCCTACCCTGCCTTTCCTGCCTACCCTGCCTATCTTGCCTACCCTGCCTACCCTGCCTACTCTGCTTACCCTGCCTGCCCTGCCTAACCTGCCTGTACTGCCTACCCTGCCCATCCTGCCTATCTTGCCTACCCTGCCTACCCTGCCTTTCCTGCCTACCCTGCTTACTCTGTTTACCATGCCTTCCCTGCCTACCCTGCCTACTCTGCTTACCATGCCTACCCTACCTACCCTACCTGTTCTGCCTACCCTGCCTTTCCTGCTTATCCTGCCTACCCTGCCTACCCTGCCTACCCTGCCTTTCCTGCCTACCCTGCCTTTCCTGCCTTTCCTGCCTACACTGCCTACCCTGCCTACCCTGCCTACCCTGCCTACCCTGCCTACTCTGCTTACCCTGCCTACCCTGCCTACCCTGCCTACCCGGCCTACCCTGCCTTCCCTGCCCACCCTGCCTACCCTGCCTATCCTGACTACCCTGCCTATCCGGCCTACCCTGCCTACCCTGCCTTTCCTGCCTACCCTGCCTAACCTGCCTACCCTGCCTACCCTGCCTACCCTGCCTACCCTGCCTACCCTTCCTACCCTGTCTATCCTGCCTACCCCTGCCTACCCTGCCTACCCCTGCCTACCCTGACTTTCCTGCCTACCCTGCCTTTCCTGCCTACCCTGCCTTGCCTGCCCACCCTGCCTATCCTGCCTATCCTGCCTATCCTGCCTATCCTGCCTACCCTGACTACCCAGCCTACCATGCCTACCCTGCCTACTCTGCTTACCATGCCTACCCTGCCTACCCTGCCTACCCTGCCTACCCAGCCTACCCTGCCCCTACCCTGTCTTCCCTGCCTACCCTGCCTACCCTGCCTACCCTGCCTACTCTGCTTACCATGCCTACCCTGCCTACCCTGCCTACTCTGCTTACCCTGCCTACCCTGCCTACTCTGCCTACCCTGCCTACCCTGCCTACCCTGCCTACCCTGCCTACCCTGCCTACCCTGCCTACCCTGCCTACTCTGCTTACCATGCCTACCCTGCCCACCCTGCCTACTCTGCTTACCCTGGCTACTCTGCTTACCCTGCCTACCCTGCCTACTCTGCCTACCCTGCCTATCCTGCCTACCTTGCCTATCCTGCCTATCCTACCTACCCTACCTACTAATTTGTATCTATCATCAATAGTTTTCTCAGCGCACGCCAAATAATGTATTTTACAGACAACATTTTGCTACCTTGGGTTACATTATTGCAATTTTCATAAGGATCTCTATTTTTTTTGAAAATATTTTATAGCCTATGACACTCAGGAATAATGTAGCTTTCTACCGGTGCAAGAATTTTCAAAATCGGTTCAGTAGATCCAGAGATTACCCCTTACAACGTCACAAACTCACAAACTCACAAACTTTACCTCTTTATAATATTAGTATAGATAAGCCTCCTTTTGATTAAACAGTCGGATAACCCACCGTTAATAACCCGAACCTAAAAATAACCTTTAATAAATATTTTTAAAACTTCAAAACAAACTAAATAGCGTGGCAAGGCTACATTACTTACTCAATTTAATAAGTTCATTCCGCCATACTGCCGTCGTCAAGCTATAGTGCCGCTATCTGACAATTGGCCGATTTTTGTTTTTTGATGCCATCGTAATCAGCAAAAAGTTCTGTATCGATCTGACTAAGCAGTATTTTTCTGCTATCAATAGATTTCGTATAAAAAATAAAAACGCTATAAATGGCTGTTTTTAAACATTTTTAGATATGATTGATTTTAACTAATGGGGAGTAAACAGGGGTAATAGTGGTGTAACAGTTTTAATTGGAACCTTAGAAGTAGAATGAGACATATTTTTCTATGTTTATTAATAGTGAGATATTGCATTTGAGATAGGGGAAAGAGGAAGGTTTTCCGGTATTTCAGACTCAAATTAACGTGCTGAAATGAGCTGGGTTTCTTTGGAACACTATGGCCTTTTCGGCTAATCTTTGAATGGAGGCACATCTGTGGAAAACTTTTGCTAAGTTTGTGACTCAGTCCTGTTCGACTAGTCTTACTAATAAGTAACAACTGAATTATTTTGGGCAGATTCTGGCGATCATGGCGTTACTAAGATAACGCCATGATCGCCTTACACACATAAAATAAAAAAATATTATTATCATAATATGTCGTAGAAAACTAGGCATCATTACCATTCACAGCCCAACTTTACCAACAGCTGAGTATAGTCCTCTCTTTCTTTGTGCCAATCCCCACGTCCCTCTAGTCCAGGTTCTACTAGCGATAGCAACAATGTCATCTGCTCGTCTCGGCGCCGGACGACCTATATCTATTTTAAGCTTTTAGCTCCAAAACGGATGAAGCAATTTTTATTTAGTTCCTTTTTTGTATGAAAGGTGACTTGATCGAGAGTGTTCTTAGCTATGTTTGATGAAAACCATTTACGTCGTTCAAAAGTTATGCGCATTTTACTCTTTGAAGGAAAATATCGTGTTATAATTACGTATTTCGGATCAGACATAATTCCAGTCCATAGTTATACATAGTTATATGAAGTTATAAAACAGATAAAAACCCAAAATAAAATTAATGCATACTTAAAATTTAAATAATTAAAAACTCATTAAATGTAATAATTAAAACGGTCCAAAAAATATAAAAATGTCAGAAATGTATAAAACAATGTCAAATGTAATTGCTAATTGTATAAAAATGTCAAAAAATTAAAATGATATAAATTGTAATTAAAACAAAATAAAAAAAAAGTCGTGTGGCACTCGGGGACTGCCGCGGTAAAGCTATTGCATAGCATTTATTGTAGATCCAGTCCAGGAAAATGCGTCAAAAAAATTTAAAAAACGTTAAAAACTCGAAAACGTAGCGAGCCAAACCCGCATTTATTTACGATTAATAAAACTCTAAAAAACAAAACAAAAATACCCTTATTCACATTGAAATAAGGTCGCTTTTCTTTGACAAGCAAAAGTGACCCTTATTCTCATTAGCATAAGGTCCACATTGATCACCATTGTCACAGAAACAGCTCAGAGAGACCGATAAAAGGCAAAAAAATTACGACCAACAAAAATTTTAAAACCCTCATATCTCAGAAACGGTTGGAGTTAGCGCATTTCTGACAAAAAATTTGCCCCGCTGCCCGCCGCTACATCATCCAGGAGAACAAGATAGGATTTACCCCCCCCCCCCCTTAACCGTTTACCTCCCCCCGCAAAAAAAAATTTCATTCTAAAAATACCAACACGGAAATCGAAAACACGTGCAACAAACCTCCCCCCCCGCCCCCCTGCCCCTCACCACTCAGATTCCACAGAATTCAAAAACCTTATTAAAAACAAAACAAAAATACACACACATTGAAATAAGGTCGCTTTTCTTTGACAAGCAAAAGTGACCCTTATTCTCATTAGCATAAGGTCCACATTGATGGACAGTGGGGAGCGTGAGATTTTTCGTTACGGAATTTCTGGATTCGGTCCCCGCGCTCAAGGCCCGCGAAAGAAGCTATGCAATAGCTTAATAATATCGCAAAAAATAAATAAACTATTGTAATTATTTTACATTTATACCTGCCCCAAGCCTGGTATATGGGTGCATGCAAGGCCTGCCACTGCCGCATGTCCAACCTGTTGGCAACAACGCTAAGAAGAGTGTTGCCGCTGCCCCGCACTCTACTCGCCATTGAGGTCACCCTCTTTCGCATGCTGGCAGTCAATGCGAACGCTCGCGAACATTCCCGAAGCACTGCAAAAGCGAGGCAGCCGCAGCAGTGCCCTCAACGCGTTATTATATTGAACGCAAAGAGCGCTGTAAGACTTCTGTAAATATGACAGCCACAGACTACTCGTATAAAAAGATGTGCAGTAGGCTCGAAACAAGGTGATCTTCACATTCTTGGAGCTACGAGGAAACCTGCGGGTAATCATATTAGCCCTCACCGACAGCGCCCTCCTTACTTGCTCAATATCAGCGTCGTCCTTCAGGTCGGACGTCACAATATGGCCCAGATATTTAAAACTATGTACCCGCTCCAAGGGTACCCCACATGGCCTTACTGGAGGAACCTCCGCTGGACACTTAGAACCCGCATTGAAAACTATAAGCTGACTCTTTTTGACGTTATACTTAAGGCCATGCGTATGAGCGTACGTTTCACAAATGCTTATTAGCTCTCTGAGTCCCCCTATTGATGCGCTCAGCAGCACCACAACATCAGCTTCGCTGATGACATTAAAACAAACATCATCAACATGACGGCTGCTGATCCCGGCAACAAGTTCATCAATGTACAGATTGAAGACCGTTGGTGAGATCAATCCCACCGCACCTCAACCTGTACGAGTCCGACAGAGTTCCCGACCATTTAACATTATTGACCTGGTTTCCGTACCAGTGCCGGAAGATTTTAACAATTTCAGGCGCAACTTGCCTATCGATCAACTTCCTCCACACCACTTCGTACGAAACCAGATCAAACGCCCTGGACAGATCGAAGAAGCAGGCGTAAACAGGCGCGCTCCGATCCGTATAATATCTGACAGCATGCTTTAAACTCAGTATAGTACTATCTGTGGACAATTTGGGCCTGAACCCAAACTGGTTAACGTGCACTGTTATTCTTTTGTTTAACTGAGCATTAAGCATACTGTCAAATACCTTCGCGATGACTGTCGCTAATGAGATCGGTCTGTAGTTGTTTTTATTCGATAAATCGCCTGTTTTATTTTTAACAATTGGTACTACGACCGTCCTCATCAGCTCGTATGGCAAGTACGAATGACGAAGGCAGAACGTGAACAGCTTGGCCAAAACACGCGGCAGGTGGGGACTTGTTCGATGCTGAGTCCATCATGTCCTGGAGATTTACCCCTGGTCATACACCCTATGGTCTTAGCTATGTCCGCAGCTGAGAACTTAACTATTGGTTCCAGGACAGTACACTGCGACTCAGCATCGATCACCTCAGAAGGCAGAATACTGCTTGGCTTGACACAAAACTGGGATTTAAAAACATTGGCAATATCTCTTCCAACAGACACGACATCGACGCTCACCGGCAAACCAGGCCTAAGATTGAGCTTTTTTGTAGATTTCCAGAAGTCCCGAAAGTCTTTTTTAGTGTGCAATTCGGCTAGGATGTCCATCTGGATTTGTTCTTGGCGATTCTGGCACCACCTTAGTTTGTATTTAAAGATCTTACGAGTGTCACACATTTCCTTATACATGAAGCCAGTCGTAGGTTTGCCATAGTTAAGCCACTCATTAAACCTAAGCCTAGCGTGCGAGTGAACCTCGCTGACGTGCTTATTCCAACCCACCTCGCGCTTCGGCCTCCCACCAATAACAACTGACTCCCTGCTAACAATAGCTGCCTCCCTTAGAGCGGATACCACATCCCGATACAGGCAATCAATTATATGATTGTGGTCCGAATCACTACACATGCGATCACAACAATTGGTCAATACGTGAGGGCATTCAATATTTCGTAATCGACGATGACATTCTTGCCTGTAGGTGTAAATAGCCTCTGAGTTTTTTTCTTCCCACACAACTTCGTTGTCGTAAGACATACTCTGCTTTACTCTCGGCCCAATTATATTAAGATCGCATTCAATCAACAATGGGTAGTGATCCGACCACATAGCATCATACTTAACGCTAACACAACGAACAGTTTTTAGAGACGATTCAGTACAGAGACAATGATCAAGCCATCGTCTCGCCCCATTACAGTCACTGATATACGTGTAAGTGTTCGACGTCAATCCCAGCCTATCTACATCAACGCATGAAAGGTGATTATCACTACAGTAGTTCAATATGTTCGTAAAAAATAGTCCATGCGGGTGCGCGTTAAAGTTACACACTAAATAATAACGAGAACGAACATCGTCTTGCCTTAGAACACAAACTGAGACGATTTACGAAGTGCATGTGTTGTTGCTCATAATTCTGTGGCAACGTGGGTAGGGTTGTCAACTGTACTGTAATATTAACTTTTGTAACCTATTTCACTTCTTATTCGTGATCTTCATTGATGAAGGTCGTGCCCGTCCTGAATAGCTTTGCTGGATTCACTGACGAGTTGCTTCCAGACCACTCTGTCTTCGACTCTTCTCAGGGCAGTGGTCACAGTAGTCTATAATCTACAAAAGCAATAGAGTACGGTAAGATATTACTAGTAATACTCTAATTTTGCATTAATTTGAATGAATTCCTGTCATTACATTAAGAGAGTTTTTTGTCTTGTCAGTCATAACTGTAAAATTATAGGAAGCGAAATACAGCGCGAAATTTAAATTGATGTCTAGCAATCGTACAATTATATTCATATCATAGAAAACTTTTTTTGTAACATAAGCCAAGATGCGTAAAAAGTTCTGCTTGAAAAATATATATTAAATAAACTTTTTATAAGTCTGTACTTCATATGTTGATAGAAAAAGCAGAAATAAAGAAAACTGCGTTGGTATGGCCATATTTCCTATAGACCAAACGAGGAAGAGGACGACCACCCGTTGCCTGGTAGTAAAAAAACGCAAGAAAGAGGTCTTTAGAGAGAACCTAAGTACTCATACAATCGAGGACAGAGCTATCTGGCATATATACGTACGTACAAGGAGATTCAACCGCAGCTATACTGTGAAAAGATAAAAAAGAAGATTCTTCATATACCTTTTCTAAAATCAGATATCCCTTTTTCTCCAAATGATGTTGGTAACCCTAGATGTTAGAGCCTGCACTGAGCGGGTCTCAGTGTTTTGTGAGCTGCGATGTGTTATTATGTAGTTACTAAAAGTAATATGTTACTTTTAATGGATAGTTGTTATTGTTGCTCATTTGGAGGCGAAGATTTTGTAGACATTTATAGTCTTTGATTATATACTTGTCTAGATAGAACAATGCAAACAAACGACGCGCTAAAACTGTCTTCAATTGCGCGATATGTGTGAGTACCGCTCGTGTACTTATTGTCTTCAAACTGTCAATGTATGCGTGTTTAGGGATGCCTGCTCCAAACTATCAACCTACCTTTTCTGAATTATTTAATATGCTGAAAGTTAAACAAAACAGGTTAAATTAATCAATAATTTTGTAGATGAAGTGTATCATTTATTTTAGTAACAACAAAAAATACAATGAAATAATATTCAGTAATTTATAGATTAAAACCTATCTCTTTGTGTTTGTTCTCGGAATATTTTTCTCTTTGATTTTATTGCCTGAGCTACGTTAAGGTAAGTTGTCATTTACTGATCCAATAAATAATGTAATTTTTAAAATAATAATGTTCTTCTGATCGAAAGATTATGTAATGCTATATATATTTTGTCTCCCATAGTTTATTTAAATCTCCCTAGTAATAAACTGACAACAGTGGCTAAATCAGACTAACCTACAAAGTAACGAATTAAAAATCTTGTGTTCCTATAATAATAGTGGTTAAATAATAAAACGTACCGGTGAAAAATGCTCTTGGTATTATTATACGGTTTTCCCACATAATTGCTATACAGTCTGACGGCACAAACCGGCATAATTAATTATTTTTTATGAACACGTTAACTTTAGGTGTTTCAAATGACACTGACATAAATAAGAAGCGAGTCTCCCAATTTTAGTAGACTTTATTTGGGCCGTTCAGGTAGGGTCAATGTAGCACCTAGACAAGTATATAATCAAAGTTTATGGTAATATTGGGTGGTGAATTTGTTTTGAACCTGAAACATAAAATATTTAAAATCGATCTTCTAGAAATTAACTACTATATCCAAACTTTTCCCTTTCATAATATCAGTGTGAATACTACCGGCCTGCGAGTTTTGTACATTAAGGCTAAAGCCTATTTGCATGCAGAGAAGGAAGTGAAAATTTCAGGATAATTTTCCTTTAGTGTAAGATATCCAAGATTTAATTTAATCAGAAAGAAAAAGAAAACAATGTAAAAAAATATTTAATTGTGACCCAAACAGGAGACACGAGATAAGCAGATACACAAAACAAAAAAGTCCGTGCGGGACCAAAAAGGCTCCTATGCATGTACCACGATATTTAAAATAAAATAACGCTGCGCTGATAAGGCACATTGTTGATGCCATGGACACATTCACTGAAACGGAACATACAATACTTAAAAACAATTAATTAAATTTATTATAAATTATTTTTAATTTAATCAGTAAGCATTCCCACATAAAACACAGGATACACAATAGGTATAACTGGATTAAATTAGAAAGCTTAGATGTTTAAAAAGTACTCTTGTTTTTGCACTCGCAGACCAACAAAATAAATTCAAGAAAGATCTTAATTACTCTCAAGAAAAAAGCAATCAAACGCAAGAAAACTAACGTCTTCTCACCTTATTCACAAACCAAAGAAACATTGTATATAACACGTTTTTTTACAATTGCCTTTGTAAAACATTAATGTGAAGCTACTAAGCTGTGTGCGTCCTGAAACAATAAAATAAAATACTAAAAAACAGTCGCAAACACTGGTAAACAAACTAGGCCATAAGCGAAGCGTTTTGGTAAGTTATGGTTGAAGCGGAGCGATTTTATGTTGTGATCTACAAACTGTTTACGTCTTACAAAGAAGTATCGTGTAATCTAGTATTTAGGTAGTCAATGAATGTTAAATAGGCAACTGCCTTATGCGTCATACTGTTATTTAGTTGAATCCAGCTAGACTGTAAGCTGACCTCAAAATATCTGAAAAAAAACGGTAAAGGGAACAGGACAGAGATAAAACTACCTCTGCTTGACAGTTCAATCTAGTGCTGAATGCTGACACCCTTAAAAAATAAAGAAAGCCGGTTCTGAATCAGAGCCCTTGCTCAAAGCAAAAATGACAATAAATAAAAATAATTCCTACAAAACACCGCTGTTTTCAGGGCCCCAGTGGCGAAGTAAGCTGTAATATTTTGTTCCAACATCTGGCGTCGGTAAGGAAATTCCCAAGCTGAACACTTAAGTTTCTCAAGATTCTTTTTCATAGTTGCCTTGTTTTTAAAAGTTTAGTTGTCAGTTTCGTGTAAGGAGAATTGTATAAAAAAGGACGAGTTTTAAATGTAGAGCCGTGTTAAGAGATACTTATATAGGGATTCAAAAATATTTTTTTTTTTTTTTGGCTTTTTGTAAGTAGAAAAAGGTACTCGATTAGTGCGTGTATGTACCCATAACGTCTTCAGAAGCTACCTACAAGATTACGAGTATATCAAAAGTGTAACCTTGCCAATAACCGACCAACATTACTACAAGTAACGCAGAGAGCTTTCTTTCTCTCTGTCACGTAGATGTAGACATAAGAATAATAATGCTGTGTTGATAGCATATTCTATTAATGAATTGATAGTAAATTATTCAAATTTTATATTGATTGACGACCCTGTGTTGCCTAGTTCAACTAGCAACATAAATTTAAACTAGTCCATAAGACAACATAATAATAATAATAATAATTTATTTCTTTCAAAAAGTACAATAAATAAATCAATGCAACACAATGGTAATGGTGAATGATTGTACAGTGGGGCAATTATAAATAACACACTGATTCCCAAACTGAGACAAGCTCGTATTTCGGGATTCGGCGGCTCTTCGCTCTCATGTCATTATAATATCAATCTGTGTGCAATACAGATTGATATTATAATGACATGAGAGCAGAAGTTACCCCTGGAAATAATCAGTTATTATTAGGAAATAGTATGAAAGTAACTTCTGGCAAACCATTTAGTGGTACAAAGCTGAGGAGAGAGCAATACTCTTTAAAATTATTAAATCAGAACATTCAAGGCTGCTCATCCAAATTATTAGAAATTGAACTATTTCTAGAAAAAAACAAATTTGGTATTATTTGTCTAACAAAACATTGGTTAAAAGATCACCAAGTAAGGTCCATGAATTATGAAAATTATTGTGTAGTTAGCCGTTACAGCAGAAAACGTATGATACATGGCGGATCATTAATACTTATTAAAAATTCTATTAAATCTAAAGAAAGAATAGACAATGTTAGACTGTCGTTTGAACACACCATTGAATTGTCCTGTGTTGAGCTTGATAAGCATGTTGTAGTATGTGTCTTCAGACCTCCAGGTTACCAGAATTTATCTGTGTTTGACTCTATAGTGGAAGATGTGTTAAAAAAATTAGAACAAGTAGTAAATCAATCTTCATATGTGGCGATTTTAACATTAACTTATTAGAAAATAACTCTAACAGTATCAGGTTATTGGGTCTTTTTAAATCATTTAATCTAGCAAATGTTTTTAGGAGCCAACTAGAGTGACAGCTTCTTCTGCGACTTGCATAGATAAAGTTTTTTGTAATTGTGATTTCCTAAATAAATACATTGTAAATAAATTAACATCTGATCACAGTGGATAAACAATAACGTTTAGCACCTACTTACCTTTGAAAAAAATGCAAATAAAATTTAGACCAATTACATTTAAAATTTAGAAAAATTTAATAAAACCTTGAGTAGTATGTGTTCAAAACTTTAATAATATAGATGACCCAAATGAGTTCTATGCCGAGTTTTTCAAAGACATCAACACGCAATTTAATGTCACTTTTCCACTGAAAGCGAAAAATATTTACACCAAGTTCATATTTAGCGTTTGGGCGACTCCAGGCATTCGTAAAAGCAGGGAAAAGGTATATGAACTTTAGGGCCTAAAGCAACATATGAATAATACAAGTTTTTATACATAAGTTGCGAAATATTCAAAAACCTTTAAGATTGCATGGAAAATAGCTAAAGCGCTTTATATTTGCAATAAAATAAAATCAGCAGACGATAAAATAAAAACTACCTAGAAAATAATAAATAATGAAACAGGTAGGAAAAAACAGCATAATACTGAATTTAATTTACCTTCTCTTTCAAACGCAAGTTCTATAATGCATGGAGTACTGCTCTCATCTCTGGGACGGATCTGCCAAATACGCGCATTAGGATCAGCATTTTATCGGTTATATTTCGGAAAGTGTGCGAGTGAATTTCACAATTTCCTCCTCGTCCTCGCCTTCATCGAACTACAAGACGTAAAGCGATGCGCCATCGGTACATGGTGGATATCTTATCTATATGCACTAAACGTTTAAGGAATACTACTGATTCTGTTTTTCCTGTTAGCTATAACCTGAGGGTCTTCAAAGCAAGAGTGAATAGGTTACTTCTAAGCAAGCGTGCTTCATCGTCGACCACATCATTGCATGAAACCTGCACCTGTGCAATGACTAAAGGGGTATTCAGTTTGAAAATATTTGCTTTGGCTGATTTTGATTATTCTAACGTCAATCGATTCGTCTTAACCATGCGAGTGTCACTGGCTATATTAAAATTGGAAAATAGAAAATAGTGGATTTTGGGCTGCATATTGTAGGGGTTAATTTTTTTTCTTCTATACCCATCGTGTGGGGTATAAAAATAAAGGGGTTTAAGAGGTGATTTCAAATATATAACACTTATATGTTTAGATGTACCAAATTTGAAAAAAAAAAACTAGAAGTCATAGATAAAAAAGTTAATTAAAGAATCAAAAACCCGACTGCTTAAGAAGCGAACTAAAAGACGTAAACAAGAAGAGAATCATGCAGCCAGCTGGCAAATATGTATCCTCCGACTGCAAAGCATGATTTTCTTCTTGTTTTCGTCTATATAGTTCGCTTCTTAAGCAGTCGGGTTTTATGTTTTTTAATTCACTTTTTGACAAATCGTTCTTTGACAGCACACAACCCCTCTCACAGAGAGTAGGCCTGTCTTCCAGCAGTGGGAACATTAATAGAGTTTTCAAGATATGGAGTATACAACCGAAATATTTATCGACAAACAGCAAGAATGTGTATATTCAGATATTATGGTACTGCCAATCCATTAGGTACCTTACTATGGAACTCAATTTGTAGTGAAGGTGAACGAACAAAAAGAGATACATAAAAAAACACAAAAAATTAATCGACTTCAAAAACAAAACACTACTACGACTTGCGATTTTTTTTTATTTTACACTTTTTAGTTGTATACATAACGGGCAAGTTTATTTTTTTTAATAAATAGGCTCGCGTTTGACCACTATCTTGCCTGATGGTAAGCGATGATGTGGTCGACGGTGAAGCTCGCTTGCCTAGAAGTAATCTATTCACTCTTGACTTGACTTGAAATCGCTAGGCGGAATCAAATTGTGCAGTTCCGTCGCACACGCCCCGAAATAAAACCGATAAAAACCGACACAATTACTGTCGTATTTTTGTTTAAAAGGCGTTCCGTTCCATATCTCTGAAGTTTTCCATCAGATCTTTATCTTTAAATGGGACCAATTCGGAAAGAATTTTAAAATCAGTCCAGAATCGACAGATAAATCGGTGAACATACTAACACAAAAATGCAGATATTCAGCCGAACATAGAACCTACTCCTTTGTGGAAATTCAGCTAATAAAGCAACTTAACAAAACATTACGCCTGTAACCCTCGAAGCGGTAAGCAGAATTAATGAAGGTGTAGTATAGATCAATGCTGTAGCAGCTGAGAAATTTCTATTCCAAAATATACTAAGTATGCAAACATGCCTGTATCACTTATGACATTATATAACCTAAAAGTCTCGCAAGCCATACATGCTGGGGGCATGTCATGCTGCAAGCACGCGTGCTGTTCGCAATACATCGACACTAATTGTCATGCCCACCGGTTGACCTACTTGCATATCTTTTACGTTCGTAAGGTGCGGTGGTTCTGGCAGCGTCTTAGAAGCTGGTTTAATCCACCTTTTATAAATAAAAAATCATTAAAGTCAGGAGTTGATCAAAATGAGTAAATTATATGTATTATTCATTTGCATTAATGCATATAATTTCTTACTCTCTTTTTTTAATCCAGGGCAGCTGTATTAACCTTCATTTTTGTGTATGTTACTAACGCGTTACTTCACCAGGAATTAACTCTTTACGGCGTTGTACCTCAATGTAGCCAATGCGCATTTTTAATGCATTAATTAATGCGCTGTTGGACGTTTACACCAACGCTTACGCAGGTAGCATCACGGCTAGTCAACTAAACGTAGATTGGCAGTCGAAATTGTTACTATCGCAGGTATCGGTAACGTGGGTATAATCACTAGATAAGAAAAGACTAAGCTTAACAGTGGGCGAAGTCAGGCTGCAGATGATAGCTAGTCAAAGGCCTGCAAGTCTGATCAGGGGTCTTATAATGGAATACGTATTGTATCCTATTACCTCTGTATGCCATTATCGTGTACCATCCTCTGTGTTTTGGAGATCAGACAGACAGTAGCTATACGTAGAATGTTTCGTATTCACTTGAACCCAATAGTGAAAGAGCCAAATTAGCCGAAGGTTCCACCAATCTGCACTGAAAATACCGAACGCACCGCATTATCCGCATTCCTTTCATGTGTTTTGCCCGGAGTGAACGTAATTACAAAACAGATGCACTTTTGTCTGTAACCAGGCGTGTAAGGTTTCCGATATTCTAAAATCCATTGTTGTTGGTTTTGTGGCACCTTAAAGTGTATATTTGTTTAGGCCGTTTGAATCTAAGAATATCTCTTTTTTTACTCAATTTTCTTTTTCTCATTTAGTTTAAAGTATTTAATTTTACTGCAATTGAAGCGCTTATCCTCTACATTTATTATAAGCGCGGTCAAAGTGTGGAACTCCACCTATAATCACCACCTATAATTCAGCCTTCAAAGCAACAGTGAACAAGCTTCTTCCTAATTATTTCATTACATCAAAGTCCTCATCACTTGATTTCCATCAGATATAAAATAAATAAATATACTCAGCATTCCCTGCAACTAATACCCCACACACACACCGTCGCTTTACTTGCAAAATCTGGCGTACACTTAGCTAAGAACCGCGTAAACTGCAGCCACACAAGTTTATACAGTTTATATTCGTCATAACCTGTGGGCTTGTTAACATCGCCATAGTTTTAGTTGCTTCTTATCCTTTGTTGAGTGGAAAACTATTTTAGTGGGAGTGGTTTTGATAGGTTAGTTAAGGCCCGTTTTCCAGATGCTTATGCTCGACTCAAACTCAAAACATTGCGATTGTTCATACCAACAAATCGCAACTGCCAACCAATCACAACTCTCGAGTTTGGCATATGATTATTCAGCAGCTTGACATAATTATGTGTATTCAATAGAGCAAGAGCCCAGATGCCCCAGACTTTACTGAATTCTTTCTACACAAAATGTGTGGTAGGTATTGAATGAAAATTAAAGTCCAAGTTAGCAAGTACGTGTACGTTCCAAATACATGCTAACACTACTCAATTCCACAAATTTTGTGTTATAAGAGTTCAATGGCGTCTGGGGCGTCTACGATCATGGACTTTAGCCAACCAATCACAACTGTACATTTTCAGTTTGAGTTAAGTTGAGCATGAGCATGAGCAACTAGAATACCAACCTAAGTGTCTGCTTCATGATTGCTAGTCAATTATTCATTAAAAAAAAAACCACTTCTCATGCTCTGAAATTGCTTATTTGTGCAGGATATAGGCTGCACAATATCGATTTTTGTGCACAAGTGCATTAACGTATCTACTTATAAATGTATCTATATTAAGGTAAAGAAAATGAGCCATACAGCCAAACACAATAAAAAGTTTACAGATAGAATTTGTTATTTTATAATATTTACTTTAATTTATTTGCCTTTTATGTGTTTTTTAAGACATAAAAGATATTAAAATTTAAATTAAAATACGGTAGGTTATTTAATTAATTTAAAAAATATGTATATTACAAAATTAATTTAATAGTAGGCTGTATAGGTCTGCAGCCCAAGCCTAATATCAATGTCGTAAGATTTAAAAAAATGCGCCGGGATCTTGTTTTTGTGTGCGTTTATTAATTTTTTTAAATTTTCTAAAATTGTTAAAAATTACAAATGAAGAAGAGGATTTAGCACTCTCTTCTAATACGCTTATGGAAATTAATGCACAGAGACTTGTGCAACAGATATTACCGCCAAAGTCTCGGGAAAAATATCTAAAATTTTACGATCATTTTGTAAAACTTTGTAATGTTATACTATGTTTTATTTCCTCTCAATCGAAATGCAAAGCAGAGTTTATAACTCGTCCACAAAACCATTTATCCTCGACATTACTATCAGCTAATAGCTATGCTATGCTAATAGTCTCGGTTAAAAAATGGTTCGTTTTGTGCACTCGTTGTAAAATCTACAAAATCGTTGTGTTGTATCTCTGTCGCAGCCTTTTCGTATAACACGCCATATTACAAATATGCGCGGCCAATTGAAAAACATCGCTGTTTTGAAATGCGGCTATTTTCGTTCAGCCGGATTTCAATTCAGCTTAAATAAAGTACACCGCATTGTATGAGCACTTCACGTTCGTCAAAGCGGCTTAGTAACGTGGTGCCCATACAAACGGGCGCATCTTCGATACGCCGTTTTGAAATCTGACACGCGCTGCACGATCATAATAACAAAAATGGCGTCGCAATTGACAACGGTGTCACAACTAAGTGAAAATAATATTGAATTTAGAAGTGCAAACGTTGATTAGAAATTGTACTTGACTTTTTTATTTTGGTTAATATTTAAATAGCGAAAGTAAATTCAAATTAAAGGTGTGTAAAATACTTAGTATGGCTTACTGAAATACTTAGTGGGCAACAAACAGTGGGCAAATACAAATGTTTATAACAGCGACTTGAAAACAAAAGTTTGTCGACGGAGCCCCGCCCCGGGGCTCCTTTTTCTCTCTGCAGTGTCTAAAGTAACCAAACATGAAGGAGATGACGGGAGCTAAGTTCACTCGCTTTGCTAGCTCACTTCTGCTCCCATCATCCCCTTCAAACCTAACCTATCCGTGTCGGGGTGCCCTAAGTTCCCGAGCTCGCTGCGTTCGCTCTTGGACTAATTCGTTGTTCATAAATTTATAGTCACCCTATATTGCTTCTTGCTGACAATAAAGCTTAACGTTGAACGCCGCTTTGTAGAACGTATCGGCACTACGATCCGGCTGAACGAAAGATAGCCGCTTTTCAAAACAGCGTTTTTCAATCGGGCGTGCCTATTTGAAATACGTCGTGTTATACAATATGACTGCGACATCTCTACCACCCTTGTTCGAATGGTAGAGAATGCCTCAGGCATTAAGTCCTCTGTACCTTTTTGATGATTAAAGTTTTAATAAATAAAGCTAGTCAAACTCAAACTTAAAGCAATCAAAAAATATTTAGACACTTCGAATTTTCAAAGAAAAAGCTTAAACCTCTATGGAGATGAGTGTGCAAGAAACTTAGCCATTTGAAACAAATATAACGCCTCTAATATTTTTACCGTGCATTGTCATACAAACCAAACATTTAAGAAAAAATCTTGGCTATCTGTTAGGTATAAAAAGCTTAAAATTCAGTTGCAAGATTTGACTCACACATACTAACTAGACAAGTTAAATATGAGCTTGTAATAAACCTAAACTTGTCATAAAATTATATCCATAACCAACCAGCTCTTTTCCTTCTACTCTTTAACAAACTTTCATTTTATTCAAATAGACTAGCGTGTCAAGGAGGGCGCCTAAACGAAGAGTTCAAAGATAGGCTGAATGGCCCGAACGGAAATTGATAATATCCATGCACTTTGACGGCGGGCGGTGGCAGCCCTATATTTAGGAATGTCGGGGGAATGTAGTTGTCTGTTATGTAGTTTGTTGACCTGTTTTACTTCGTTGGGGCTTTGCATTTGAACGTTGTGTTTTATGAGATTAATCAATGGATTTGTTTGACTTTATTCGTGTAATTTTGTTTTAACGTAGTTTATATACCAGCACCAACACCAATAAAAGTCAGCATTCATGACATAACTCCAACTCCTTGGAATACAGAGCCCCTAAAGGGATAAACAGCGATATATAGTACACATTCATTTTGCTCTTACGTTGTGTGTAAAACTATTTTTTAAATGTCTGCAGTCCATAAAATTATAATATTTATCAAGGGATTATTTTTTTGACCCCAGTTTCAATAAGGTGCTTTCTGCAATTTCTGGCAAGTTACAATGTGAGTTATTCGTTTTACAGAGACTGAAAACGAGAATGTTAATATATAAAATAAACTTTAATTTATGATGCCTTTATAATATTAATTTATTTATGATAATTATAATAATTCATCTATAATAACTTATTCCTTTTATCCATTGTAATAACAAATCGTATTGGCGCCAGAAAAAGAGGTTGGATAGGTATTGCGGCAGCCTATCATTATCCAGGTTATACATTCCACAAGAAGTTCTAAGTCTAGCAACTTTAGCTGACTACTTTTAAGCAATAATAAACAAAGCTATATACCCTCCCTTTATTATAGGACCCCATGTCCAATATCTCCACATGAACATTAGGATTACGATGGCGACACAAGGAACCATTGTTGTTGAAATACAACTTGTCTCATATACCGCTGCTAAACGATCTCGTGGTGTTAATTCCCAAGCTCGCTTAGCTTAGCGATACAATCTTACCGGGTAGTAGACTCCAGCAGTTTGTTTATGGACTTCTGTGTTAATTACACTGTATAATTGCATGTTTTTAAATATAGAAGGGCTTTTGGGGAAAGGTTCAGTGGTTAAGGCTTTAGGATAGGACAGATGGACTCCTTTTCTGCACTTAGACTCGCATTTGGTCCATTGTGCGAGCCGGCCTCCTCTCTGTGAGAGGAAATGGGTCGTACTACACCATGCGGGCCCAGTGCATGTTGGTGGTCACATGTCTTTGAATTTTTGGTTCTAAGATACGTCGGTTTCCTCACGGTGTTTTCCTTTACCGTTTTAAGAACAGTGGTATGAAATAATTTACACAAAGTAAAGCGCCTGCCTGGGTTCGAACCCACGCCCTACAACTTGTAAGTCGCGGCCGTTACCAATGGGCCGCCACTGCTCTTGTGGATAAGGCTTTTCCTCTCATACTTGAGATGGTGGACTACGGCTGGCAAAAATGTACTACTGACGACGTAACTGCTTTTGGAGGCACAAAGAGGTCTCCTTATGTGTAAAATTCAACCACCCATCCACAAACTGACCTCGGCAGTCGTTTCTTACCCTACAAAATCGAACTGTGCGACGAATTATCGTGATGAGACTTATAGATAACTATCATGTCGTGGTGTACCAGTGGCTGAGACCTCGGTCGTGGGTTCAAATCCAGGCAAGTACCAATGTGACTTTTTAAATTCATATGTACTTTCTAAGTTTATCTTGGCCATCGCAGACAAAGTTGAAGGAAAATATCGTGAGGGATAATTGGACTTATAGTTAGTATTTGTAAGTTTGTGCTCCATTGATGTTATTGCTGCAAGGCGTTCCAGTGCGAGGGTAAACAAATTAATTAATTAATAAGTCTGAAATCGGTAAATGTATTGATTTTGAGAACTTCCGTTGCGTCCGCTGCGTAAACGGTTAAGGTTAGGCAACAATAATGTATGTAGGGTTGGGTAGGTAGGTTAGGGCAGGTAGGTATGTAGGGTAGGGTAGGTAAGTATGCAGGATAGGGTAGGGTAGGTAGGCATGTAGGGTAGGGTAGGGAAGGTAGGTTGGGTAGGTGGATAGGTAAGTAGGTAGATAGGGCAGGTGGGTAACCAGAGGTCGAGGCCTGCAGAGGCGGGCCAGCAATAGACGGGGGTTGCGGAAGTATCGTTGTTCCCGCGAACCCCGGTGTGGGTGTAAGACGGAACACCCGGGTAGTTTTTCGTCAGTACGAGCCTAACAGATGGCCCCAGGGCCTCCCCCCAGGGCGGAGAACATCCAATGAGGATCTTTAACCAAGGAAAAAAAAAGTTGTTTGCGGTAGGCGGGTAGGGTGCGTTGGCAGTGTAAGGTAGGTAGAACTACCCGCCTTGTCTATATCATTTTTAGGTATGAGAAGAGGCCTTTGCCCTGCACAGGAACATTATCAGGTAAGTATTATATTAAATGCCATGTCATGTGGAAGGTTAATAAACACATGAAGTCTGGTTACCTCATATTGCCAGGTATTTATTATTTGTAATCCCCTGATTTATAGTGCAAATATGGCACTCGCAATAAATCAGCCGAGCCTTGTATATTCAATTCTGACCTAATTTTGGACTCATATTTTTTGTTGTCGAGCTATTTGAACTGTATTACGTGAAAACGGCTGGATTTAAAAACGACGAAACGATTTAGAAACGCTTACAAAGCCCTATACAAAGGGCCCAATGCTGGACCCTAGACATAAGCCCATTCTACGAGCCATAACGAAATTATAAAAGTATGTACGAGATTGACACATATACCATCGAAATGTCATATTATGGTCACTCCCATAATCGATTCAAATACGACTCAGCTTCTCTCAAAAAATTTAAAGTTGTTGTTATTATTTATTCGAGGACTTTTTCCGTTTTATGGTGATTGAGTCGAGTGGAGTGGAGGATAATTCCTTTAAAAGGACTCTGAATATATGGGAAGGTATCAGACACGAAGCCTTTTCCTGATTTACTTAACAATAAAAGCTTTCAAAATAATGGATTTTATGAATTCCATTAATATTTTACAATTTAAAACAATTTCAAGCTTCGAACGAAAAAAAAAATCGTAGCAGTGTTTTATTTATAAAAGTGTAAATACATTTTATCGCATGCCATATTTTCTATTTGATCTCTAAATCTATTGTGCATACCACATAAAGGTAAAGGAAATTGGTTTGTGTAACCAATTATGGCAACATTTTGAGTTTGAAAAATCATTTTTATGACGCTATATTTTTTGTGGATCGGCTTGTGTTAGCGACAGTTTGGAAAGTGGAAAGGTTACGTCAAAAATAAATATACATACATTTATTTATTTAAACTTCATGTACAATGGTTATACATGGTTGCATTTAATGCAGCAAGGCATTCTTTACTAGACATGTCAACAGAGGCAGGATAAAAAAATAATCATATGGACTAGCGAGCAATAAACGGGAATCACTTCCTGGTGCGTTGTTAAAAACAGTTTATTACAATTTCTATGCAATGAACTATGGATTGTGTTTGTTGTATATCATTTGAAAGGTAATTTTGTTAGCTTTCAAATGATACCAATAAGCGTTGAAGTGATTTTAGTTTATTGCTCGCGAGTACAGTAGATACCTAACTACTATAAGTAATACTTACCGAAGTTACTTAGAAGGAACCTTGGAACATGACAAAGGATACGGGCACAGAATAGGAAACTTACTTAACATAACATCACGCCTATTTTCGCCGAAGGGTAAGACACACATTTCGCCAGGTACGTTTTAGTACTATATGATAAGGGGTGCTATTGTCATCAACCGGCCTCATACAAACGCCCGGGTATCACCATTGTTTGGATCGTGCAAAGGACACGGTGGAGGTCTGTCTCGCTTGGGTGGAGTACTGCCGTGTCTTCGTGGAGGTGATCGGCGGTGGCAACCTCCCGCGTCCTGCCCTGGTACAGGTCATAGTACGGAGCAGAGAACATGGGAAGCAGTCACCTTCTTATGCGAAGCAGTAATGCTCGCAAAAGAGGAGGTGGAACGCGTGAGGGATACGCAACGGAGACGCCATGGGCAGCGGGAGTCGCAGGCCTTTTTCCACGTGGACTTGCGGACAGTGAGAAATGTGTAGCCCGCCGTCCGATAAGGACCAGGCCCGAGTTGACGGCGCGTAGTGTTCCACGCGCGCCTCAAAGAGATGTCAGCATAAGCTTACGGGGTCTGCTAGGGCCGATGCCTGTCTGGGTCGCGGATAAATTTGAAAGAGAGTTACCGCGGGCCTGGCACCAGGAACTGAAGGAAGAACAGACTAAAGAGTGGGTTTTAGTCAGTAAAAATCTGACACGCCCTCGCACCCAAAGCGAGAGAAGTCATTGGATGATTTCACAAAAAAAAAAAAGATCCGAAATCCGGGCTGTTACTGAGAATTGCCAGATGTATTATTAGGCTTACACTGCTGAACCGCGAATTGAACTCTGGCTTAGCAGTAGCGCTTGTCACCAACATAAAGAGAATTGTTGATTTTGCTCTCACTAAATCGTATTGATGCAGCGTATTTAAATGAAAATGCGCTGTAATGACGCAACGTTATCAACGCGATCACCCTGCATAGGTATTTTTGTTTTTGCTGCGGCCGGAGAGGTCTTTCCCCACAATATTCCTAATCACTGCAACTCCTGAAAGCTGAATTAATAGAGGTGAAAACCAGAAAGGCGCCGAGCTAATGAACCTTGATGAGCCACGGAGGGATCAGTCAGACTCTTACTGACCAAACTAAGTAAGAATCAGACCAAACTAAAATCCTACATGCTGAGATAGGAGATTGTTAATACTTGACAGGATAAGAATAAAAAGTTAACTGCCTATTAATCAGTTTATCTCTAAAATCCTCTAAATAGCTCAGCAGTGTTTCGTTGGTAGGTGTAGCGGCGTCCGTCAAGCTGCCCGCTGATATATCGACGAGCTCTGCGCTGCACCACGTTACTGATGAGGATGGTCAAAGTATAAGTGCATAGCGGGTTAACTCAAGTGTAAATACTGTGCCAATTGTTCAGGCCGCGATTAATTGTAGGTAGGTACTGTAGCAGGGGAGGGCCTGTATGTATGCTTTTGCGGTTGCACAACGACAGGCTTTGAAAGAAAGAAAGAAAGAAAGAAAGAAAAAACATTTATTTAGCACAGACTAAAAGACACACAACATATACATACATATACAACACATACATCAGATAAAATACAAATAAAAAATGCTCGCTTTGCTTGCTTGGTAGCGTAGATTCAGGCCTACCTTGCCTCCTCCCTCAGAGGCGGCAAGGTGGCGTGGTCTTGAGGGAGAGCGCTACAGTCGTGTAGATCCTCAAGGCAAGTCTGGTGGTTTTCCTTCACGAGGTTGCCACCCTGTTATTTGTCTAATTCCTTAAGAACTAGACGTAACAAAAACCACCGGGTGAACTAACGCAGGGGTGGCGAGGTCATGCCCCTGGGTGTCCACCATCGAACAAGAGCAGATGGTGGATAGCAATGACCTCCCGCGTGTTTGTGCCGTGCGCGGGGACCCGTACGGAGGGATGAAGGAATTCTGGTGGTTGAGTGGAGCAGGTTGCACACAACACACCACTTCGGTCCGGATTTCCTCTCACACGGGCGGTCGTGGGGTAGCTACCCACGATCAATCGGCTGAGGCATCCCATAAGCAGGCTGTCATGCGAGGGTCGGTTTGGTGGGGGGGGGGGGCAGCCGGCGTGGCGTGGGATCTCGGGATTGGTTGTCCCGTTATCTTCCGTCGCGTGCGGGCTCGTCAACTTCTCACTAGGTTGGCCCTATACCGAAGGAGTAGCTCTGGCTTTGCTCGAAGAGTGAGTGACGTCCCCGACTGAGGGCTCCGTGGTGGGTGGAGAGCTCTAACGGTGAAATTATAAACCAAATCCATGGATACTGAGTTAACTAAAAAACAAAACACACACAAAAAAAAACAAAGCGAACCAATCGTTGAATTGGTGGGGGAGGATTGTGTGAGCCAAGCTGGCTCACGTACCAGCGATGTGGAGATACTGGGTTCTATTCCCAGTATATCTGCGTCACCGACAATTAAGGAGCAAGCCAAACTACTATCTGACGTCCAGAGAGATCATGGCTCGCAAGATTTAGTCAGTGACGTGGTGTTGGCGAATGCACCTACAAAGAAGACACAGAAGGTGGCAAAAGGAAACCGTACCAAATTTGTGCGCCCGCCTACCCCAGTTGCCGACGAGGTGGCCAGTGACACCTGCGAGTCTTCCTGCTCGCAGATGTCATATGCCTCCGAAACGTCAACGAGATCGACTCGAACCCGTTCACGCAAACGTGCGCAACCGTTCAAGTCTAGGAGGAAGCCTGCCAAGCCTCCAAAACTTGACGAGCCACTTACTGACGGTCAGGGTGGAGACTCCGAGCCAGCGAGCCTACCCGCTAAGCAGGCAAAAACGCGGGCAACGGTCGATCAGGATCTGCCCAGTTCCAAGATGTTGGCCAAGACGAAGCAGGCGCAACCAACGGAAAAACTTAGCGCCTGCATCAAGGAGAATGCTAAAACTATAGAGGAGGTTGCAAATTAATCTCGCAACCTCAAAGGGAGTTTTGCCTATAGCCTCAAAGCGGCGGCAGTCACAATGCAGGCTGCGGCAGCTGAGTTGGCCTTGCGATCAGCAGTTGGAGCCAATGTTGAGAGACTGGAGTCTGATAATGCCGACTTAAAGGCTCAGCTTACCAGTTTATCCACGCAGGTAGAGAAACTGTCAGCTCAGGTCAGGTTACTAACCCGAGCTAACCCAACAGTGAGCCCGAGTGTGCCAGCCTCATCGATGGTTCCTAGTTAGGTCTCTCCAGTGACCAAGCTTCATCGGTCTGACGAATTGGAGGCCCAGTTTCGGCGTTCCATAGCTCTAGAAATTGGTTGTATGGTAGACGCAAAACTGGCCGCTATAGAGAAGAAGTTGTCTTCCGAAAAACCATTGCGACCGCCCTTAGCTTCAGACGCAAAAATCGTCGTTTCAGCAACAGTTGCGAAGGGGCAGCCAACTACTGATCCAAACCCCGCAGGTAAAAAGGGAAAGAGAAAGAGAAAAGGTAAGGGAAAAGCTATGGCTCCTGCAACTGAAGTACCCATAGTATCTACGACGATTGCGCAAGCTTCGCAGGTTTTGCGGAATTCAGAAATGTCTGGGACGGATGCTTGGTCTACTGTGGTTGCGAGGAAAGCCAAGAAAGATCAGACTCTCCAACCTGGCACAAAGTCTGGGGCCTCACCTACCAGGCACGCGTCGGCAATTTCTGCGAAGCAGCAAGTAAAACTCCCTAGGGTTCCCTCTACTGCAGCAATTACTGTATCGCTAAGAGATGGATCATCTGCCAAACTTGGCGAAGTTATGTCCGCAGCGAGGCAGCGCATTCGTTTAGCCGATGTTGGCATTGAAACCGTCGGCCAGAAAAGGGCTGCCGATGGCGGTATGGTGATTACCGTCGCTGGTACCGACTCTTCGGCCAAAGCGGACAGTCTTGCCAGCCGTATGCGCGAGGTCCTTGCCGAGTTTGATGTGAAGATTTCACGTCCTACCAAGAAAGCTGAGGCGAGGATCATGGATCTAGATGATGCTGTCACGCCCGCAGATGTGGCAACTGCTATTGCCGAGATGGGAGGCTGTTCACCCGAAGACTTCAAAGTGGGCGAAATTCGTCGTCCAAGGGCTTCTCTGGGGCATGTCTGGGTCCGTGGCCCTCTGGTGGCAATAAAAAAGCTGGCGTCCGAAAAGCGCTTGCGCTTAGGTTGGACGTTAGTAAGGGTTCAAGTTTTGGGGGCGCGTCGTATGATGTGTTTCCGTTGCTTAGAGCCCGGCCACGTCCGCTCCCAGTGCACAAGTGCAGTTGATCGGAGCACCCAGTGTTATACTTGTGGGGGAGCTCACAAAGCAAGAGATTGCACATCGCCGATCATGCGGTGTCCGCTGTGTGCGGATCAGGGACTTATTTATTTATTTAATACTTCATGCACACAAATGTACAGAGGCGGACTTAATGCCTTAGGCATTTTCTACCAGTCGACTTCAAGCAGATCACCGGCTGGGGAGCAAAAGATGTAACCAACGTAAGAAGCGGGCCTCGCTTGCTCCCGCTACATCGCAAGGATTGGCGCTAGCACCACTGGGTGCTTCGGAGAACATGGACACCTCGCCTTCCCAGCCCTAAAAGTCCTACAGTGCAACCTAAACCACTGCCGCAACGCGCAGAATCTATTTCAGCAGACTATTGCGGAGTGGTCGGTTGCCTTGGCGGTGGTAGCGGAGCCATACAGTCTTCGGGATCATCCTCGCTGGTTCCGGGATACTATGGACTCCGTTGCAGTTTACTGGGCTGGTGGGCCCACCTGCTCCCTATTAGATAGGGGGCATGGCTTTGTTGCTGTGGAATGGGGATCTCTGGCCGTAGTGGGATGCTACGTGTCTCCCAACATATCCCTCGCTGAATACGAGGGATATATGGACGGGGTTGCGAACTGTATTCGGTACAATTGCTCACCCCGTCCGGTGCTCGTCCTGGGTGATTTCAATGCTCACTCTAGAGCTTGGGGGAACACCCGGGACACACCGAGGGGACGCGTGGTACAAGACTGGGCGGCGTCACTTGACCTTCGAATCTTGAATCGGGGGTCCGTGCCCACATGCGTGCGGTGGCAGGGGGAGTCAATTGTGGATCTTTCATGGGCTTCTCCCTCTGTTGCGCGCATGGTGTTGGATTGGAGAGTAGCGGAGGAAATGGTCACACTCTCCGACTATCGCCACATCGTTTTTGATGTGGAACTGCGCCCTTCTAATAGTACGAGCCGTCCAAATTCCAGCCCTCCGGCGCGACGTTGGGCCCTCAAGCGGCTCAATCGAGACATGCTCATTGCAGCTGCCAACGTCGTGGCGTGGCCAGAAGATGTTC